>CM027471.1:41428919-41943919 GCA_015776775.1 Magallana hongkongensis
GATATACATGTATACATATACTATGAACAGTGTCTTAAGGTTTTATGGGACACCTCCATATATATTGCGATGTACTATATTTCTATCGAATCAAACAATAAAATCAAGTATAATTTTATTATTTTTTTCTTTCCCAAAGTTGTTACCTAACAGCGTAGAGCAGTGGAAAAGCGTTAATATAACTACTATCATATGTATAAGTCTTGAGTTCGAATCATTCTGGGCCGTTTAAAAATTTTAGCTTTCCAAAACTGTTTAATTTTGTTTTTGGTGCTTTTTTTTTATTTTTTTGTTAAACAATGCAAAATTTGAAAATTCTTATCCAGTGAAAGTATTTTGAACACAATGTTTCTTCTAACTACATTAATATCAACAGGTGTCCCATACCATCTTAATCAAGATGCAATCAAAATTGCATGCTTCAAACCAGGTGCTATACACCACTGGAAGCTAAGCACATACCGGTATTTAATTGTTTGTCACCTGCATGTCACTTTACGATCATTTGTGTATTTTCTTAAATTGCGTGAATTCCTGAAATTTGCATATCTTTTTTATTATAATAGAATTTTTTTTTCGCGGTTCATATAATCCGTCCATTCATCTGGCATACTATATCGACGAACATACCCTTTCATTCAAGATATACTGTACATTTCCTGCATAGTCATAAATGATTCATAAATAACATTTTTTTTTACTCCATGTAATTCATTGCATTTTTTAAAAACTTAATTAAGCAACATTATTTGTATTTATACTCAGGGTTGTCTCTAAGACCCGGGAGGCGGGGAATTTCCTCGCCTAAAGTGACGTAATTACCCGGCTATTATTGCATTTCAAACACTATCTAGCTATAAACTAGACCTCCAGATCCCCTTCTACTTTTTTATTTCTCCCTTCTACTTCAATTTTTAGAGACAACCCTGATTTATACCGTATGGTTGTTTTGGGGATTTTTTGGGGGGTTTTTTTTTTGGGGGGGGGGGGTGGTGGGGGTATCTAATTTTGGCGATTTTTGAAGATTAACAAACATTATAAACAACGAAAAATAGTATTTCTAGGTATTTTTCTTTTACATAGACAGGTAGTTTTTGGAGCCCATTCTTTCCATACATTTTTAAAAGCTTAAAAAAGGCAAATTTTTACATTCAAACATTGTTTTATTCAGATGTAAACGTACATTAATAATAATCAATACAAGATGCTAATGTAAAGGAGAACTAAACATTAATTGCTTTGAACAAGTAATTAATTGTATAAACGTCATTTTACTTTTCTGACACTTCAGGTGTGTTATTTATTCCAGTGGCAAGTGTGTTAAATTGTGCTGTTTTAGGAGAAATTTGATCCATTATTGACTCAGGTGCAGATATATATATATAGTTGTTTGATTTATAATGCCTTATTCCAAAAAGTTAAAATAAAATTAATTGTCAATAAAGTATAATTTTTTCAAGCATATATTAAGTACTGTGCTACTTATAATTATTCAGATTTCTGTTGTAAATATCAAAGGGGCCAGGAATGGACATGGTATTTTATTGCCCTGTAAAGGCGACTTAGGATATTTGCTTAAGTATATATATATACTTCTAAGCTGTTAAAAATGAATTGACAGTAGATTTTAAATGAAGGGAAAAGGATTCATCAAAATAATATCCGCCAAAATTAATGGTAATACATACTTTGTAGGCCCAAATCCGTGAAAATGTGTGTCCCGCGAAAAAAAAAACCGCGCTATACGGTACTGAGTATGTGATTTATTTGTTTTAAATAACTAAGCATCACGAAAAAAAACACGATTTTATGCAGTTGCATTACATAATTTAAATAAAATTTCAGTGTCAGTGGTTTGTGATATCGTAGCTTAGCTCACTACGAAATGTAATATTTGTAACAAATTGTTGTAATATAAAGTAAGAAAAAAAATATTCTCAATGATCAATGTTTCGTCAAGGTTAGCGTCTTTAGACCAGGCCAGGAAATTGAAGGAAAAAATCTACATAACTGAATCTACATAACTGAATCAACATTGTGGAAATTAGGCTAAAAATTTACAGCGCAAGTCGTTTATAAATAAAACTTATTTCACTTCTCATGATCAATCGGTATGATGATATATAATATTAAAGATATATAACCGTGGAACTGTGTAACACTTGACCATGCAGGAGTTTCACCCCCCCCCCCCCCCATTTTTGACCCAAGAGCGTCTAAATATTGTAAGTTTGTCAACTATTGTAATAATTATCATATACTGATGGGCTGTACTGCCCAAAGTTGTACCTTCATAATACAAACACATATATAAGACTCATGCACTTAAGGCCATGTACTGCATGTATTTACAAAATCAGAGTCCAAACATGTTTCCTAGGAGAAACTGAAAGAATGATCATGATCAAATAAGAAGATGGGCGGATAAGGCGTGTAAATTGCCTATACACGGGCGGATAAGAAACTTAAAAATTAAAATATCAATAAATCTGCATGATATAAAAAAAAGATATTCAAAACAATGTATATTTAACATGTCATCGATTTTTAACCTTTAAATATGTTCAATATTTGGAATAAGTTGCCTCAAACATGCGTATAAGTATCAAAACCACCAAATATAGTGTTATTTTTTAGAACTTCGAGGCCTTTTTGTTTATAGAGTGAGTGCATGTGTGCTCCATATTTTTCTCATAGTCTATATACGGTATAATATAAAATCAAACCGATTTAAATAAAAAAAAACGTAGAGAGATGACCCACTATACATAAAAAAATATCATTTTGTATCCTAACGATTGAACGGTTTGAAACAATAATACAATTCCGTATATTCGTGGCAAAAATCACATGTAGTTACTG
The DNA here is from genome assembly GCA_015776775.1 of Magallana hongkongensis. Taxonomy (NCBI): domain Eukaryota; kingdom Metazoa; phylum Mollusca; class Bivalvia; order Ostreida; family Ostreidae; genus Magallana; species Magallana hongkongensis. Next base: position 41,431,782 of record CM027471.1, read on the forward strand.
TATTTAAAAAGCCTGAAATGGCTCGATCAGTGGTTAGAGCACCAGACATAAGCTAACCTTTGTTTAATATATAAAAAAAAACTATAGTTAGAAATTATACTTTTGTGCAAACTTGTTCTATAATATATTTGAGTAGATTTAATTAGAAAAAAATAAATTCAAAATTGTGCATTTGTGTTCATATCTTATCTCCCCGTCTTCTTTTATCAGATGTACAGTTCGGTCTACTTTAAATATCTATTTATAGTACACTCTTCAACGCACGTAGCATACTCTGTATGCTCAATGGGACAGGGAAAACGAAAGGCAAAGGAGGTGTAACTCATGTAGAACCATTTTAACAAGACCTTGGACTTTCAGTAGGACGTAGCTATCTATTCCTTGCGTCAAAACAAATTAAAAATGACGCAGTTTCAATCGAAATATGCATCGATTGCGTAGTCTTAGCTCAAAAGCCAGACAAATCTTGTTGATTTCAATGAGCCATATGGGTGAGAGGCAAGCAATAAAATAGACAGGCCTACGCCACTTTGCTGTTTGCCAAAACTACCAAAACATAGGTTATAAATTTATAGCCTAACCATAGCCTAATAAAATTAGGCTATGATATTTCAAAGAATTTTCCAAATATTTGCGAAAGAATTTATTGGCCTTTCTATTGTGTATAATTAAAGTTTCGGAGAGATTGGAGAAACCAAGTTAGATGTTATATAGATGCGTTAGCAGGTATTATTTAGGCATCAGAACCAATATGTTTTCAATGAACCAACAGCGCTTTCTTACAAAGGAGGCCTTGGTTTAAAATGAAATTTTGGGAAATATTAATTTGGAAAAAGCTTTATAAAGTATAGTACATGTATATAAAATGGGCGGTTTTTTTTTTATCAATTTCCAAATATTTGAAGTATTATTCCTAATCAAACAGCATTGTGTATTCTGCATGTAGGAAGGTGTCAAGATTTTCTTTGATTATGGGTTAAAATCAAGGTTAAAAAGTTTTCAAACAAAATACAGGTTTTTGTCATTTTCTGCAAAAAGTATATATGTTTAGGCTTCCACTCAGGTCCATTTTGGAATACCAAAGTAAACTTAAATGATTTAAATTACCTTTTTACATAGGTGTCTGTCTTTAATACAGGGTATATTAGTCTCGTGTGAAAAAAAATCATTAAGGGTTTCTGATTTAACACATGCAGTTCAGCAAGTATTATTTACATAGCATTCATGCATATATGTTGATGCGATCAAAAAGTTTCTTAAAAAGCCCAACTCTGAGGGCCCCCTATAGTGACAATTACTGTAAATTTCTTATATTACGCGAGTACTTAATTCCGCGATCCCGCTGGTTTGTATCAAATCGCAGGAATAAAGTACTCGCGAACGTGGACATTTTTTCTCTACGCTTATGTTATGGTTCACAAATCTCAGGAAATAATGGCGAGACTTTAAAATCCGCGGAGGGTGCTTCTCGATCGCTATTTTACGCAAATATTATTCCTCGCGTTTAATTAGGAATCTACAGTAAGTCTTTCCGTCAGTCCGATATATCAGTTGTCCGGAGCACATAAAATTTTCTCTCTCCGTGTCTCAACCTGGCCCATAATTCACTTACATAGTGTCTTTGGATAAAGTGCGTGCAGTAACCTTGAACCAAGTACATGTATCTAGGTCAAAAGTTATGCCCATAGCAGATGACTTATGTGTAAAATCTTTCTCCTTCTCTGGGCCGTCCGATATCAATTCTCCGGAGCACATTTTCTCTTCCCTTGTTTCAACCTGCATCATACAAATGTACTTCAACTCATCCAAAGATTGTCTTTCGGTAAAAGATGAGAGTTGACCTTGAGCAAAGTTTTTAGGTAGCAGGTCAAGGTAAAAGAATAATTGTCTGGACAATAAATGATCTTCCCTTATAGTCCTTTGTGGCTTATAATTCACATAAATAGCACTTGTGTGGAAAGGGTGTGAACTGATCTTGAACCACGTTTATAGGTTAAATGTGAATGTTACTAACGTGTTATATATAACAGATATCTTTGAAATCCAGAGTTTCTCTCTCCGTAGTTTTTATAACATTCCTTTCATATTCCTACCATTGTTGACACGTATAATTCAATTAACTGGAAAGAACCATGTATAAGCTGTTGGGCTTATAAGAACAAAAACTGACTGTCTGATATATATTTGAAAAAATATCCGAAACAAACCGTATTTTATTTTCCTACCAACACCGAGTTGTATTTTAGTCTCCGCGATAAACTTCCTAATGGAAATCAACACGCGTGGATGGTGAAAGTTTCAAAGAATCGTTAGAATGGATATCATACCTTGTATTAAATGGGTTCAGCGTGGCATAGCAAAGAGTATACCCGATAAAGTAAGATTTCATTATTTTTCTTTAGAGAATAAACTCTATTTTATAGGTAAAAAGTATATGCACATTGTACAATAGGCAACGTATTAAAAAACCTCATTCCTTTTCGTTTTGTAACAATGCTATCATCGATATGCATGCACATTGCATTTTCAAAATTGATGACTGAATAATAGAGTTAAAATTTGACTTCAAAGTATATCCGATTATCCTTGTTTTTTTTCACAGAAAGGATTGTGTATAGAACATGTAATTCACACAGGCATCCTGAAATACTGTGTATCTGTTGACAGAGACATGTTATTTATGTCTTAAAGACTTTGCTGTTGACAAATATTATGTACGTTTCACAACATGGAAAAAAATGTTAATTTAAAATAGGTTTTGAAATAAACAATCATCCGAGACTTTCTATGTGTAGTTGAAACAGTGATCAAAACATGTTGCAGTAGATTGATTGGGCCAAAATAAAATTATTGTTTGTGTGTAATTGCCTCCTGCCTTATTGAAATACCCTGCTGATAAGATTTTACCAGCAAAAAATTTTTTTTATACTTAAATAAAAAAAAATTGTTTAATTAGTTAAAAAAAAGTTTAAAAAATCGCTCCCTCCCTCCTGGGTCTAGAAACCTCCAGGGGGGCAATTCCAAACATACATTTTTTTAAGGATGACCTAGTTAGGGGACTATTCTCAGAAGTCAGGTGTTCTAATCTTGGGTGAGATTTTGCTCAGCTTGATAGACAGACACCGTCACTGATCTCAGGATAATCCATTTGAGACCCAGATGAGTATGGATATTTTGCTCATTCCCCCAACTGAGATCACTCATCACAGTTAAAATAGGGATATTGACACATGCTGATATCCTATTTTTAACTGTAGCAAGTAACTAAACATGGATACAGTGTCTGACATGTAACATGTTTCTTTAAATGCAAAAGTTGATTGATCTTTAAATTGATTTGCAGGTTAAATTAAGTGAGGAAGAATTGAAGCGAATTATTGAGGACACCAAAGAGTAAGAACATTATGCAGATTATGTGATACGGAAAAAATATCAAAGCCAAATTCATTTTGTTATAAATGTGGCTCAGTCTATTTTTCTTATTTCAGAAATTCATTTGAATTTCGTAAATTGGCCATGTGTTTAAAGTATAATTAATTTGATTGCTTAATAATTAGTAAAATAGATTTGGCTAATGATGAAGATGATGATCAAGAGGAAGAAGAGGAGGAAGGAAGTGATATGGAAGAGGAAGTGAATGCTGTAAACAAATCTAATGCTGCCAAAAGTAGTGGTAAACGCAAAATGGATGACGATGATGATGAGGAAGAGGATATTGAAACAAAATATGACCTTGCAGACTATGACAATGAGGATGAAATTGGTAAAAATGTGCACTGTACATAATGGTTTTCTTCTTGATTAATTATCTTAATTTTGTTTAGTTATGGAATTCAATTGAGACTTTTGGAGTTTTATAAATGTAAAAATGAGATCCTGGAGGGACACATTGACTTAAGCATTGATCTAATTTATTCAGACTGTGGAGGTTGATGGAGGTCATTGACCAACTGTGTAAAAAGTATAACCAGAATCAGAACTTTATTCTAAGATAAAATGACATGTAAATAAAAGTTTAAAATGTGTTGAATGTTATTTGAGAGTTTAAATTGATCGTACATAAGAGAAATAATATTATTGTGTGCATTCTTTTGATCAGACATGCTGAAGGGCATTGGTGATCTGACATATTTTGCTTCCAATGAAGATGATCCTTATGTCACAATGAAAGATGAGGTAAGTATGTAAACTCATATGTGTTTATAACACTTATTTGGTAAAAAAAAAATTATTACATACAAGTAATAATCAAATTGTATTCAACTAAATAATTTCTTGTAAACTACTATTGTGGGACTCCCATACTCTAAAAGCAATTAATCTGCATGTTGATGCTCCAACACCAAACATTCAGGTGCCAATAATCAAGCAAATTTCAATTTAAACTTTTATGAAAACAATGCATCAGATAAAATTCTTTACCATTGGTGGTTCATTTATTTAGATGGTCTGTTAATAATGATGGTATGGAATTTGGAAGAGATCTCCACTATAGCCACGGGTGACAATATGCTCTTTTTCTGCAGATTAACCTAACCCTATTGTCTATGCATTATCTTAGATAAATTTATTCAATTAATATTCATTGTATATAAGGCAAAAAAAAAAATCATTTTAGTTTTCAGGCCAAAAGTTTTAAAAATATGATAAGTCGGGCAGGTATTTATTGCTAAAATTAAGCAGGGAAATAATTCAGTTTGTTTTGGAATTTTCTGAATATTGACAAATTCAAAATGTCAATAAAGATAATCATCAAAGCAGCATTTGATGCAATGTTCCATTGCCTAAGGAACTAATCGATAATTTATTTCGCCAAAGCGATACAGACTTTGACTTAAAAATTCTACAAAATTCCAGGGAGACAGTGATGATGAAGATTTTGAAATCAAAGCCACAGATAACCTGATAGTTGTAGCCAAAGCAGAGAAAGAATTCTGTTGTTTAGAAGTGTATGGTAAGTCTGACTTCACTGATTAGCAGTGTCATGTCAGAATAATAAAAAAAAAAGAGATTGATTAATTGTCAAAGACAAGAAAGAATTGAGAACAAATCAAGCTATGAAATGATTGAAAGCAAATGAAGAAATATCATTTTAATGAACCAAAGTACCAAAGCTTTTTTGTCAAATTTTAACGAAAAAGATATTTGATGGGCACACAATGATAAATTATATGAAATGAAAGATATAACTGAAAGTGGCCAGTTTTCTTGTAATATTTTTTGTTTTTATGAACAGTGTACAATGAGGATCTTGGGAACCTATATGTGCACCATGATATTTTGTTATCCTCGTTTCCATTGGCTGTAGAGTGGTTGAATTATGATATAGGGGAAGACAAGCCAGGTAAAAATGACGGCGTAACATACACATTCAAACAACCCCAAAAAATGATGCACCCAGATAATATACATTGATATTTTATTATAATTCACAAAAAAAATATTACATTGCCATTTGAATGAATATTTTGAGACACTTAATTTTTCCAAAATCATCTTAATTTACAGTTTTATCTTTAAAATATTGTTCTTCTTTATTAATAATGTTACAAAAATATATCGAAAAATATTATTTGTTGAAATGAACTGGTATTGGTTAATTGGTCCTTTGAGTAAACAACTTTGATCGTTGTCTTCTGTTTAGCTTATGTGGTATTTGTAATGTTGCAGTCATATATATGTTGTTATAGGGAACTTTGTGGCTGTTGGATCCATGGAGCCTGTGATAGAAATCTGGGATTTGGACCTGGTGGACTCAGTAGAACCTGTTGCAGTCCTGGGCACTAAAGCCAAGTCAAAAGGCAAAAAGGTAGCCTACAGTCTTATTATAAAGTCAGTTAGGAACTGATGAGGTCATCCAGTAACCTGACAAGTTGGCCAATGTTATATTGTTATTAAAATGATTTTTGTCAGTAAATAGCATATATTATAGACTTTTATGAATCCCAGGAACAATAGTGAGATAATGAAATGAAGGATGTAAATATTTTTATATACAGATACCTGTACATGTAAGTGTGAAAATGAAACTTAACAAATGTCAAATTCTGTATGAAACAATACTTAGGGATATTTCATTCAGGGACTTTTTGTTGGGTTTTTCAGCAAAAGAAAAGTGACAGTCATACAGATGCGGTGCTAAATTTGTCCTGGAATGCTCAAGTCAGGTAACTTACAAATGTTCTCCAGTGCAAATAAATGCTTGCTGTGTGGGTAATCAGTGATTATCCAGCAGAAATGTCGAGGATTGAAGGTACCAGTAGGGATTCAAATGATGTAGAGAGTGAGTGATTTTAGTTGTTTAGTATGTCCATCTCTATTTATTACAAGATGTTAATGGCTTAATTAGGATGGTATGCAGTATCTCAGAATTTTTCCAAGTAGTTTAACAAATCGTAAAGGAACCAACTTTTTTCTAAATAGAGAAGTGCGTCATTATGCAAAAGTAAAGTTTTTGGACAATTTTATTTTCAATAGTTTATCATATTAGAAATGAAATAAATCAAAAGGGATTTTCAAGATCTTCATGAAATTTTAATTTGCTGCAAAATTAGATGAAGTGTTTGCAAAATAAATAACTCTTGCTTGAGGAGGACGTTTTTTCATCAATGTTATAATGATAATGATATGGTGAATTAAAGAAAGATACAATTTAACTACCATTGTTGACGGTAGATTCCTTGTTTCTTTAGTTTACATCTGTCAGAAAAATAAAGTGAGATTTTAAAATCCATGAGATGTGCCTCTTGCAATTTTATGTGTACCGGTACATTAATTCCTCGTATTTAATTGGGAAATTTGCAATACTTACCGTATTGCTTTGTGTTTGTAGAAATGTGCTAGGGAGTGCTTCAGCAGATTTTACAGTCAAACTGTGGGACCTGTCAGAGGGCAAGCCAGTGACGACCATCACACAGCACAAAGACAAAGTGAGTGAAGCTATTACTGTACTCCATTATAAACCTTGGAACTTCAGATTGCTCTAGCTACAGTAAAATGTGGTTACTGTAAATTCCTTATTTTACGCAACTACTTAATTCTGCGATTCCACTCTTTTGTAACAAATCACAGAAATATAAAATTGCAATCACAAATTTTTTGGTTATAAATTCCAATTGTTCAAAACTATCTGAAAAATAACAGCGCGGTTTTAGAATTCGCTAGGATGTTTCTGGTGAATTTATGCGGAAATGAATTCCTCATGTTTAATTAGGAATCTGCAGTATAGCAAATTGCCATGGACAAGCAATTTTGATTATTCATAAATGTACCAATCGTAATTTGTTACAAATGTGATAAGTCAATGATAGGTTTTTGAGATAAGGGGAAGATAAAAGAAAAACAGACTTTGGTGAGAGCATAAAGTTTTTGTAAGCATATTCCCGGTAAGCATATTTTACTGTATTTTTAGTTTCTTAATGTGCCAGGTTTTGTACCTGATATCACTGTAAACTATAATCTTTAAGAAAAAGAAATTTATTAACATGCTTGCCAATTGAATTGTGATCTACGGGTGTCCTATTGAATAAGCTGCAAGCACTGTGATCATGCACAAACTCTCTCTTTGTTCTACAGGTCCAGTGTTTGAGTTGGTGTCCATCTGATTCTTCCTCCCTTCTATCTGGTTCTTTTGACAAGTAAGTTAAGACATTCAATAATTAGTTTTATGGTAATATAAATGGTATGCATGCTCATATTATAAATATTCTGATTTCATAGGTTATGTGTGTTAAAATGATGACAGAACTTGGGAAAATAGAAACGTGCTAATATCCTGTATTTGCTTTCAGAACAGTGAAAATGTATGACTGTAGAAATCCAAACAAGGATTTCAAAAGCTGGACTCTAAATGGAGAGGTGGAAAATGTTCTTTGGGACAGATTTAATACAACAAATTTTTATGTAAGTTTCAGAAATGTTACCTATGTGTATTATAATACGATTGAAACTAAAGTTATCAGCCGGTTTAGTGATTAATCTTTCCTCATACACACTAATCCAATGCAGGCAACAACAGATAAAGGGTATGTGTTCTACATGGACCAGAGGTCAGACAAACCAGTGTTCACACTCTCAGCCCACAGTGAGGCTGTGACAGGTATGTGTACTCTTTGATAACAATTTACATGTGTATGGGGTGTATTTGTTTGTTACCTCCAGAACTGGTCCAGGATATCTCCATCGTCTACTAGCTACATGTATTTGGAAAGTAGACAATAGAGATATACCGGAGATCTCCATACTGCAAACGATCAAATTAGTTTTACTATTGCAGCTCTCCAACCAAACAAATACACCCTTGAAGTGATTTCCTGTAGTAATATATTGATCTTCTCAAATGTGTAACCATATACAGTTCCAATTTTAAAATCTATTGTGTTCTCCAAATATAAATGTACAGTACATTGCATTTCATGAAAACTGCTACATTATAGTGAAAATTAATTTCTATCTAAGACAATTTATTAACGAGCCTGAAACAATATTAGCTATTCAGTAATTTTTATTTAGATTTCTGATTTTCTTTAGGAATCTGCCAAAGTTCCTCAGTCCCAGGTTTATTGGTCACAACGTCCACAGACAAAACCATGAAGATATGGGACGTCCAGGATAACAAGCCCTCAACAGTGCTGGAGAGAAACCTCAGACTGGTAATGGGCAACTGATTTAATTTGATGCCATAGAATGATTTCCTAGCTAATTTTTCAAGTTTAGAGAAATCTGTGACATGTGACGTGAAACCGGTTAAGAAAATGAAATATCATTGGATTTGAAATGTTAATTTCAGTTCAGACTATAGAAGTATGCAACAGATTTCTCTGAAAATATCTTAGGTTTTGCTTATCAACTTATTAATTGTTAAATTAATAGTTCAGATTTGTAATTTTATTTAGAAAAAATTTAATGTGAAGTTTAATTCCAGTCTTCTATAAACGTATGCAATACAAATTTTGTGTGTACTTCACAGAATCAGCTGTTCTGTGTGGATTCCTGCCCAGAGGCTCCCTTTGTATTTGCTGTTGGTGGAGAGAAAGAAATCAAAGTCTGGGACATCAGAGAAAGTGCAACAGGTACTGCAAATCCAATGCTGATCCACAAGTATAAGGACTTGTTTATGCTAGTTCTTGTACTGCAGTCTATACTCAAGTTTTTAAAACAATCTAAAAATCGTGTTTCAGTTATGAAGGTATTTTTTTTTTCTACAAGAACACTTTTCTCATTAACTACGGTAACATGACTTTAATTTTCACTTTCAAGTGAGGAATCATTTTGCTGACCGAGCACCAGTGGGCGTTACAATGGAAGGGGAGGGGGATATAAAAGAAGAGGTGGAGCAAGCCATGAGGGACATGATGATTGACAAAGAGGAGGAGGAAGATGTCAACACACTGCTGGGGGAGGGGGCAACGGCAGGTGCCCCCACAAACAAAAAGAAAAAGAAGAAAAAGAGAAAGAAAGGCCAGAAAAAGGACTAGTCAGCAGCATTTTATTTCAGATATTTTTAAGGGGGTGGGGTATGTGAAGGGGCTGGGTATAAAAGGGTTTGATGGAATGATGGCTTTTGCTTCTTGTTGTGGATATTGGAAATTGGGTACTTTTGTCCAAGAATTGAAATTGGAGGTATTGCCATATCATCACAATGACCTTGTGTTACAAATCCTTGTTTTGACGAATGTTACAGATCAAAAATAAAAATGCCATGTTCAGTTGTTTTCACAAGAAGTTCTTTCTTAATTTAATATGCAGCTTGATAGCTGTAGAGATGAATTTATGTTCATGGACCTTTGGAAAATTCACTCTGTATTCTGTGAATATATTTTTTATGGGAATGATATTGTACACATTTTAAATATATCATGTAATATATATCTATTGTAAAACCCTTAACAGTCAAAGATAGTTCTGTGGATAAGGCAAGAAAGAGATGCATTTTGACAAATTAATGTTAGTGGAAGGTCACATCACATTTTCTAGTTAAAAAGCAACATGTTGGAAGTTAAGACAGTTATGTTTTCCTGTTGCAAACTTTTTAGACAAACCAGTACCAAAATATCTTATTTCAAGTTCTAGTTCTTTAATTTCTGTTGAGTTTTGAAATACAAAAGGACATAAAGATTAAAATTTTCATTTTATTAAAGGTGCATGCAATCTTAATATTACAATATTACATTATAAATACAAGTACAGTATCTTTATAAAATGAGGATGCCATTTTTCTCATAAACATAAATTATTAAACTAAGTATATGTCGGTAGATTCATAATGTGTATTTACTTAATTTAATATCAACTGGTAGTGTGAATTTAACAGTCAAAATAACTAAAACACATTAACCTCCAGTGTCTATAATTGGAACATGATATACTACTGTATTAATTGCCTTATTACTGTCTACATGCACACAACATATTTTAATTGAATAAAAACACACAATGCATCTCATAGCTTGATTGATTTTTACATTTAAAATTTACATTTGAAAATCTGTACTTAATTTATAGGTTGAAAATTATACAAAATATACAGCATACTAGAATTCAAAACAAAACATTTTCAATAACAAGCCTTAGTACCAGTATTTAAGAACATGGAGAAATGTCAATAGTTATCGGCTCCACACTAGCCAGCCTGTTTAGTTTGTTTTAGCGGCTGCCCTGACTTTTGTTTTACAGGAGGGACAGTGAGTCAGGTCATCCAGACACTTGTCGCAACAACTGCAGCGACAGGGCTGGAGGGTGAGGCTATCCCTGGAGTCGGTCCGCTTACACCCCACACACGCCCTCCCACCCATATCTACCTCATCATAGCCCATTGGCTCATCGGAATTACCTACAATAGAATTAAGACATTAACACTGATACACCAGGGCTGTATATTTCAGTTGAAACAGTGTCAATTCACACAACAGAGCATATTTTGGTATAAAACTTTCCTATTTTGACAGTCTATGAATATTAATGAAATTCTCTTAAGGAATTTAAAGACATGTCAATATTTCTAAGCTTGTTTTGATGAACAAAATAGATAGTAACATCTTATTTAAAGTCCAAGCTACTGTCAAAACAGTTCACATATATTGTGTATAAAAATTCAATATGTGCATTTTAGGTATCTAACGTTAGGTTCAATCAAGGATGTACTGGTAAACCCCAGGTTGTGTTCCGTACACCCTGAGCTTGTTTTGATGAACAAAATAGATAGTAACATCTTATTTAAAGTCCAAGCTACTGTCAAAACAGTTCACATATATTGTGTATAAAAATTCAATATGTGCATTTTAGGTATCTAACGTTAGGTTCAATCAAGGATGTACTGGTAAACCCCAGGTTGTGTTCCGTACACCCTGAGCTTGTTTTGATGAACAAAATAGATAGTAACATCTTATTTAAAGTCCAAGCTACTGTCAAAACAGTTCACATATATTGTGTATAAAAATTCAATATGTGCATTTTAGGTATCTAACGTTAGGTTCAATCAAGGATGTACTGGTAAACCCCAGGTTGTGTTCCGTACACCCTGAGGCCAAAGGCTGAAGAGAGTATAGAATACAGCCTTGGGTAGTTTCTCATACAACCTCGATAGGACCTAGATAACGAATTTATTTGCTTTGTAACCCACGATAATCTGTTTCCCATGTCCATCCAAGGGTGTATTACAATTTCAAGATACGCCATTTACGCATTTTATTCATTGTGATTCCACATTTAATGCATTGTGACATCACATTTAATGCACTGTGACGTCACGTTATTTACCTCCAGCTCAAGTCTGTTGTACTGAAATTTACACCTAGCTCATTAGCAAATTAAATCTTGTGTTGCAAGGAAATAGATAATACCCGGTAATATATCGGTATGATAAATTATGTATTTTTTATGGCGTCGAGCGAAGCTCGAAAGCCATCTAGGGATCGTACGTCCGGAAGTTACATTTTTAGGAGCCAAACAACTCAAATGAGTGCAAAGTTTTCGTATGTGTTTCAAGAAAAATAAATGACATACTTCAATTTCGAGCAGAACTGTACGTCAACAAAACAAGTTTGCAGATTCGAAATGGTTGCCGTCTTTAAAAATGTTCACATTTTATTGAAACAATATGTCTCGGTTTCAGCGGATGAATACACTAGCACCGAGACACATGCGATAGCTGGGCTTACATACTCAATTTGGTTATGAAATGTACTAGCCTGCAAAATAGATGATTTTGTATCCATATCGAAAATTGACAATGCACAAATGTTTGATCTTGTAGAAACAAAACTTCCTAATCGAGCGATAAGTACATCTACATAAACCAACTAGTGAACTACTTTCACTTTGTAAACAACGTGAATGGGTGCTTTCTTTTATCTACCCCCAATCTTTTCGGCCCGTGTCATTTGGATCCTTGTGAATTTTAGATGAAATTGATAATAAGAGAAAGAGTGGTTATCAGCAGTATACAATATATAGAATTAAACATAATAATAATTTAAATATTTATTTCCATATAAATAGAGAAAAAAAAATCTAAAAAAATTTTAACTCCTAAGATATTTCTATAAACTTAAATTTTCAATTGAAATTCAAAACTTTTTAAGAATTAGGTGAGCAAATTTGTAATGAATTGTAATTGTATTAGTTATGTGATAAATAACATTTTCTATATTTTTTGAAAAAATTTTTTTTTGATAATTTATGGAAAACAAAACTTTTGAACTTGGTCATTTTTTGGCAAAATATTGCATATAGGGTACCCTCATTGTATGGATAAGTCCTCCTACAGTTTTCAAAATAGGAAGTTGTTCTTTTGCAGATCAATTAAACATATATCAGAGGTATGCATATTGCTAGGATTTTGATTTTCGATAATTTATGAAAATAATACCAGCTTTTGAACTTGGTCATTTTTTGGCAAAATATTGCATATAGGGTACCCTCATTGTACGGATAAGTCCTCCTACAGTTTTCAAAATAGGAAGTTGTTCTTTTGCAGATCAGTTATACATATATCAGAGGTATGCATATTGCTAGGATTTTGATTTTCGATAATTTATGAAAAAAATACCAGCATTTGAACTTAGTCATTTTTTGGCAAAATATTGCATATAGGGTACCCTCATTGTACGGATAACTCCTCCTACAGTTTTCAAAACAGGAAGTTGTTCTTTTGCAGATCAATTACACATATATCAGAGGTATGCATATTGTTAGGATTTTGATTTTCGATAATTTATGAAAAAAATACCAGCTTTTGAACTTAGTCATTTTTGGCAAAATATTGCATATAGGGTACCCTCATTGTACGGATAACTCCTCCTACAGTTCTCAAGATAGGAAATTTTTCTTTTGCAGATCAGTTATACATATATCAGAGGTGTGCTTATTGCTAGGAGTTTGGTTACTGATAATTTATGAAAAAAAATTGCTTGTATTTTGGTTACTGATAATTTATGAAAAAAATTAAAAAAATTAAGTCATTTTTTGGCAAAATATTGCATATGATATAGCGTACCCTCATTGTACGGATAACTCCTCTTACAGTTTTCAAGATAAGAAGTTGTTCTTTTGCAGATCAATTATACATATATCAGAGGTGTGCATATTGCTAGGATTTTGATTACTGATAATTTGTGAAAAAAATACCAGCTTTTGAAGTTAGTCAATTTTTAGCAAAATATTGCATATAGGGTTACCTCATTGTACGGATAACTATTCCTACAGTTTTATAGATAAAAAGTTGTTCTTTTGCAGATTAATTGTACATGTATCAGAGGTGTGAATATTTTTAGGATTTTTATTTCTGATCATTTATGAAAAAAATACCAGCTTTTGAACTTAGTCTTTTTTTAGCAAAATATTGCATATGAGGTACTTTATTTCACTGGATATGGGTTGACATGGATTATGGATACAGTTCACATATAAAAAGAAAACCCAGTTAGCTGTCTCATTGACAGCTTTTCACTTGTTAAAAAAATTATTTAGGTTTTTACTCTTCAAATTAACTTTAACTCGACGCCATTGTGGCCCTTCAGGCCTTTGATTTTAATTATGTGCCTATGCTTTGAGGTTAATTTACTTACCAAGATTCTCCTCATTAAAATTCCATACAACTTCATTGATTGGTGGATTTGATATTTGAGAAGGAGGTTGGGATTCTTGTTGAACTTTGAACTTTTCTATTTCTGTCACAAATGTGTCTTCATCTTCACATTCAGGCACTGAATATGTAATTAGAAACCATTTACACATAGTTTAAATCCAAGCAGTATTCATTGGTATCAAATTTTAAATATACAAATATTCATACTCGTGATTGATGTTAATATTTTTATTCATTCCACTGGCCTAAGAATAAGATAAAACAATGTTTTTATATACACTCAAAATAAAGTGTAAATATCTAAATTTTGGCAATATAACTTTATTTTACTTGACAATGATATTTTAAAAACAAAACTATGCTGCATTTGCTTCTCAAAAACATATACTGTGGAATCATTTAATTTCGTGGTAGTCAATTTTTGTGGAATGTGGTTTTTTTTACCTTATTCATTGGGATGCAATTTCTGGATGCGTCAGTTTTCAATTTCAGTAGGAAAACTAAATCTTTTTTAATTTGTTTTTGTCGAGGATGTAAAACTAAATCTTTTTTAATTTGTTTTCGTTGAGGATGTAAATTCGTGGGTGAGGGCTACCACGAAAACTGAGCCACCACAAATTCTTATGATTCCACAGTAGTATTGCAGCATTAAAGAAATTTCTTTTGGGCAAAACAATCATGTTCTGTAGACTTACATCCTCTGCGTCGTCTGTCTAGTTCAAACATTTCAATTAAACTTTCGTCATATCCCAGAGAGGTTTTTCTACGCCGTATGAATTCTCTGTGGAGAGGAACCCTTACTGGAGACATGAGGTTATTCTCACGAATAAATAAACACCTTGGGAACCATCGAGCATGCTCCTCCCAGGGTTTGTCCTGGGGGTCCCAGTTACGAAGCATTCCACCACACTGGAAGCACTTCACAGCATCCCCCTTTTCTACAAGGAATCAATAAAAGCAACTGAAGGGGTAAATAACTATGTGAATTCTTCAAGCCATTTGAAATGAATTTTAAGCATTTTTTACCATATATATGTCAAAAATACAAAATTTTAGGCATGATGATCAAATTATTTTAAAAAGAAATAAATTTTTCATCACTATGAATTGAAAAAAAAAGAGATTCAGAAATAATGTTTTAATTTGGAGTAAAATATAGGGATTTTTTTTTAGTTAAAGGTGCTATATTTAAACAGTTACATGTATTATAAAATCTGATTCAGATATTCATGCATGTACCGTATTTATCATACATGGACACCTTTGGGTTGTTGTTTATACTGAACTGTTCAGTACCCACTTCCTACCTGTGTAGAACAACCCAGCAGCTGCCAGTTCCTTGGGTCTCTGTTTCATGGCTTTCGGCCAAAACTCATTAAAGGATTCCAGCCTCTTGGTGTAATTCTGGAACTCGGGATAAGCTGGCTGCACATCAGATAGACAGTCCTGGCTCGGAGAATAGGGTATATTGGTTGTTCTTTTCCCCAATACAAGAAGACAGTTTTTTGAGTGCCGCTTGTGTTCTTCAATAACATTGTCTCCCTTTTCCCAACAACTTAATATGGCATTGCAAAAGACACATTGAACCCTGTCCCTATCTCCAAGGTAATAGAAGCCATTTCTTGCTAGGTCCTCTTTCCGTACTATTGACTGGCAGGGCCAATTTTTGAAGCTCTCCAGGCGGTAAATCTCTGCCCTGTAAATCAGTAGGTTTTCCTGTTCATCGTTGCTGCAGTCGGTTCCTTCCCGACTGTGAAGTCCATCCACTTTGTCGTCACATTTCACCATGTTCAGATTCAATGCTTACAAATTAAAGTTCTAAAAAAGATAAAGAATACTGATACACAGTTGATGTTCATAGATGGTAAATCTGCATTTTACATGTAAGTCAGCAATAGTGGGATCATTTTCTATAACCGTATTTGAAAGTCAAATTCTATAACATTCCTGAAATGACTTCTTGTAGGGGACATGCAGTAAGATCTTTGAATCAAGGTATTGTTTTGATATCAAGATACATTTCAGAATACTGAATGTTATTAAAATGTCATTTGATATTCAGATACATTAAATAAATATTTTCAGCTATCTATCAAAGATCAAATCAAGAGGAATGTACGTACTCATATGACTATGTGATACAAATTGGTTAACTATAACAGAATAAAATAGTGTACAGCACCAGCACACCACAGTGATGGTTTATGTATACATCTCTATCGAAGTCATGACTTCCTCATACGCGTTGACATTCTTGGATAGCACGACTTAAGAATGATCAACTATAAAAGACAACCCACCTGAGGGTTTGACTATAAATCCGAAAATGAAAGTAGGCTGTCAATCTTTTCTTGAATCGGACAACATGAAAAGATCAATACGCATATGTTAAAGAAAGCGAAAACGAAAGTAGACTTACGAAATGAAATTCACGAAGTTCGCCTTCTGGAAATAACGTTAGTTGGCATCACAACGACGGATTTTTAGATACGTTTTTAGAATTATTCGTAAAACTAGCTCTTTCAAATTCTTTGATTGTTAGATCATGTAGATGGCGTCCTGAAATAACGAAGTAGTGCTAAGAAATATTTAACGAAGTTTATACGAAGGCGCGTTCAATATATTAATTTTATATTACATTTAACAAGATTTAATTAAATTTTATATTAATATGTATGTTATTAAAATATCATCAATTGACAATGCATATACATAAAAGTAATTTACGAATCAATTGAATCGTTAGAAAAAAAAATTAGGATATGAACTTAAGCGTATCATTCGGCGTTTCAAAAAAAGTTTAGAGCATCGAGTACACCTTTCAAGACGGTGGCCAGAGTATTCGTCTCTGGTAGCGTTGGATTTAATTGAGCACAATGCACCCCACGTTAATTAAAACATTCACAATCGTTTAATTCACCAAATTGATATACAGCAATATTTAGAACATCTTTTGTTTACCTTTATGATAATTTTGCATTGTCAAAAAGTGATAAATGTGCAAAGGGCAATGTGACCGTGATCCCGGCAAAAAAGTTTAAAGGGCATGGTCATGATATTTTGGTCAAAAATTACTTTTCCGATTTTAAGGAAGGAGTCTTCTCTTTATCAAACATATCTATCAGTTTAATCAAATTTGACCTTTTTGTTTTCGCATAAAGGTCAGGTCAAGGTCACTACCTTTTTCCTCAAGGTATCACACCGGTAATTGTTTTCACTATATAGCACTATAGAGGGGAAACAATTCTTAAAAATCAGTTTGTAATATATGGAAGAAATGTTATTGTTACCTATCTCATCAGCTAACACCATAAAAAGGGCAAGCGGTACGGCATTTTCTCAAAATATCTAGCTCCAAACAGGTCTACCCTCAAAACCACGTGTTTTTCATTTGTATGTAAACAGACTGCACACTCCCCAGGAAGCTGCTGCATGTGCCCCGAAGGAAGTTATGAGTCCCTGTGAAAAAAGATCATCCCCTAACAAAATACATGAAATATATCCTACTCAGTGGTACAAAAAAATTTAAAACTGAGTAAAGGAAAATGTAAAAATGCAGTCAAGGAAAAAAAATAATTCTGGAGTATATATGGAACTACAATTGATCGATTATCGGTGTGAATTTTGATTGGTCGATTACCGGTGTGATACCTTCAACGTTAACGTTAGGGATGATAAAAATAAGTGTAGCTCTTTGTAGTTCTGTAGACATTTGTTTAGGATTTGAAGATTCGATTCTTCAATGAAATAATAGAACATCAGAATGTCTATCAGCTTATACTACTAAATTGGAGTAGATATTTATACTAAAATTGATATTGCTTAGCCCGCATTTCCTCTAATTTGCTTAAAATTTGAAGAAATTTTGATTATTTTTTTAATACTTCTAATGATAAAATATTTCTGATCTTTATGTATAATGAAGACTTTATATAAAGATATAAATTGACAGAAAAGCTATTATATTGACCATTTAATAAGAGAGAAAAACTGATTTTAGAGACTTTTTTTCACAAAAATTAATGTATAGAATGACGCTTTAAAAAGCTTATAAAATGTAATTTGATAGGCAAATCATATTTTAAAAACATATTCTGAATCCTAAGTATCATATCATTAGTTCACATTAGTAAAAAAAATCCAACATTTATGTTATTGTTTTTAAAATGCTCAAACAGACTAATTAATCTGCAGCAATTCTGAATTGCGAAAAATGTGATACTTTCCTACGCCAATATTACGCCAAAAATATAGTTCTTGTTAGATTCTAAACACTGATTACTTTTTCTTTGCCGAGTTGTATGATAATAAAAAAGAAAGAAAAATATACTACTTAATTTCTTTTCATCTTGATTTAATGAACAATTAATCAAATTTACGTTTGACAAGTCGAAAACCAGAAAAGACTCCTTCCTTTTTAAAATATCTACGATGCTTCAGTAAGGCATTCTTAATAGGCAACCGAAATTTGAGTGTAAGTCGTTGAATTATAAGCAAGTTACAGAGCTTGAAATTTTTTGCTATGTAAACAAAACTTTGTTAACATTTTGAATGTTAAAGTGAGAATTCCTATTTTAGACCTAAAAAATATAAATGTATTAAACGTTAGGAAATGTTTAATTATGCTTAAAATAAATAAGAATATAGACAACTCAGGTTTAAAAAGATTTTTACTGGTATATTGCACCTTAATGTAAACAAATATAGGGCCTTGTTTACATGAAAAAGAATTGTCAGCCCTGTATCTTGCTTTTAACTCCTCGAATGACTTTCAAATTTCCTTTGATCATTAGAAATGCATTTCTAAAGGACTGTAAATAATTTAAAAAAAGAAAAAAAGAAAAATAGAATTGGACCAAAATCGTGACCATGCTTTAAACTGAATTTATCATATGAAATTCGTTTTAAAACTCGTGCAATTTCCGAGGGTAATTTTTACATATTCGATTAATGTATAACTTATTGAAAAAAAAACCCCACCTTTGACAGCTAGACTTTATGTACCAATTTCTATTGTTTTTCAGTGGTAGCTACCTAGAATGTTACAATAGCTCGGTACAGCGTACCTATTTTTAAAAGTATTTGAAGGAAGTTACATCTCATTCAACTATAAAAATAAAAATCTGAATATAGCATCTTGAAAATGGACCAAACAAATCTATCCGATCCTGGCATTGTGGCAAAATTTTGACTCCAGGGTCAACCCGAAGGACCGTGAAAGATTTTAGACTTACTAAGTCAAAATTTTAGACATTCATCAAATACTTATTACAAGATAATGTAATACAAGATTGACACCCAGAATGTGTAAAAATTCATCAAGACAGGGAAACAATTATCAATTGCATTTTAAAGTTTGTACGTATGTCACGATAAATATGTGGTGAGATCAACAAATTTTGAATTAAGTCTTAAACTGCGACGTGATCCTGGGGCCCGGACGACCGTTTTAAGGTCAAGATCTAGTAAATGAAAGGCGCCAACATGTTTATGAAATTTAAGATGTAACTTCCTTCAATGATGTTCGTAACAATAGCTTTGTTTGATAGGGTGTGCCGGGGCTTAAAATGTTTGCTAACACAATGAAAAATCATGTTTTAAACTGTCTTTTTCAATGAAAGATGAAGTAAATATGTAACAAAATTGTACTTTTGTCCATTTTTGACAAAAGAAATACATCTAGATCTAGAAAGCCTACAGTCTCTCCAAAAACGGAGGTAAACAAGCTCTTGAACTCCTCTTTAAAATGATGTCAAATTGAATATAGGTACCGGGATTACTTTACCCATGATTTAATATAGAATGTAAAAAAATGTTTCATTTTCTACATAATTCTGTTAAAGTCGTCATAATGGTTCTATCACAAACAAGACACTCTGGAATCATTAAGTTTGTGTTTTAGATATTAACGAATAACTCCATTTTATTAAGCCACTTCGATGCAAAACATGTAATTTATTACACCATTTAATGGTAATGCGAGAACCAGGCTTGGGGTAATGCTAAATGTAATGGTAATGCATTGCAATGCATTACATGTTTTCGTCGAAAAGCCCATTTTAAAGGGGCGCATGATCACGATTTCGGTCATATTCTATTTTTATGTTTTTATCATTTACAATGCTTTAGAAATGCATTTCTAATTATTAAATAAAATTTGAGAGTCATTCGTAGAGTTATAAGCGAGCTACAGAGCTCACAATACTTTGTCATGTAAACGAGGCCCGTGCCCCCTTTTTTTCTACATAGGTTCAATATACCAGTAAAACATTATTTCCAGCTTATTTGTCTATCTTTTTATTTATTTTAATGATAGATAAACAGTTTTTAACGTTTAACACATTCCGTTTAGGTTTAAAACTGAAATTTTTACTTCAACGTTTAAAATGTAAACAAACGCTTTGTTTACATAGCGAAGAATTTCAAGCTCTGTAACTTACTTATAACTCAACAAATGACACTCAAATTTCGGTTGCGTGTTAAAAAAGCCTTTCTGGAGCATTGTAAATATTACAATCGGAAAAATAATTTTGACCTAAATCGTGACCATGCCCCTTTAAAGTAAACGTTAAATGTTAAATAAATGTTATATATACTTTTAAAAAAATCCCATGCGTGAAATTAGCCGCATATTGGTGCTAACATGTGATAAAATGTACTTTATCTGAAGGAAAGCGATGCGAAATTTGTCAATATCAGGATATTTTTATCATTATCCTTGATCTTATAGTAAGAAATTTATTTGTATTTATTTGATACTCTTTCAAATAAAGAATGATAATTTTATTGGTATAAAACTTCCATCTGGTAAAAAAGAAGTTAACAAAATAATCCAAAATAGGGAGTATTACCTGTTAAATAGACAAAAATACAATCAAACACAAATTACTGTCTCTGAGAACTTGTACATCTTTGTATTCAAACCGGCGATTTTTTCCTCAAAGAATTTATTTGAGACACTTTAACTCTAATAGATAGAAAATACCCCCCCCCCCCTTTCAATATAGAAAATTCATATTTAGACTTCAAACGTCCAGGCATGATACATGTATTCTAGAAAAAAAAATTCAAACAGCTAGTCTTCATTACTTTCCATTACTTAAGGTTTGTGGGTCTTATTGGTCACCTGAGCACAACATTAATTGTGTCAAAAATGACACAGGTGACCTAAAATCTAAAGTTAGTATACTATGACGTATAGACCACAAAAAGAGGCTTTGAGTAAGGAAAATGGTTAAAGAGTCGTTCATATTTTAATGGAATTGTGCCTGACACAGGAAGTAGTGGTGAGTAGAACACGTGACCGGGTGTACTCCTTTAGTAATGGCGGAGAAGGTGAGGCAGTATCTGCCGAGGACTTGAGTAGAAGAGTGGGCTACTTCAGTACCAGCCTGGTTCCACGTGTAACTTCCATCGTGGTTTGCGTCTCTAGCTCCAATATATACATAACTGGAACGACCTACGTAAGTAAATAATTAGTGGGTAAGATGAAACAAACTGCCCTTTTTCAGTAAGAATAAAGAGAGAGGTTACATCACGGTTAGAGTAACCAAATATAAATTAAAATATTGTACTTAAATTAAAAAAAGCTAACATACATGTATTATTATTGCAAACTTATTATGCCTACTGTAGCTAAGTAACAGAAAAAAACAACACTTGACAGAAAACAAAAACAAAACGTCACAAATACAATCGTCAAGCATATAGTACTTTGATGTTCGATCGTTTGTATGATGTTTTTTTTTTAATTTGCATTTTCTTCCTAGAATGTATTAAGGCTCATGTGATTTTGTTTGAAAACATCGTTCTATCACATGTCACTTTTCAAAAGTTCTCACCACGTAACTGTGACTGAATGAAATAGGAGATCGCAGACGCGTCTCTGCTGGAGAAATTCTCAATCAAGATAGAACAGTGGTTTTGACAATAAGCCTGAAAAGAAAATCAAGAGTCAACTACCAACCGGAAAATATTTTTACTCATCCTTGCGTGATTCCGCTGTTTCATTAACATTCTTGAACATTAGTTTTAATGTAGTCAATAAGATTCATAGTTTTGGGAACAATTGTCCCATAAAAAAATCTGTAACCAAATATACATGTCTTAATTCTTTTTAGTTATTTGTGTGTTTTGTTCGTTTCGGACAACAATATGCAAGAAAACCGTAGCTCGACAAACACTTTAATATCCAAAAACAGATATAGATTTTATGAATTAAAAGTGTAAAATGGTGAAAAGGAAATCCATTTACAATATTTGCAAGTAAATTAAATACAAACGACTTGATTTGTATAACGAGATAATAAATGCAGACACAGACATTATTTAGAAAAAATATTCTCATCTAGTCAGAATGAAGAAACTGAACCATCAACTTGGATACCCCCCCCCCCCCCCCGCTAAAAAAGAAAAAAAGAAAACAAAGCAAAGGAGAATTAGCTCCAATTGACAATGTATTAAGGATGGAGAACACTGCAATGACATGGCAAACAGAAAGAAGGAGAAAAGAGGTCTACCAAAAACATCATAGAAAAGTAGTAGCGAACAAGGGCGGTCACAACTCGGGTAGTATAGCTGGCAGAAAGTAAGAGGCGGGTGGAGGCAGTGTATTAAGGCTAATGTGCCAGCCGACACGAAGAAGATAGGTGAAATAAGGTGACATGTTTTCAAGACCAGCCAGCCCATTTTTACCTGCGCCTGTGAGTATGTGTACTGCACCATACCAACCATCATGCATTTACCGTCTATCACATGGAATCCCGAGGGACAATGGTGGTTAGCAGCTGTATATTTGCATCCAGCTGTTCAAAAACATTTAAAAGATAAACTGGAATTTATATAAAAATCATTTGGAAAATTGAATTAAAACAAATTTGAAATCTTCTTTTCATTTCTTCTACTAATAATACAAAATAAAACAGTATTCTATCAAATAAAGAAAAACTACGTCTCAATTCTCATTCTCATTGCACGCACATCTTAATATCTAACACAAACACAAAATCTTGCAGCCGATAAAAGGAAACGAAAGTAGAAGTTAATATTGTATCGTTATGTTAATTTCCGCCAAGAACCACTTTTGATTACCCCCAGTAGGTGGCGCAACTGTAGTGAACCCGGTCCCCGTCCCATGGGTCAGGGCCACGTGATTGCAGAGATCTCCTGTACAACAGTCACCATCTACAGATAGTTCCACGGGGTCATTCCTCTTACCAAACACGTTACCTGCCTGAGTGTTAAACTGCTTGCACACCTAAACCAAGGAAATAAGTCTTTCGATTAAGATACGTATCAATTCTGCATGATGTTCGTAAATTACTTAAAACATCGGAATAACTTGTTAGACATTATATAACATATATATGTTAAAGTTCTTCTGGATTGTTATTGGGGTTATATTATGTAACATATACTTGCGCTGTCAAGCATGCATCCCAGTTTGTATCCTTGTTCACCGCTGAAACTGAGTGTCTTCAAGACGTAGCATTTCTATCACAAACAGCGAGAAAGAACTAGATACGACATATGTATATAAATTTAAAACGAAAATGGTTATTTCAGCTGAAGGTTCAATGTTTAGGAATATTCAGCATGTTATATTTCAAGTATACAAGGAGTGAACTATCTAAGTTTTTAGAACTTGGGTCCGATCCTTTTTTGGCATTAAATAGTCAATAAAATATATTTAACTCAACTAATGCAGTTTATGAAATAAATAAAGGGATATACAAGAAATTAAGAAAAAAACTTAATATTTATGCTCTGTCCACGTTGCAATATGGCAATATGGTCTTCACGAAAGAAAAACATTTGAAATTCAAATTACCAAAGTTCTTGAACAAAAATATCGCCGATTGAATGTTTGCCCTCAAATATTAATAAATTGGTCTGAAACCAATATCGGTGTTGTAACATTCAAGAATTCAATCCCAATACGGGGGAGGATTTGCAAAGTTACTGTTGTATAAGTTTTTTTGGTGTCGACTATCGTTATTTTCATTTTAGAAACTTCAAAGGAACAAGCTAAACATCAATTTAGGGCAATCCTGATAAACGTCCAAGAGCTCAAAACGAACGAGGCATGTAACAAAAAAAAAAGATTTCTTTAACCTTTAGAAAAAAACCCATTAAATATTCTGTAAAAATCGGAGAAGTAACGTTGGAAATCCCCGCGCACCTTAGCCAATGACTAAAATTGTCAATGTCTAACTTGTGGAGACAAAGATACACACAGAGTTCCATATTTACCTCTCCTGGTTCACAGACGGCGTGGTTAGTGCAGTTTGCAGGACTTGACACATGATCACAGGAGTAACATTCAGCTAGACATAACAGAAAGGTCCTCATCAGAACCTGTTCCAGCTTAAACAACACCATCAACAATCCAACAACTTTTGTTTCAAACAATGTGTTACATTAAAAGTTTAAAATCGAAGATTTCTAAACTTATCTATTGTTGATTGTTATAGATAAGTTTAGAAATCTTCGATTTTAAACTTTTAATGTAACAAATGTATTAGAACTCACCGCATTTGCCGCATGTTCTTGGACAGGCTTTTACAATACAATCATCATTACACATGTCTCTACGAATGGTGGCAAGTAGCTGACAGGAAGCCTGGTCAACATCGTCACAGATTGATGACGTCATTGCTAGTTGTAACAAAAAACGAATAGATACACCATTGAATAGTGGGGGAAAAGGTAAAATATCTGTTATCAAAACCTTAAAGGAAGTTTCTAAAACAAGGTCCGAAGAATATGTGAACAAGTTTTCCCAAATCTACTATAAAATAGTTTTGTAGATGAAATTTGTTTCCAATCAGACCAAAACTTTTGGTAGAGCTAATATTTGGATTTTAAATTTTAATGTAAGTAGAGTAAATGTATCGCAACTGGTTCCAGCGTTATGAATTAGCACCCTAATTCAAATGTTCTGTTAAAGATGCTTACGTGCAGATGATGTCATCACAGTCGTCATCATTGGCGGAGGTGTCTTTGTATCTGTCGTCATCATCGGTGGTGTTGACGTCATTGGGAGAAACACAGGAGTTGTCGTTCGTGGTCTCATTGTAGTCATACCGGGAAATACCTGCCTCTTTCTGAATGGACGGTTGTTGTTACAAAGATCGTTTTGACAACATTCGCCGTTAAGGTTCGACCTTTTCCCAATTACTGTCGGAGCGCCGCCAGGGGTTCCAAATAGACGGGTACAAACCTATACAATGGAAACAGTAAACTGTATTCGAATTTTGTTATCTCTACAAATACACATTCTTTGCACAATATAGTACAAGAATATGGTTGTAATTAACCATATATGATGATGACAAAGTAGATACTGAGATGCTTCTTACATTTCATTCGAAATGTATGGATATTTAATCCAGTAGGGTTCTACAATCGTTCAATATACTCTTAAGTACACGAGTACTCCATTAACTCTGGCGGATGAATTCTTAAGGCAATATGAAATAAAATTTAATTTTCTCTATGGAAATAAAGTGTGATTTATACCTCTATGACCTAAATATGTTATGGTTATTAATGCAAATTATTAATTAAAATATATTACATCTTGAGTGGCGCATCCCTGCCGATAAGTGATCGAGAAATCGGATCCCAGACTTTCTGTCACAATGCAGGACTAAAACAAGAGAAAAAGAAGGAAAATAGTCAAAGGAAAATCTAATACTAGTACTCAGGAAAGTATAGACCCAACTTTTAAAGATAACATAAACATCCAAGGTATTCATTATCTCATTATCTCTTGCCACATGTATACCAACGCCTATCTATGAATGAAAAATGGAGCATTGATTGTATCAATGCCAACTGTGACGCGAATGTTTGGTGGGAATGGATCTAATGATCTCCCAAAATTTGTGTGGTTTTTTATGACAAAAGTTTGTAACTCGCTGTTAAATAATCTGCCATAAAATTTTAATTTAGTAACAACATTTAACAAAATTTAACTTTACTGCTAATGCAATATTTTATTTGCTGCTGTTCAAAATCTTATCGAGTGATTTTACTCAAAACAGCGTAGTTATGATATCAAATAGATGACATTGCTTGGTGTTAACCTCTATTTAAACTGAATTCAAAAAAGATAGATCACACACAACCGTCCAAATTAAACGTTAATGGAGCATTACAACTAGACATTTTAAAATTTTTGTTTCAATTAAGTGTCGAAATTGCGTCACATGCGTTTTTAGACAGAGTTCATGAGCGTGACTATTCTAAAAAGCTAGTTTGCTAATGATTGGTCTGTACAATCAATTTCAACCGTTTAACATTTAATTCACTGATCATAATTGTCATCTTGGTAAGGTAAAACTCACCTGCATTTTGTTAGATTAATTGCCAACCTCTAAATCGTTATGCTTTTTATTGCTTTGAGGTAGAATTATAAAATAAAATGTATGTTTCTTGATTTAAGATATCTAAATCATAATTTGTTGGAATATTACATTATACTTGAAGGCTTGCTTACGTAATTCCTGTCCGGACAGATCTGTGTGATGTTGCAGAGAGAAGGCGAGGAAAGGCCGTCACAATTGTAGCACTTGTAAGCTTAAGGATACAAATTATACAAAATAACAGAGGAGATTGTCTTGAGAGTTTGTCTCTACATAAGATTTTCACTTCTGGTGAAAACAAATTCCCTTTAACAGAATCATGATCTGTGTGTACAAACTATGGCACACGTTGAGAGAGAGAGAGAGAGAGAGAGAGAGAGAGAGAGAGAGAGAGAGAGAGAGAGAGAGAGAGGGCTTACGACAAGTGTTGCACATTCTTGGACACAATTTCGAAAGACATGGATCTGAGCAGACGTTGGTCTTGGTGGCGAATCCCTGGCACACCTGGCTATCTACGTCATCACACGCCTGAGAGGCTACTCCAGCTATCAGACACGACGTTAGTCCAACTGGAGATCACAATTTAAAGGAAATATAAACCCAAACAATTTTACAATATTGTAAAGGTATTCAAGATATAAAGGTATTTTCGATAACAATAAAACAATTTACAGACAGAACATTTTACAGGTATTTTGCGTTTCGTTTATCTGTTATGTAAATGTACAGACTCAATCTTACATATCCAATATATCGTCTTCCCTGCCATGTCAGTGAAGTTGAAAGAATGGCTTATCTATCGAGGAACGACTCTCGGATAATACCAGACACGATCGTCCCTTAGTCTCGCAATGGTATATGTAACTACATTCAAAGCACTGGGAATAAACTATGGAATTTATGTTATAACCAAAATTTTATTTCGTCTGTCTTCACTTATTTTGGCAATATATGAGCATTGAAATCACTCCTACTACTAGTAAACCTTGAACATGCTGATATACGCTCTGCAGAAATTACAGAACAAGGTGATGGAAAATATTTCATTTTTACTCGGATACTTTATAATAAAAAAATACAGAGAAGATCAAATAGTTTGCTGCAGTTCAAACCAGATTTCAGGAATTTGGTTTAGAAATGATTTTGAAGATAATTTCTAGAAAATGATATCGTTGTTTTTTTTTGTGAGTTAGCAAAAAGCGCACAAATGTAAATATCAAATTATACATCCGTTGAAACCTTCTCATTATTTGACCAAAAAAAAAAAAATGAAACAAACCACAAAATTACCAGTCTAAGATTTATCTTCATTATCGCCACCTACACTACCTACAGAAAAATGAGACTGAAAGTGTTTTATTTCCGAATAGGCAAATTTCTTCACAACTTGTTCTAGTTTATGTTTTAATTAAGTTTACCAAATTCTGTTGCTATCTTCGTAAAATCATTGTATGGTATAAGGTTAAGTGACGCAAAACATTCATTTGAGTTCTACTTTTTTTTAAACAAAAAAATATTATTTCCTTTTAAGAATTTTAAATCAGCCTTGAAATTTTATTTTTGATGGTGGAGTTGTTTAGGAGCGGTTATTACAAATAAGGAAGAAGCGAAAGTAAACAACTTTCGCTGGGAATTTAAAATGACCTAAGGGCTTAACTAATGCAGGAAGTTTTATTTGTTATTTATTGATAAATCAAAAGGTAAAATTATCAAATGACTGGGTTTAATCTTCCTTGTTCATAAAACTAATGAGTTTATTTCAAAGTATTATTGGACCGCGACTGAAAGGTTTGGAAAATCTTTCTCTCTCTCTCTCTCTCTCTCTCTCTCTATCCATAAATACACAATTTTGTTCTCATCAATATTTATGTGGAACGTTTTCAATAGATACTTTTAATATAAAGTGAAATTCTGGCAATATTATTTTGATAATATACATTATTATATTATTTCAATTTCAGATGTTTATAATTATCTTCTTTGGAACCATACTGTTCATTTGCGTGAATGGAAATCACGAGCCATGTTCTACAGAAAGAAATTGCACATGCATATACAACGGCACTTCCATCTTTGCAAATTGCAGCGGACAACATTTGACAGCAACTCCAAATTTTACAAATGACGTCACACAAATCGATTTTGGATGGAATGATATTAAAGATTTTCCCATGCATTTGCCAGAAAATTTGACATTTCTAATTTTAACTGGAAATTCCCATTTGCGAAAAATCGAAGCAAATGCGCTGCAAAGATACCAAAAACTTCGGCACGTCGTCATATCGTATTGTAATCTTCAATATATTGAATCGGGAGCATTTTCAAACAAAAGTGAACTAGAACATCTAGACATCTCAAATAACCCGGAACTTACCCTTTTGGTTCTTTTAAACGTCACATATGACATACAAAATTCTAATATCAGAACTCTACTTCTTGACAGACTTCAATGTAGATATGGCTTAACCAATGTTTTTCGAACCGAGTATGTCATTCATCTTGCGAATACCTCTTTAGAAGTAGTGTCAGTTGCCTCCAACAGAATAGCCTTCTTTCAACCTTCTGTGTTGTTGAAGTTACCCAAAACGTTGCAAGCATTACATGTTGGAGACAACGATTTGAGCTTCGGAACATACCTTTTTCTTTTGGGTAGTCTTAAGATGTTGAAAATACTCAATGTTACATTTGAAAACAAGTTTCATCTTCAAAAAACCATATTATACTACTGCAAGGATACGAAAATACCGAATTGTTCTTCTGTGACTGCCCGAAAAACCGACCGTTTACTGACACGTGTTGCAGAAATGGAAACAATGATAAATAAACAAACTGCAGATATCGGCGACCAAGTTGCAAGTTTAGGGGTATATATAACCAATTACCTACCTCCAAATTTGGAAAAACTGTACTTTCATGATAACATGTATAAAATGGAAATAAATCGGTATTATTTTAATACTACAAACCGCAAACTGACACACTTGTTTTTACAGAACAATATTTTCTACTCATTACAAGGGCCATTACGTGGTCTCCAAAGCGTCCGTTATCTGGATTTGTCAAATAATCTTTGTGTTAAAATATCAAACGAATTTTTCGATGAATTCGGTGGACTTGTTTATCTGAATCTTTCACGAAATGTGCTAGGCAGCTGTATTGAAAGTGATGTGAAAGGAGAAATATTTCGACGGCTTAGGAACATGGAGATACTGGATTTGTCAAAAAACCAAATTAGAACCCTTCCACGACTAATGTTTCAACATATGATTAATTTATCCACACTTTTTCTCCATTACAATTCTTTGAAAACTTTTGATATTGTTATATCACATATGCGAAATCTTTCATTGATTGATTTATCAAACAATCAAATTACGTCTCTAGATCCTTTGATATTTACACCCATAGAAAGATTGATTCAGAATTACGGACAGCTTAAAATGAATTTACTCCAAAATCCACTCCAATGTGGCTGTCTTGACTTGGACTTTCTACAACGGGTTTTACGTTACAAAGATCACTTTCTATACTTATCAAAGTACAACTGTACTTCAACAAACTCGACTTTGCTTCATTTTCGAGACTTAAGTAACGTAGTTACATATCTGGAAACCTATTGTGCAACATATCTTTCTCTGATAGTTGTACTCTCATTGTTATTGTTGGTTTTCATGAGTATCACCATTGCTTCAATACTCAACCGATATAGATGGAGATTAAGGTACCTATATTATCTTGCAAAGAGACGATATACAGAAGTTCAGCACATGCACATGGTGAATGATGATGAGACATATCGCTTCGATGCATTTGTTTCGTATTCCGAAGAAGACCGAGAATTTATAGTGAACAAACTTAATTTTCTTGAAAAAGAAAATGGCTTAAGAATTTGCATTCACTGTCGGGACTTCATTCCTGGAACTGACATTGCAGACAACATAACCAACGCTATTCACACCAGCAGACGGACGGTGTGTGTTCTGACGCCATATTTTCTTGATTCTTACTGGTGTATGTATGAACTAAATATGGCAAGAATGGAAACAATATACTCAAGAAAAGGACAAAATATATTGTGTTTGATT
The DNA here is from genome assembly GCA_015776775.1 of Magallana hongkongensis. Taxonomy (NCBI): domain Eukaryota; kingdom Metazoa; phylum Mollusca; class Bivalvia; order Ostreida; family Ostreidae; genus Magallana; species Magallana hongkongensis. The sequence continues at coordinate 41,462,321 of CM027471.1, forward strand.
ATTTTGAACAAGGACGTTTTCAGAAAAGTTCCATTTAAAATTCTGGATTTATTGGAAAATCAATCCTATTTAGAGTATCCTGACAATGATAATGACCATGTTTTATTCTGGGATAAGCTTTGTGAAACTTTAAAATCACCCCCACAGTAGTCTTTGCTAAAATACTACATGTATATTAGTACACTGTATATACATACAGCATGGCATATAAACTATTTTATGTCAATCTCTATATCTCTCTTAACTGGCAGACTGTATGAATGTTAATATTTCTTTGTGAACAGTGAAATATATATAGACTTCCGTCAAAGGGAACATTGAAACACCCAAATTACAGTTCAATACTTTTTGCTTCCTACGCATATCATATATCAATGTTTCATGCAGTTTTACCAACATTAGATAACCTAAACATTAACTAACCTAAAAGGATAGGATTTGCTTTTTCAAGAAAAAAAACAAGCTAAGGCTTTGATGCAGAACAAGTAGATGTTGAGGCATGAACAAAAGTAGTCAAATTTAAACCAAATAAATAATTTTATTAATATAATAAATAGTAAGGTTTATATTTTCTGCTATTTAAGCATTATTAATTTAGAATCAATATGATATGCATTTTCTTCTAATAAATTTTGAAATATAGTAATACATAATTTCAATACTGAGTGTATACTTTGTCATCACTTAGGATCATTAGCTTGTAAAATGGAAGCAATTTTATATATTACTTAAACATTTATCACTTTTGAGTTAATCAGCTCCTTTTGATATAGCCCAAAGTTGTTGCCTAAAGTAAAAAAGTTGAAGATTAAATCTTTAATTGCTGTTTTATATCTGTTAATTGTTTTACTACGTTAGCATATGAGAAAACTTTTTCATTGAGAAATTGTTTTTTTTTTGTTCAAAGTGCCTTAAAAACGATCATATCAACGCAGAAAGTACGTTGACTTGGTCCAAAATTCAGCACAATTTTGGATTTTCATTTTCACCCAAAGTGCGTTGTTAACAGTGGACAATTCTCATTTGTCATTATTAATAAAATATTATCAGGTTTCAAGGAACGAGGAAATAAGATATTTATACCAAACGAAAGATATTAAAAAAGATTATACCTGCAACTATTTCATTCCGGCAATTTTACGTAAAAACAGAGTCTATACGGAAGAAAAAAATTAACAAAAAAACCCCAAACAAAAAATATAACAAAAAACTAGAGCAAAGCTCGTTGCAAAGCAACGAGTGGGTCTTCAGTTAATGTCCGAAGTAAAGCCGGAAATTCCTGTAAGAAGCAGAACTCTTAAACCAAAAACAAAAGTAACTTAAATAAAAAGATGAAAAAATCGAATTATTCCTGGTACGACTTTACAAAATCCGAGTGATTTTGAGTATGAATTAACAAAAACCTTTCTGATTTCAAGAACGACTTGACACAAAAAAATCCGAATGTGTTCAAGCACGACTTAACAATTATTTTTGGTACGAATTAATTTTACTTCGAACATTACGCTATTTTTTAAACCAAGGACGCGGAATCAAAATTTCCGGAAAAATCAATTTTTAAACCCCGATATCTCTGTAATGCATCGTCCGAATTTCAAACGGATTTCAGATTTGAATTCACCATGGCAAGTTCTATAAGACTGTGGTATTGTCTTATTTTGTTCCAAAAAATGAAAATTTCCAAAAATTGGAACTGCTATCGGTTTTGAGCAAAATTGATGAACAAAATTTTAAACCCCCCAGTACATTATAGAATTGATACATCTATCATCAGTAAAAATTTCAAAGCGATATCTTGAAAAGTTACGGAGATTTCTTTTCGGACAAAATCACTTTTTTTAAAATTTAAAAATGGTCGCTAAATTTGAACGGAAGTGACGTAAATGCTGAAACTTTAACATCTTTGAGGCACGGTAACTTTTCAAAAGCTCTGAAAATTTTATTGAAATCGGATGAAAACTTTTTGAGATAAAAAGCCGAGAAGGAGTCAGAAAAAAAAATAAAAAATAAAATAATAATAAAAAGAAACCGAAGAAAAACAAGAGGGTCTTCCGTTTCCAACGGAAGACCCTAACAAAAAACAACCTAAAACGGGTAATATATATTATATATTTATATATATATATATATATATATATATATATATATTTATTTATTTTTATTAAGTCAATACAGAACAAAAGGTATATAATGAAATTTCTGTCTTTTCTCATGAGAGAGAGAGAGAGAGAGAGAGAGAGAGAGAGAGAGAGAGAGAAATAAGTGAAACATTTGAAGCAGAACATATGAGAGCATATACCTATACCCCGCTACAGTTCTATACTGTAGACCCTCTTTGTACAACTCTGTCAAAAAATCTGCACAATCTACTAAAGACACTGAATAGGGATCTGTATTCTGTTTAACACCACAACTACTGAACTTTCTGAATTTACAATCGTAGTCAATCTATGTTCCTTCTCTCCATGATGCTGATAAAAGTTAAGCTAGTTTCTTTAGAAATCCGTTGATAGATGCCATGTCGTTAGATCTGGATGGTAAATGTTTGACCTTGGTAGAAAAAATTCCCACAAAATTGACAATGCATCTATTGCTAGTGCTTTCTGATCTGGAATCAAAGAACAATAAACCTGATCCTTGTGAGTCCGTTTCGAAGCAAATAGATCTATCATTGGGTTTTCTCCAAGAACTAAAAACTAAACTTACATGTTTTCTTCTTTTTCTTGTAGAGTATCCAGCAAGCAACCGAAAGATTGTTGAGTATAACAGTTTGACACAATCGCCATCTTAGATGCCACTTGTTCAAAGTAGCCTAACTTCTCAACTGCTCTGAGAAATGTTATATAAAGTTTAGGTGAATTTCCAAAAGCACCTCCCTGACCGTATTTCTTGATAAGTAGTGACTCTACAGAGTCATCTAAAGAGGCCGTATTCAAAAATACCTTTTTATCTTTATTAACTGGAAACAAACTCTTGTAACTGTCTTTATTTGCTGTAAGTTTGGAAGGTTTTTCTATTCTCAGTGATTTAATGATAATTTCTTTCTGACTTAAATCCAGACACAGACCAACGTCTGTATTGTCTGTCGAAATAGCATCAGATCCAAAAATTGCTATTTATTTACTTAGAACTGTTTTCATATTATCAACAGGTTTTGAATCATAGTATTTGGAAAAAAGTTATATTTAATTTAGTTAAACTATATTCTTGAACATCTGATTTCTGACTCTGACAAGTTTCTCTTCTAGATACACGACTTTCTTGTTCAGGTAAGTCAAATAAAAATCTTATTTCTCGACTTCTTGTGATACTTAAGGCGCATCTGAAATGCACTCTTGTGTATCGTGAGTATGGCCCGTCATAACGGCCGGATTTTCTCTTTATCTTACTTCATGCCCACCTCAGCGTCCATATTATTCACAGAAATATGAGTACCTGTAAAAACTTCGGATTCGTTTCGCACAGGAAAATTGGTTGTACAGTTTAGTAGAATTTGGAAAATCTGGTCTATTTCATGCGCGGATCTAGAGGGGGGTTAGGGGGGTCATGACCCCCCTGTAATATTCAAATTTCTTTAAATTTCATTATAAATATAACAAAAATATGCCTCGAACCCCCCCCCCCCCCCGACAAACTGAAATAACCGTTGGACCCCCTCCCCGAATTTTTTTTGTCCCATTTGCTCTTCTTGACTAGCCAATATAGCTTTAAAATCGTTCAGTTCCTCTTTCGCCTTACCGGTATATCTTTTCCCACTCCTGTTATCGTTGTATTCATTTAGGATATTTCTTTTATATCGCCATCTGCCATTTTGATAAGTCGATGCCGTCAGATTTGAACAATAAACTAATGAGAGAGAGAGAGAGAGAGAGAGAGAGAGAGAGAGAGAGGGGGGGGAAGTAAGCGTGTCTGTGACTAATTTAAGTCTATAAAGCGCTTTATTGAATGCGAGTTGGCTGTGGTAAAGGGAAATCCATGTGTATATTTCTAGGTGGTAAGTAAAACCGAATGAAATGAAATTATTGTTTGATCAAGCAGTAGAAATTAAAGTTGCAAAATATACCTATATTGATATAGTTAATTGACAACATTGACGACATTAGAATTTATTCTGTGTTGATGTGTGTAACTCCACCAATTGTTTCCTCTTTTCTTATATTACAGCCAAATGAAGAAAAACATCATGCACCATAGCATAGCATTGCAAATTCCATGTCGTTCGTTCATTATAACATAAGAAACCATGGAATATAATATTTGTGAGAGCAACAACAGACTTGAACAAATCAATTACATGTATGTTAGATTGAATAAACAAAGATACTTGTTCAACAAATTCGAATTCTTAATTTGATACCACTTGGTTCTCTTCAGCATGAACACATGATTAAGGGAACCGTGACAGGACTTGCTTTATTTAAAGAATATGATTTGATAACACCCGTTAACGTATTAAAATGTTTATTGTACAACAAAATAAATTCAATTTTTCCTATTGCTATCGTTAAAATGCATAATCGTATTATTTTTACCCTAAAATTTAAGATCGGCAGTCTAGATCTGCTACAAACACGTCAAATTCAAACAATTTTATAACAATTTTATAGAAATAGTCTCTGTCAAATTCATCTCCAATAAGACAACTACACACAAATTCGACTGGTCCTTCGAATCGCGTACATCAGACGGGCATTGCCAGTCAACAAAGTACACCAGACATGCATTGCCCAGTTGCAAGTCGTAAAAGGGCCTCTTTTTCGGAAATTGGAATACCGAACCAATTTTAAAAAAAATGAACACTTGCTAATTAACAAAGTAAAATAAATTCAAATGTATGCATTTCCCGTTTAGAGCATATTATATTCTACACAAGATCAGTGTAAGCACACTAATAAAATGTAGAATCATAAGCAAGATACAGAGCGTGCAATTCTGCCAGGTTTAAGTCATGCTTATGTTCACAAGAGTTTATTACATTCAACATAAAAGTTTTAAACTTGGTATAAGCTGTTCAGCATTGAAAATTTAAAATAAAATGCCTTTAGCTCTGTGTGCAAGCATATAATTGTGAGGAAAGCTCTGTATCTTGCTTATAACTCAAAGCTTGACACTCATATATGGTTAGTTCATATTAATAAAAAATTGTAAACAATTAAATAAGAGAAAAGCGCACTTAAACAAAGACAATGCACAATTTAAAATTCAAAATGAAGTGTACATATACCTACAAAGAGAAAAGACTCGAGAATATTCTAAGCATCTTAAAATGGAATAACACACCTGAAAAAGTCACTTAAATTAACAGTATATTATTTAATTATGAATGATATAATGATGAATAAACTGTACATATGTCAAATAAGGGAAGCAATTGCAGTTTTGGGATAAAAAATGAATTTACATTCAGTAAGAAACAACAAAATCCCCTGTGGGATTGGAACTCAGGATGTACGGATGATATAACAAGATTGACACTTTATCCACTCGGCTACGGAGTAAGTTACATGATACCGTTGATAAAATCCATTTAATAAAACGAAATGTCGTTTCGATCCGATGTCAGCCATTTTCTTATGATGTGTTATTACACCTTAACAAAACACATACCAATAATCAACCATTACGCAGAGATCATACCGAATTACTTATAGAATGAAATGCATTTTAATATGTTGCTAATGCATTAGACTATGCTCATTTTTGTGCAGTTAAACAGTCAGCTGCCTGATTTACCAAAGTCTATGTTTGATTTGATGCATCAAAATTCCAAAATACAGGCGATATTTCTAAGAGTTATAAATCATAATCCATTAAAACGAAGCAAAAATTATAACAAGCGAAAACAACCGTTTTAAAATGTAAATGCACTGAAATATTTAACCTCAATTTACTACACAAAATCAGTACCATTATATCTTGCATGTTTCAAAAATTCCCTTCGCACTTGAATGTTGCACGACAAACAAATAATTCATTTTTGTCAGATTGACTCCCTACACATGCGTCCAATATGGCTGCCTCAAACAAACAATCTGGTTTTCTATACACTGTAAACCAACTTTTATTTGCGGCGACTTTATTTCGCGATTTACTGAATAACGAACCAGAAGTTAAAAAAATGATTGAACCCCCCCCCCCCCCCGCCCCCTTATAAATTTCGTAATTAACTCAAATTTGGAATAGAATTAGTCCTTATTTTTTACAAAATATATTTTCCTTTTCTAAAGAATATTTATGCTAAATTACGTTGAATTTCACTCAGTAGTTCTTGAGTAGACTATTAAAAATGCACCCTCTTTTTTACAATGAAAACTGGCCGTCCATTTCTGCAATTATATTGGAATGCTTTGTGGCATATTTGGTTGAAATTTGCGGAGTGGTTTTAAAGAAGAAGTTCAAAATATGAAAAGTTGACAGACTGACGGACAGACGGACAAAATGTGATCAGAAGTAATTTTTAATGACAATTACTTAGATGATGTCTATGTGGTTCATTTCAACTTTTTCCAATCTTTACAAAAACAACTTGGAAAAAAATGAAACAATATGGGGGTATACATGTTCATCAAACAAAAAACTAGCTGTCCATTTTAGATAAACTATGCTTTATTTTGTTAACCAAATGTATAACTCTTAAAAAATGTTTCTAAAGATAGTATGTAAGCCGTAAAATCTTTTCCTATATTATGAAATATTTTGAAAAGTTGCGTGATGAATGAATTTAATATTTTTTATTTTTTGGTTTATTTTTTGTAGAAAATCATCGAGACTTTTTCATTTAACAACTTTCATTTGATTTTCTTACATTTTAACCTATAATAATGCATTTTCGTGCATAATCTAATAAATACTTAGATCATGGTTCATTGTGTTAAAATTTGGCTGCTCAATTTTTGGACCTTGTTAACTGAAGCTCATTGTAAGAAAACAAACGTGCAAAGGTATAAACATTTTGACCTCTTTAGTAATTAAATAAACTTATGACTGTTAAAATTTTTAAAAACTGGGTTTGACACACATTTCTACAACACTGGGTCTACCTTAATGTAAATAATATATAGTTAAAAAATAAAAAATTCCAAATCGGCTTCCCTGAAAATCAGAAGCATTGATTGCTAGTAAATTAATTCTGATAAAACAATATACAACAATAAATTGTTCACCTAAGCAACAATAGTCATACATTTTTTTTCTTTTTATTCCTATATAAAATTAATCCCCACTGTGGTCCAGCCCTAAACCTTTGGATTATGATTTGAACAAAATTGAGTCGCCCTTACTTGGGGATGCTTTAATACAAATTGCTTTAATAAAAACTGCTCTTCCTGCTTCCACACAAGTTGCAGTCTTTTTTCATGCAGTTGTTATATAACATGTATAAGGTTTTGTTTAGAACAAGCTTTTAAAAAAATGCCAAGAAAGTTTCAATACACGTAATTCTAAATTCATTTAAATGACGTAGATGTATTGCATGGCCTGCACCCAAGAAAGCTTTTTGCAAAGTAAATTTGTAAATGGCACTGCCTTTCTGAAAATAAAACATATTTTAACCTCATAATACTCAAAGAATGATTCCTTATTCCTTAAATAGAAAGTTGTTTTTTCCTGTTACACTCTCTGTTTAGAATATCAAGATATTTTTACCGTCTCATTTTAAAGAACTTGTACTAGTATATTTTTTGAGTGCATTTCGTATTTATTCAAAACTGTTAAATTGATGCATAACATTTGTATATTATTTTCCAAAATATATCTCTTAAGCTGTGATACAAAATATATTTCTGTTGCCAAATACTGTTTTTTTTTTCAGGTACAACCTCGTTGTTCCTAGCTGTTACATGGATGCACAATAAGAACAAAAATAATTTGTCGGAGTCGGTGAGAATTGGTTGTTAATTTGAAATGTTTTTATATTCCAGTTTGAACAAAATCACAATCTAATCAGAGCAAGTATTGACCTTATTTTATCTATAGTCAAAGTTTTCAACCATTGAACAGGAAGAATTTCTAAGTTTGGCGTTGTTGAGTTTCTTTGCATGTTTATTTATACAATTACTAAATTTATCTCTCTTAACACGTGGACACTTCCTTAAATTTTAAGATTGTTGTTAAGTGTTTTCAATAAAGACTTGTGACAATAACAGCACCTAAAATAAATAGCAGCATTAATTTACTCCTCAGTGGATAGGTTATTTCTTTCAACATGGAATCATTCCCCCCACAAATGTAAGTGCATGAAATTGATATCCTAGCTTTTTCTTTTTAAAGGGGCAAGATTTTGATCAAATGCATTTTTACTTTATTTGTTATTTACAATGCTTTAGGAATGTAATTCTGATGATCAAGTGAAATTTGAGAGTCAGTCGTAGAGTTATGAGCAAGATACATGGGTCACAACTCTTTGTCATATAAACAAGGCTCGTGCCCTGTTTTTGTTTTACATAGGGTCAATTTACAAGTAAAAAGTCTTTTTCAAGCTGATTTGTCTATCTTTTTATACTTTTTAAGCATAAATGAACAGTTACAAACGTTTAGCACTTTCATTTTAAGTCTTAAAAATGGAATTTTCACTTCTGAATCAGCATTCAAAATGTAAACAAAAGCTTTGTTTACATAACAAAGAATTGTAAGCCCTGTAACTTGCTAAAAAATCAACAAATGATGCTCAAATTTTGGTTGCCTTTTAAAATGTCTAACTGAAGCATTGATAACATTAAAATAGGAGAAATAATTTTTGACCAAATCATGACCATGCCCCTTTAATGTAGACAGAGGAGTACGATTTCTACTTTCATGATTTTTAAGTTATAAATACAATGCAAATAAAAACAAAAAGATATGTTTCCAAAATATACATTTAAATAACAACAGATACGACGGAATGCAGCACATGTCCGAGTCGGTGTTTGTGGGACTGTGTAAGATAGTGGGGATGTCACAACAGGTAGCTATCCGTAGGGACACTTGGGACTTTATGGAGATGGTGGACATAAGAATGAAAAAAGGCTATGGGATCCCTATGTATAGTGGAAGTATAAGAGAAGGATTAAGACTAGTGGGATCAGATTTGGACTGTATGTTCTGGCCAAACAACCACCGAGTGATCATGAACATGTCTCAGACCAAGAATTACAACACAAGCAACACGGCCTTGATTCTCTCTGACAGTTCCGAGAGCCCACCAGGATTCACTCTTCTTCAATTACTGACACCATTTACATACAGACAAGTCCAATTATCACGTGTCAGAGTGAATGGAAGAGTCTGTATATCTAGTTCTATATGGAGACATATAATGTGTAATGTCGGAAATCTTGATTCTACTGTACACGGACCCTGTGGTAGTGGTATTTACAGAGGATCACTAGAATATGATCTTGCCCATTGTTTTGTTTCTGACATTTGGCCTCTGTCCGCCCTAAGGATACTTAGATGTCATTCATGGCCTAATGCTGAAGTTGTCAATGACATTGTCAGAAATGGATGTCACTTTGTAGCGATTGGACACCCATTAGGACCCCATGAAAATGAAGAATGGAGAATTTCTTTTTCTCGGGCAGAATATAAACTTGTGTCATCAATGAACCACTGTCAGTTTTTGACATATGGATTGTTAAAAATTTTCTTAAAAGAAGTTATAAATCAACAATCAGACGACACCAATAAATTGTTGTGTTCCTATCACATGAAGACAACCATTTTCTGGGCGATTCAACAAAACACACTACCTCACTGGTGTTCACAAAATCTCTTGGACGGTTTCTGGGTCTGCTTTAAACTCCTCCTTAAATGGGTGTATGAGGGGATCTGTCCTAACTTTTTCATCCCACAAAACAATTTGTTTCTGACAAAGGTCCATGGCTCAGCACAAAACAGGTTGTTCCTACAGTTACATGAATTGTACAAGAAAGGTCTGGCCTGTCTGTTACAGAGTTCCTCTATCAGGTCCTACATTGTTGATGTCCTGTACAATCCTAGACTTTTTATTTGTACAGATGAAAGTATAATGAGATCGGAAGTTGAAAATGATGGAGAACTTATCGGAGAGTCCATAATGGCTGTAGCTGCAAATTTGTTTCCGGGCAATATTACCAAAGCAATACACATGATAGAACAGTTTGTGCATTCACCATTGACACAAAATCAAGTTGTTGTTTTGCAAAAATTTGCAGTCATCATCTTTCAGCAAACTTCTTTTCTATTACAAAACATGTACACTAACACAGGTGTCAACAAACAGGTATATATTGCAGACAAAATTTCCTGCCGTATGCTGAAATTAGCAGCCAAGTTTGGGTTTGTTTCTGACATGTTGTATATTGCCATGTATTATAACAAGACACTCAGATACAAGGAAGCTCTATCTGCAGTAGAGATGACAAAGGTCAAGTTAGCACAGCCATATATTATGTATAATGGACATGTAGTAAGAGAGAGGTATACTGAGGCTGTAGGGGGAAAATCCTGGTCTAAAAAGATGAGAGAGGCTGTAACAACTGATATTGTACTTATCAACAAAATTTGTTATATCACAGAGCTAAGATCAGAACAACAGTCTGCTCTACAAAATAGAGAGCTTGCATTCGTTATCCCAGTGTTTGTAATGTTACATTTCCTAGAGTTCTTGTGTTACAGACAAATTGATACAACATTATCACAAGCAGCTCTAGATGAGCTACAGGTCCTACTCCACCATGGTCGGAGACTGTATATACCTAGAGAAACCAGAGACATCTCTTGGGAGATCCTGGGGATCTGTCAACAGATCACAGGGAACCTCCCGGCTGCTCTTTACTCATACCAACAGTCACTGATTACAGACTATCCAGTCAACAAAATACGATCTGCTACACAGATAAGAATACAGGACATAGTTCAGTCAACAGATAACCAGGTCCTTCCCTTAGATTGATGGTTCAGTCAACACTTTTATCTGAAAAAATTATCTGTCTTATGGTCTGATTCAAATAATTGCCTCCATTCGTTTTTGATGATTTTAAATAAAAATACCCATACATGTTTCTGTGAAAAAAAAATACTTTTGATATATATGAAAACGAAAACATTAAAGATAACCTCAGTGACACATTATCATTTTTCACTTGGAAAAATTCACAGAAACGGAAACCGATTTTTTTACGGAGATTTATATTGGGAAATGTTTACATCTTTTCTACATTCGAAACACGCTCGGAATACCTCGCACAATTTTTAAACATCATCATCATCCGAGCTATTTCACTGCTGATGCAATGTAAAATCTCTGTACACTTTCTATGTGTGTTCTGTATTGAAACCTTATAAGGGGTATGGGGCGTTTCAAAACAGAAACCGGACCTTTTTCATATTAGTTTGGACACAAAGAAATTTCAAGTATATTTAAATGATTTATATATATTGATTTTACAATTTATCGGCTTAGGAATTATCGCACTTTTTAATGTGCATTATCAAGAAGTAGAGAGTGTTGTATTAGGTCACGTAACATTGGTGTCATCATTTGACCAATGAAATTAAACGCGGGAATTCTAGTGACTCTCTTTGTTTAGAAAGACGCGCTAAAATTCATATTTGTATATGATAATTACCTACTAATCTGATATTAATTTTAATTACATCATATAAATATCAAATGCATAGTTGTGACATAATTTAATTAATTTTCAATTTTCAATTTTGGTATTATGTAAGTTATTTTATACAATTTTACGTAATGTGTTACATTGTTATGAATCAATTAATGTCACGCTGGTGGCAAAACATAACATATACCATGTCTTGTAAGCTTGCCAGAGCTGAAAGCTCAAATGAGCTTTTCTGATCATATTTCGTCTGTCGTCCGTCTATCCGTCCATCTGTCTGTAAACTTTTCACATTTTCAACATCTTCTCAAGAACTACTGGGCCAATTTCAACCAAACTTGGCACAAATCATTCTTAGGCAAGGGGAATTCAAAGTTGTGAAAATTAAGGGCCACATCCTTTTTCAAGGGGAGATAATTTTTGAAATTAATGAAAAATTTTCAAAAATTTTCAAAAAACTTCTTCTCAAGAACCATTTGGCCAGAAAAGCTGAAACTTGTGTGGAAGCATCCTCAGGTAGTGTAAATTTAAAGTTGTGAAAATCATGACCCCCAGGGGTAGGGTGGGGCCACAGTGGGGGTCGACATTTTACATAGGAATATGTAGAGTAAATCTTTAGAAAACTTCTACTCAGAAACTAATCAGCCAGGTAAGCTGAAACTTGTGTGGAAGCATTCTCAGGTAGTGTAGATTCAAAGTTGTGAAAATCATGATCCCCGGGGGTAGGGTTGCGCCACAATGGGGGGGGGGTCAACGTTTTACATAAGAATATGTAGTTTAAATCTTTAAAAATCTTCTTCTCAGAAACTAATTAGCCAGATGATTCTTTATAATTGTTAAGACTTTGGCCCCAGGACAATTCTTCGGCCTCACTAGAAGGTTCAGAGTTTGATGTAGGTTTTTATCCCATATATAAACAATTGTTAAGGATCATTTTGAGAACTGCAATACTCAACATGTAATATGACTATAAAATCATCCTGTTAGAAAAGGGACTAATGATTATAAAGATACGAATATTGAAAGGGAAAATGGAATTTATTTATACAGGATATACATGTATTAGTGTACATTGTCCAGATAGTTTGTATTATGACTCCATTAAGCTGATTTAATCATACCTATTGTTCCTCAGGTGAGCGATGTGGCCCATGGGCCTCTTGTTTTGTTATATATGATGTATCGAAAGAAGAAAATGATTGCCATACGTCAAGTAAACTACAAGTTATAGCCCCTTCGTGCGGAAATCAGTTATGGATAAAGGTATTTATGACAATCGAAATGTCAAGCAAAAAGTGGTGGAAGCAGAAACTCGGGACAGATTATAAAAAGCCATCGACAATTACAACATATACCGATCTATGTTTAGATTTCTACAAGCACAGAGTTATATCTCACATTTATCCACAGTCCCTAATTTACAATTATATGTACCTGTATTTACATTGGAGTGTAGTACCTAAGATATGACTTTTGTTAATGTGTGCTTACGTGTAGTTATCTTAAAATCATTCAGGACTTTCTTTTTTTTTTGTAATATTTGAAATGAAACAGTATGTGCTCTCCTAAAGTTATTTAGTTATTTTTTTGTTTCAGAATGGATGAAGGGAAAATGCATATTCAATAAGTTTAGTTCAATATAGATCAATTTGTTTCAATAAACTTGACTAATATTTGATAACAGAGAGAGAATATGCTATGTTTTGATGTTGCGTTTCTTTTGATGTACAATGTACCAGTTTGATAAAAATGCTTTGCTTAGATCACAAATTCAATGTATTTCCTTTTATCGCTGAAAACAATTTGTACATGAAAAAATAAATACTTTTAAAAAATATGATGATTAAATTCTCATATATCCGGTCCATAATGACGTTAAAACTAAGTATTTATTTTCCTTCTATCTCATTCAGTTTTGAACATGATAATTCAACATTTATGAAACAGATCGGTATCAACAAGAAGAACACATTCGTCTTTAGCAGAAGCAATGATTTTACATTTATTAAAATTTGTTTTACTTTATGTCACAACGATTGAAAGCAAGTTCGTATATCAATGTCTTTCGTTGGTACTGATGTTTTACGTTATGTGGTCCTTTGTGCACAATGATTACGCAAAATTTGCGATTTTTTTTCAACATGTGCATGATATTTCAGATATAAATGTAAACATGGCAATAAAGAAGTTGCAAATCCCGTTATTTTATGTACATCCTTTTACAACTCATTTGTTTGACTTTATAACAAACTTTTGAGGTTTGTAGTTTGAGGCTACAATTAATACAACGATGCCAAAAAAGGAATTTGATAATCTATAAATAACTTAAACAGCTTATGCCCACAAAATTAAGAATTTGTTCCAAAAAGGTAGTCGAATCTCAAAACTTAGAGATTTCTTTACTTCCATATTCATAAGTTTCTCAGTCAACAAGCTAATAAGATTCCTACTTATTTCTACAATTCAATATGGACGACAAAACCACACATGGGTGTAAAGGAGGCATATGATAACAAACCTTAGTTAAAAAACATATCCAAATATTAAAAAAGTAATACACCAAATATTGTTAATTGATGATATGTCGTCGATATACCTGAGTGTCGAGTTGAAGGCCACAGCGAGTGGTTTCTTATGTCTATGTACAAGTCTGTGTATGTATTCTGCTTTATATAACAAAGAAATATGTCTGCTAACAATGGATCGCAATTGTTATCTATGGGGAGTCAGACGTTATGAGGTCAAAGCAAAGCATTCTCAAATGCTTTTCATCTTAAATAATGTACTTTATCAAGCAGGGATTTGTGTTGATCCCAATCTGAATGTCTACTTGCAGAATATAGCAACCATTCTCTTGTTTTTTTTTGTGTGTACTAAATGCTATTTCCAATTTGCAAATATACCTTCACTACAAATAAAAAGATACACTTTCCTGTATAGTACTGGACTCTTGGGATTTCTGCTGCAAACCCACAGGCAATAGAGTTCTAATTTTTTTTTAAACTATAAATACTACTGAGCTGGAAAGAGTTTACTAGCACAGCTTAGTAGGCAATCAATTCATTGATTACTTTACAGGGAAAAATCTTGCATTGGTGTATACAGAAGTGTTGAATGATAAAAAGGCCCGATTAGCTCCTTCGCTTTCTAGCCAAATGCGTAGGAAACATGCGTTATACATTCTAGTGAAATCATATGTACTAAGAATGCTTTCATAGCCTTGTAACTATTTGTTCTACATCCAGTCAACTGTGCAACTGACTTGAAATGCTTGATAATTTAACAATATTCATTTGTGCAAGTCTTCAGTAATCATTTTAACTTTTTTTCTATATCTAATGATAGTCATTTGGGTTAATATTCTGCAATTATTTTAACGTGCCTCTTTTTTTCAAAAATTCGCTAATTGATCAAATATCTTGTAAATGGTTGACATCTCTTCCCCTTAATCATAAATATTTCTTCTGATCATGTCAAGATACATTTATACGATATCTCCCCTGTCAATGGGGTAATCATACCCCACCCCCAGAAATGAAAATGACCAAATATCTTTAAAATCATGCATTCCTTACCTTTATATTTATTTCCTATGTATTTTTGTTCCTGATGTTATAACGCATCCTATGATATATGACATAATTCTATTGGATGGTTTTGACCCCTATAAAACAGGAAATGCCGAAATTTCGTGAAAACCGTTAAAATTAAAAGGTGTTTAGGACATAATCCTCAGGAGTTGGTTTTAACCTTACCCATTCCAATGAAATGATAAAAAAAACTGAAGAGATCCCAACCCCTAAACCATAGTCTGTTTTTTAATTTTTTTAATTACTCCTTGTATTCTTGCACATCACGTGGTAGATATAGATTATGCTCCTACTGAGAAACTCTGAATAACCAGAACTGGATTAAAACAAAAATTTGCATCTTATTAATATGTAGAGTTTGACCTATGTTGGTAATATCTACCCCAATGATGCAATGATCTTTCACTTGCGCCAAGCTATTTTTTACATGCATATGAAATCTCCATTCATATAGTTTACACGTAGCAGGGAGTCTCCAAACCATAAATAGTTATTTACCTGAGCAAGTAGATTGAAGATATGATGGGAAAACGCATCGTGTGACCGCACCTTAACACATGCATGACATCCTCCTACCATTCCAAGAGATATCTTGGCTATTTGATATTATAAGAAGAGTTTTGGTTGGAGGGATGAACGTTTTTCTTAGCTACAATTTGAGCCCTTGAAGGAAAATTAAATTTTAAAACCCGATTGCGCATCTGCATGACGACACTCTTATTCATATTACAAAAGATGCTGTAGATTATTTGAATTTTTTTTTTGAAAATACATCATTTTTTTCAACCTTTTAAACCCAAGATTTAAAATCAAATTTTACGAAACCCTATTGCACATGCAGGACATTTCTTATTATGCCTCAAAAATTAATTTAACTTTCGCATTAAATGTTAGTGTTATGGGAACCAGGTTTTGTGCAAAATAACGTCATTTTTCAGCATTAAATAGGGGGGGGAAAATTAGATTTCCTGCACTTAATTGCACATTTACAGGTCAGGCTTAATCCTATTTCAAGACACCGATTTGGACACCGTTTCAAATTCTACGAGTTGTCCCCTACAATCTACATGGAATTTCTCAAACACCTATTTAAAATCAACATAACACCACAAAACATATTCTAAGAGGTGATAAGTCTAAATGTAAGATCGGTTATGAGAAAGAACGAAATAAGAGACGGACGGACATAGCTGGAATACAACAAAATATCCGAACTTTCTTTAGAAAGAGCGAGTACATATATAACAACACCATCAATAACTTTTGTTTCAAAAATGATTTAGGAATCACCCCATTTACTGCATATTCTTAAACAGGCTTCCATTATACAATCATCATTACACATATCTCAACGAATGGTGGCAAGTCGCTGAAAGGAGGCCTGATCAACATCTCACATATTGGTGACGTCATTACTTGTAATAAAAAATGAAACGATTCGGTTTCCATTATGTAAACATTGAGTTCAGAAAAGGGACCAATATCCATAACATAAATGTTTAGCAACTCTAATAAAATGTTAAGTTAAACATGCGTACGTGCAGATAATGTCAACACAGTGATCATCATTTACGGAGGTGTCACTGTTTTTGTCGTCATCATCATCAGGGGTTTAAACGTCCTTGAAATAAACACAGAAGTTGTCGTTCGTAATCTCATTTCGATAATATCTGGAAAAAGAAATCCTTTATCTTTCTGAATGGACGGTTGTTGTTACAGAAATTTTTTTGACAACATTGACTGTTCAGGTTCGACCTTTATCAAATTCCCACCCATTTATGAATGGAAAATAGAGCATATATTTATCTATGTCAACTGTGACATGGATGTTTTGTGCAATTAATCATAATAATTTCCAAAAACTTTTCATGACAACAATTTATAAGAATATGAAAGTTTAACTTAAAGGTCAACAACATTGGTTAAATATTTTGTTTTCCACTTTTCGTCATCATATTGAGTCCTGATCGTGAGGTCCCTAGCTAACTGGTCAAGTTTAAACTTTTAATTCACTAATCATAATTGTCATCTTGGCATATTCAAATGCATCTGCGTTTTGTAAGATAAATAAAAATCTGTTTTGTTCCGTGTTCTTTTAATTGCTTGGAAGTAAAAATATACTATAAAAATGCTAGCTTCTTTCCTTGAAAGATTGCTTACGTAAATCCTATCCACACATACCTGTGTGATATTGCAGAAAGAGGGCATTTAAAAGACTGTCACAACTGTACCAATTGTAAGCTCGAAGACAAAAATTATATAAATATACAAATTGATACAAAACAACAGAAAATATTGTTTTAAAAGGTCGTGTCTTAATTATATGTTCTATTTTGGTGAAAAAAAAACCTACACGTAAACTGATGACTGAGAGAGAGAGAGAGAGAGAGAGAGAGAGAGAGAGAGAGAGAGAGAGAGAGAGAGAGAGAGACAGACAAAGACAGAGACTAACGGTAGGTGTTGCACATTCTTAGACACGATTTGGAGAGACATGGATCTGAGCAGACGTTGGTCTTGGTGGCAGACCCCTGATACACATGGCTATCTACATCATCACACACCTGAGAGGTTAGTCCAGCAATCAGACATCAGCCTAACTGATGGCCTTAACGTAAAGGTAAATAAAATGCAAACAGATTTTCTTTATCGTAAAGGTAATTTCGGTATAAATACATTTTTTGGTAACAATAAAGCATTTAATAGACGAAACTTTTTACAGGGATTATTTTCGTTTGTCTGAAATATAAATGTAAAAACACAATATACGTAACTTGTCACATGTTCAATATATAGTTTTCCCGGCCATGTCACTGAAGGTGATAGAATGGCTTTCCCCCCGGAGAACGACTCTCGGATAATACCAGACACAACTGTCTCAGAACGGAAAGGAAAGAATAATTTATGGAATTGATTTGTCTGTATTTCCTTATTTTGGCAATGTATTGTATACAGGGAAATATTTGCCCCGTTTTATTTTCCAACCTTTTGCCCTTATTGTTATTAGGCGAATTTAAGACTGGGCATTAATACAAGGTGAAACTGTTTGCAAGTTTGCAAGAAGGGCAAAATTTGCACGGGTGAAAATAACCCTGTATACAGTATCAGCACTTTCTTTACTAAGATACTTTGAAAAATCAGACAAGATCAAATCGTTTGTTGCAGTACAAACCAAATTCTAGCAATTTGTCAACTGTTTAGAAATAATTTGGAAGACAATATATATAAAAATTGATGATACGTTGATTCCCTTGTAAGTTAGTAGAAAGCACATAAATATAAATATAAAATCACTGTCATATTGTTTGCGAAAATGATGAAAAAAACCCAACAAAATTACTTGTTTAAGATCACTAAATGAAGAAAACCGAAATGTATTTAAAAGTGTTTTGTTTCTTAGGCAAATATCTTCTTAACGTGTTATTATTCTTGTTTTAATTTCACCACTTCAGAGAAAAAACCTGTCACTATCAATGGTACAGAATTTAATGGTTTAAAGTTGATGGACGCATACATTCGGTCAAGGCACAACTATAATGCGTTCTTCAATATCATATAGCTATCATTTCCTTGGAGAATTTTTATTAACATTGAAACCGATAAAGTTGTTAGGAGCAGGTTACTACAAATGGGAAAGTAAATACAACTCTTGTGGGCTTTAAAATAATAGATTTTAATAACCCAATAAATAAACTGACGCAGGAAGTTTTATTAGATTTTTGTTGATAATATAAGACTCTAAAATAATCACATGGCAGGATTAAAGCTTCCTTGTTTTTCAAACCAATGAATTTGCTTTAGAATATTTTTGGCGGCAGGTAGTAAAAGGTGGTAAAATTCATAGGAATAAAAGGTAAAATAAATTTAAATCTTTCTTATATGAAAAATTTTAATTCTTTAAATTTGCAATCATCATTATATATGTGAATCCTTTTGTATAGATACATTTAAAATAAAGTAAAAGTATGGCTTATTTAATAAAGTACATTACGTTATTGCATTTTTAGATGTTTCTTGTAATCCTCTTTGGAACCATACTTTTCTTCTGCGTGAATGGTATTCAATTGCAATGTTCTACAGAAAGAAAATGCACGTGCATATACCGCAGCACTTTCATCTTTGCCAATTGCAGCGGACAACGTTTGACAAAAACTCCGAATTTTACAAATGACGTCACACAAATCGATTTTGGATGGAACAAGATTAAAGATTTTCCCATGCATTTGCCAGAAAATTTGACACATCTAATTTTAACTGGAAATATCCGTTTGCGAAAAATCGAAGCAAGTGCGCTTCAAAGATATCAAAAGCTTCGGCACGTCGTCATATCGTATTGTAATCTTCAATATATTGAATCGGGAGCATTTTCAAACAAAAGTGAACTAGAACATCTAGATATCTCAAATAACCCGGAACTTACCCTATCCGTTCTTATAAATGTGACGTATGACATACAAAATTCTAATATCAGAACTCTACTTCTTGACAGACTACACTGTTTATATGGCATAACCAATGTTTTTCGAACCGAGTATATCATCTATCTTTCAAACACCTCTTTAGAAACAGTATCCATTGCCTCGAATAGAATAGCCTTTTTTCAACCTACAGTGCTGTTGGTGTTGCCCAAAACGTTGCAAGCATTAAATATTGGAGACAACAATTTGAGCTTCGGAAAATACCTTTTTCTTTTGAGTAGTCTTAGGATGTTGAAAATACTCAATGTTACATTTGAAAACAAGTTTCATCCTCAAAGAAACATAGCATATTATTGCAAAGATACGAGAAATACTTATTTTTCTCCTGTGGCTGTCTCAAGTACGAACCGTTTACATACCCATGTTTCAGTAATGGAAACAAGACTAAATAAACAAACTGCAGCTATCGGCGACCAAAATACATCTTTAAGGGAGTCTATAACCATTTACCTACCCCCAAACTTGGAAAAACTCTACTTTCATGATAACATGTATAAAATGGAAATTAATTCGTACCAGTTTTAACACTACGAACCGAAAACTGACACATTTATTTTTTCAGAACAATATTTTCTACTCATTACAAGGGCGAGTGCGCGGTTTCCAAAGCGCCCGTTATCTGGATTTTTCAAATAATCTTTGTGTTGAAATATCAAACAAATTTTTCGACGATTTCGATGGACTTCTTCATCTGAATCTTTCACGAAATGTGCTAGGAAACTGTATTGAAAGTGATGTAAACGGAGAAATATTTCGAGGGCTTAGTAGCATGGAGGTGCTTGATTTGTCCAAAAACCAAATAAGAAATCTTCCACGACTAATGTTTCAACATATGATTAATTTATCCAGACTTTTTCTCCATTACAATTCTTTGAAAACATTTGATATTGTTATATCACATATGCGAAAACTTTCATTGATTGATTTATCAAATAATCAAATAACATCTTTAGATCCTCCAATTTTTGCATCAGTAGAAAGTTTGATTCGGGGTTACGGACAGCTCAAAATAAATTTACTTCAAAATCCACTTAAATGCAGATGTCTTGACTTGGACTTTCTACAACTGGTTTTCCGTTACAAAGATCACTTTCTATTCTTATCAAAGTACAACTGTACTTCAGCAAACTCGACTTTGCTTCATTTTCGAGACTTAAGTAACATAGCTACATATCTAGAAACCTATTGTGCAACATATCTATCTCTGATAGTTGTACTGTCATTGATATTGTTGGTTTTCATGAGTATCACCATTGGTTCAATACTAAACCGTTATAGATGGAGATTAAGGTACCTATACTATCTTGCAAAAAGACGATATACAGAAGTTCAGCATATGCAAAATGCGAATGATGATGAAACCTATCGCTTCGATGCATTTATTTCATATGCCGAAGAAGACCGAGAATTTATATTGAACAAACTTAATTTTCTTGAAAAAGAAAACGGCCTGAGAATTTGCATTCACTGCCGAGACTTCATTCCTGGAACTGACATTGCAGACAATATAACCAACGCTATTCACACCAGCAGACGGACGGTGTGTGTCTTGACGCCATATTTTGTTGATTCGTATTGGTGTATGTATGAACTTAATATGGCAAGAATGGAAACCATATATTCAAGAAAAGGACAAAACATTTTGTGTTTGATAATATTGGAGAAGGATGTTTTTAGAAAAGTTCCATTTAAAATTCTAGATTTATTAGAAAATCAATCATATCTAGAGTATCCTAACAAAAATAATGACAATTTTGCATTCTGGGATCAGCTTTGTGAAACTTTAAAATCAATTCCACAGTAGGCATTTATAAAGTTCTTGGAAATATACACACAGACAAGATGGCACATAGACTATTGTATATTTTTTTTCTTCAAATCTTTGATATACTTATGTTCAAAATTATTCATGTTTTCTACATATTTATGCATAAAAGTTTAATTCACATTGGTGTTGTGAATAGGTATAAATAATACCGTGAATTCATTAGATTTCGTGGGGGTTCAAGTTTCGTGGAATTCGTGTGGACCTCTCATCAACGAAGTAACCTATTTCACGAATTGATCAACCAGGGTAACAGAATAATAATTCCTTTTGTATATAATAAAAACCCCGAAATTCTGAAAAATCTAAGAAATCAACGAAAATTGACCACAGCGAAATTAAATGATGCCGCCGTATTATTTCTGAGTATTTGAACGTTTTTTTTTTTTATCAGATTTACAAAATGTCAGTCAATTTCTATCCTTCAAACTTGTGTTTCATTTCCTTAAGAGATTTGCTTGCAAACCAATGTCATCTGTTAAAACAATGGTTATCAGAGATTTGAAAAAAGTATTAAAATCACAGCGCACTGTGACATTTCTTTCCAAAAACAATATGCACTTTGACAAAACAGTAGAGTGAGTTCAGTTTGGGAGAAAACACAATCAGTGCAGTTTCAAATTAATAAAAAAACAATTTGATAAGATATGTACAAACAACAAAATAGGTATCATTTTTTAATTGGCAGACTGTACTAGCGAAAACCTTTCCTTTTTGTAAACACTGACACATATTATCTTTCTTTAATGTGAACGGTGAGGGAAAAACTAAAAATACAGTCCAGCGTTTTTGCTTCCAAAACGAACCATTTATCAATTTTCAGGTACCTTCAGCAAATATATTTGAACGCCAAAGAATTCGAAACAAGAGGCCAATGGGCCACATTGCTCACCTGAGCAAAGACAGCCATGATAAAAAAATTGCTAAGGACTAGAAAGGGTAACATTTACTTTGAATAAAGTATTGTCGTATTTAAGAGAAAAAAGTGATACTATGATGAACCGAAAGCTGTTGAAGCATAAACAAAATTCAAGCCAAATAATATTTATTTATATGAAGAGCAAGATTACACTTGCATCTATTAAAGCAGTAATGACTTAGAAAATAATCAAAAGGGATGCATTTTAATTAAAAATTGTATGAAAATAATTACATTCAAGATATATAGGTATATAGTAAGGTCTATTGGCCGATCATCCAGCTAAAATTTATATTTTAGTCAGGGGGTCAATGTTCGTGGGTAGCCAGTTTTCTCCAGATTTGTGGGAATGTAATTTCGTTGGTTGTGTAATCTAGATAATTATAATAAATATTAAATGAATGACTGGTCTACGACGAACAATGATGATTCCACAATATATATAATTGTTGAACTGAAAAAGCGTGTGCGAAATGTTTTTAATCGACATCTTCTTACTACTGTAGGTTAATTGGTTAATATCGGATCGATCTGAACTAGGTTATTGTTCAAACTGCCTCATATACAATCATATCAACGCTCAAATATAATTTAAAGTACGTTGACTTGGTCCCAAATTCAAAGCACTTTGACGAATTTTTATTCAAAGTGCGTAATTTTTCAAAGTGCGATGTTGACAGTGCACTATTCTCTGTTGTCCATGAACTGTTCCAATCAATTAATTTTTTTTTTTCATGTTTTAAGGAATAAGGAAATATTCATACCTAAGAAGTTAAGCTATTACCTATGATTTATACTATTTCTGATTTTATTCCTGCAGTTTTACGGAAACTTTAAAAATGTTATATAATATTTGTAAATACTATAAATCATGACTAGTGGGAAACAAACACCCTGGTGTTTAATCTTTAAATCACTTCAAATAATTCATAAAGAACTTCAATTTTCTATAAACGTTTACAAGTTAATACAAAACGTACTACGTTCTATCATTTTACAGAGAGAGAGAGAGAGAGAGAGAGAGAGAGAGAGAAGACTAAACTATGAGTAAAACATTGATGTTTATTTGACGTGAAACAGAAGTTAATGTTTGAACGCCTGGCAAATAGAATAACGGCGTACATTACAAGAATCGTCCTGCAGCTGTGTATGATGGTGGTGTGCTTCTGGTGTTAAGACTAAGCAATTCCCAACATTAGTACGAGTTACATCGCGTATCTCAGTGTTAGTTGAGTCCCACACAAAGTGACCATGGTGTGTAGCGTGAGCCCCTAACCTCACCAAATGCACACCATTGAAATCTAAAACGTTAAATATCATAACAATCAAATGTGATGAAATTTGACAAGCACAAAGTCGAACGGATTATCATTAATCAAAAACGTTGAATTGTTGCATTTGTCAAGAATTAAGATATATAGTGAAGAATCTTGTTTCAATTCTAAAATCAATATCCTCTCAACCTTGTTTAATAAAGAAATGAAGAATCCCGTTTCAATTCTAAAATCAAGTTTCTATAAAAAAAATTAAATAAAATTTATTCATGTCAGATAATTGCAAATAAATTAACAAGAGACACGCATGTCCTGACGGTCACTCAAGTATCATAGCCCTTAAGTGGACCAGCCAAATATTCTCATATTTGTATTTTTAGCTTCATTATTGATTTTAAACCAATGTCCGAGACTCATCTGACTCAAGGTCGTGAATTTTACAATTTAGGTAGAGGGTTCCATGGACATCACACCTATGCATTTGGTGTATCTCCGTCTGTTGTGAAAATATAGAAGAAATCTTTCTATGATTATATACATTTTTACTAATAAGATAATATTGGCCCGCCTAGAGCATAAACATCCGACCCATGAGCCATGGATTTCACAATCCTTGAAGAGTATAATATAAATATTATTATTACGCACTCAATTTATTTCCCACTACTGCAGAGGTAGATTTTTTTTGAAAGATTGATACATGTTTGCTATATTGCCGCAATGGCTATGTCCGAGTATCAGAACCCATGACTCAACATTTAGTTTTTCTCTAATTCGTATGTGAGAATAGAGAAGATTTTCTAAGATTACATACGTTTTCATCACACGAAAATTATGGCCCTCAGACAGGCCTTATTATTGAGCCATGAATTTCAAAATTTTGGAAGATTGTTTTATGGTTATTATAACTATGCCTTTGGATTTTTTTTTCAAATGTGGTAGTATAAAAGAAGAGTTTTGAAAAAATGGCCTGTAGTTTTCAAGTAGAAGTTCAAACGCAAGACAGACGCCTTGAGACGACGAATGGAGATCAATGGCAAAAAGGTCACCTGAGCGGATCAAGTGAGATAAAAAAAAACTACTCTGAATAATTGTTCGGTCAAGATAATAAAGAAACTGTAAACGTTGCATTGTAGGGTTGAACTTGAGCAAGCGTACCTTTGGTTTCGTTTAAAAATGAATTATTTTTTAAATACTTTCCTACAAACCTATATTTTGCCTTCATTTAAAAACATTATAATCGAATTTTAATTAGTCAATCGGATCTTTAGCCATGTTACCAGTCCACACTTTTCAACCAAAATTGAACTTAATCTCGCGACTACATATTTCTACACCTGCACTCTCATATAAATCTTAGGCAGCTACTTGACCTTTTAAGCAGCATTATGTTTTACTTTATACAAGAAAACAAATAAAAATGAAAAATGTTTACCATAAAGAGCATACTGCACGTATGTATTTAAATGACTTATGTCACGATCGGAAATGTTATCCATAAGATGGGAGCAATGCGATCTGCAATAATGCTGCAAACAGAAAAAAGGTTCATGTTTATTGCCTTTAGCCGCAATATATATATAATTAAAATCTTTAAAAATTGATTAATGTTTTCTATTGAATCTTTGTTCTGGTGCTGGAGGACCTTGGACAATATGATGGAAAGAATAATTGTATGAATAAAAGATTGTTTGATCGCTTCAGTTGTAAAAGAGAATAATGAACCCCGTAAAATAATGACCGAGTGTCCATTTTTCTACGTAGAATAGTGACCACCGGGCGTTATTCTACGTAGAAATATGGCCCCCTTACCTAAAGAATAAGTGTCATTTTCATAAATATGAGCACACTCTACGCAAAAAAGTGACCCCTGTAGAAGAATGACCCCCTTAAAAATTTAGGTTTTTCAGTATCATTTCTTGTTATATGTAAAGCATCCAGTAAAATACTGTCTAAAGTAACTTGAAATTATTTATGATATTCAAATTAACTTACAGTAAAGTACGTACATATTAGAGAATGAAAATCTTTTCGTAATTATATACTAACATATCGTATCGAGATATAGTTCTCATTACAACGAGTTGCATATATCTCAATATTACGAGTAAATACACATTAAAATTATTATCAGGCCGTTAACATTTTGAAAAATAATTATCATTTTTGTCTAATCTTAAGCGCTAAAATACCTTTTACGCAGTCAAAATATTTTTTCCGTTTCACTTAAATACAAAAATAAATCAAAGCCGAAATTGGTACTGGTTTAGTGAAATCCTATTTCAAAGATTCTTCATCGATCCATCGATTGAAATATTGGTGTGTCTAGGAACCTTAAATCGAAAGATTACGAGAGCTCGATGGTCGTGGCCATTTTTAGACTATTTAAAACTCCTAAGAAGAACTCTGCATAAAGATAATAGGAACTGATGAATGTGAAATTAAAAATTGTGGATTTTTTTTTACTAAATGTAAGTATATGGACGACAATATCTAAGTAAATCAGTATAAAACTTCAAATGTGCTAGCGTAGATTGGAATTCTGGTCAGAAATAAGACGATCCGTGATTCAAGATTACGAAGTTTGACTGTAGTTGTGAAACTGACCAATTTCTGGGTCAAAATGCGCATTAACTGGCTCGCTATTGACCATTGATATCGGCTGTATCCAAGGTACGGAGTACGCATATAGATATCTCCTAGCCATTGGAAATAAGAACAAAAATGTATTGTCAGTGGTTTGTGACAAGTGACCGTGGGGTGGAGATGGAAATTTATCTGAAGCTACAAATCAGATCAGCATCTATAGTTGCAGCAAATTATTTAAAATGAAGATAAGTCGACGTGCAGTCATATATGGTGTTAAAATCATCTTTTTATCTAAAGTAATTTTTCAAAAATATGTAAACTAAACGATAATAATAGTCTGTCCCAAGTTATTACTTTCAATATTTTGATGATTTTTAATAAAAAAGCAAACACTTGTTTAAGGAATACATTTGAAATCGATTAAAGGGAACATATCCAAGATAAAATCAAAATAAACATTGACACATTATCATTTTTCACTCATAAAAGTTCACAGGAACGAAAACAAATCTCTTACAGAGGTTTAAATTGGGAAATGTTTACATCTTTTTATCATTCGGAACTCCCTCGGAATACCTCGCAAAATTTTCAACAATATCATCCGGGCTATTTCATGGCTGATGTAATACAAAATCCCCGTAACTTTCTATTTTGGGTTGTATTTTGAATCCTGAAGCGGTAGAATGGCCCTATCAAAACAGATATTTTGGACATTTTTTTATATTAGTGGATGAAGGTAGTTTGGGCACAAAGGTATTTATGACTATCGAACTATCAAGCAAAAAGTGGTGGAAGCAAAAACGCGGAACAAGGTAAAGAATACTCTAATATCGTCCTAGAGACTCTATCTATTGTACTTCAATAGCTTATGTTTTCATTTTTTATCCTAAAAATTAACATACTGACATACTGACCATTTTAGCTATTTAAAAGCTAACCTTGTGTTAAAGATTATAGCAGACATTAATGATAAAAAATTGTTGTACACCCAGCATTCTTAAGAACAGTCCGTTTTACACGGAGATCGCAGATGCACTGTATTTACTTAACATAAAATTGCGAATTAAACTTTGTGTACGTAAAGAAGAAAATGTGAACTACATGTAAATGCAATGTTTTGATAATTCAACTAATTTAAAAGTCGAGTAGCTTAAGGTATGAGATAACCAATATAGATCTATTCTTGCTTTTGGCAGGGGTCATTTTTCTACGGGGGTCATTTCTCTTCATGCTTAACATGAAGACAAATGACCCTTATGTCTTTTTTCTTCAAAATAATCCAATCATTCTACAGATTGTGAGTCGATATTGTACGTCAACAAAATCCCCGGTCATTATTCTACGTGGTCATTATTCTTCTTTTTAAAAAATTAATGATTGATTCGAGGATACAGTGTAAATGTAAAAATGACCAGTTTTCTGATATCCAAGTTAAAATAAGAATACTAAGTAACTAGATATATAATACATTCAAATCTCTAAATAATGAATTTTCCAGATGAATCTCTTTTTTATTTACTGGCCTCTCATACATTTGGAATCATTTACCTGGGTATACTGGCAAAATATACAATTTGTTTGATGGACAACACATGTTGCATTTAATTTATACTTTGTCGATGTGTGTAAATCTACCAGTTGTCTCCTTCTTTTCTTGTTTCAAAGCCAAATGAAGGATATCTTCACATCAAACGCAATAGAATAGCAAAGCATACACAAACGATGTCATGGCATTAAAATCCTTATTTTGTTTGTTTGTTATAGCATAAAATACCATGGACTATAATATCGAAGAAGTATAGATTTCATTTACAACTGTAAGATTGAATGAACTAAACTACTTTTCCAACATATTCAAAATTTTAATTTTAAGGTGATACTAGTTAGTCCTTTAAAGAATCATTACACAAAAGGAAAATAAGAAGTTTTATTTTATCTGAATTACAATTGTTAACGTATTAAAATATTCAATTTTAAAACAGGTAAGTTAGTTCAGATCTCATTCACATGCTAAGTTGTAGAAGATCATTATTTTATTGAGATATTTTTTGATGAGATTCTACTGTTTAAGAAATTTTGTTTTATCTAAACCTTTAAGAAAAATAACATACAAAACTACTAAAATAGATATTCTTGAAATGAACAATAAAAAAGCATATTACAATCATTTTTTTACGTTCACAATGTTAGAAAATGATTCTAAAACTGAAAATAATTTACATGAGAAAAGTTTTTTGTCAAACAAGCTACAATACCTGTGCATCAACGTATGTCATGGCATGATTTGTTAATGCTACACACTTTCCATTAACAAGATCAAATCCTAATGGACAGTGGTGGCCACTTATGTACGAACATCCATCTATAGAACAGGAGAAGAAACTCATTATTGGGACACTTGGACAAGATACCTTATAACAATCTTTACATTCCTAACTGAATATACAAAACATTCAAAGTACGTATATTTATTATGTGTCTTCAATGATTCGTTTTATAAACACCTAAATAACACTTTGAAATCATTCTTTTAAAGTTTTCCGTATATAAGAATACGACCATGATCATCAATTTGAATTCATTAATGGAAATATTACAATTCCTTTTGCTCAATTAATTCAGCTTAAGGTATACATTTAGTACTTTACTCAGAATGAAAAAAAATCCACTGATGATAATGAAAAACCTTCTTTTGTGTGTGAAAGACCTATCATGGTAATGGTATTTTTCACTTTCAAAAAGTAGGCCAATGACCTTCTTTTTGAGATAATGGCCACATAATATTTTTACACTATGATTGAAATTTTCTTAATTGTGAAAAAAATACAAATGGCTTTACTCTTTTAAAAAAAGTATACAGTTTATGAATGGCAGTGACACTAAACAGACACATAGCATTAAGTTTTCATTAACAATTTTTATAAATATTCCAGTCCGAATTTCCTCTATCAGTTTTTAAATTCCTACCCTTTTTTGATTTAATTAAAAAAATTAAATGATGATAATACTTAAACATTTAAAGGATTAAACTATGTATATTGACCTTACTCTGCTGGCATAAAATATATATGAGGTCAATGATCAATTTTTGAGATATGGTGTCTTTTATAGTTTTTTAGCATTTTTCAATATTATTGTAGTGTGTGCCATTGGAATATCTACATGAAAAAGCGTGATAAAATCCAACAGAAAAGATGCAAAATTATGTCCACTAACAAATAAAATATTAACTTTTAATATTACAGTACTACCAAAAATATTTCAGTAAAAAACAAAATCTGAAAGTTTTAGTCCGAATTTCCTCTGTTTTGCTAAAAGTCCAACTTTGTTTGAGCCTAATTCCATACTCTAGTGAAAATATCGAATGGTTTGTCAAAAAATACTTTTACTGTTTAGAACAAATTTTACTCATGACATTGAACCTTATAACAATCCGAACTTGAGAACTCAAACCCTGGCTAAACAACGTCCTTAAATTAATCCATAATAATACCATTACTCGTGCTCAATACCTTTAAAGGCTGTCGTTGGGGGAACTGTATGATGGTGTGTATGTGCATGCGTAGTGGCTTTGGTGGTTGTTGGCTTTGTGATCGGTGCGTGGGTGGTGGTGGTTGTGGTTGTTGTGGTGGTGTGAATGAGAGGCTGATGGTTACACAGGTCACCGTCACAACAGTTTCCATCCATAGTCAGAAGCAAATGGTCGCTTCTCCGCCCGAAAATGGTGTGAGCTTGATTTTTGAAACGCGTGCATACCTAGTATATATATTTTACATTATATTATTATAAGTGTATTTTTGTGGTTGATAAGATTTTTTTGTTTCTTACGGATTGTGCTACAATGTATAATGTTATTCGACCTAAAAGATCTCGATTTGATTGATCATTTTTAGAAGTAAGTATCACATTTGAGAAGAAAAATAAGACCGTCATTGGTATGATTAAATTTAAACCCTCATTTGCACCACGAAAAACTACTTTTTAAAAACTAAACAACTCAAATTACACACTTTTACTTCAAAATTCGATTTTTATAACAAACATATTTTAGTCTACAATCAATGTACCAATATACACAGAGACATTAATGCCTGTAAAAGAGTTTGATGTAGTACAAACATATCAACCGGATTGTACCCAAACAGAAATTTCCTCAGAAAAAGTTGTGCCAAAACTCACAGATTACATTGTATATCATTTCCAAATGTCTAAGCAAGTGTGGCTCAGTCAATAAGCTATTTAGAATCATATTTTAACTATTTTCAAAACAGAGTTTTTTACCAGTCAGGAAATTAGTTAGACCATAGGTATTTTAATGATTCGTAAAAATTTGAAAATTACATGTTGAGTTATAAGTATGATACATGTATAGAGTTTTTGAACTCTTTTTGTAAACACAAAGTTCGAGGCTTGTTATTAATAACATGTGTGTTTTATTGGTACAAGTTTCAAGTAAATATTGCTTTCTTCTGTTATTAATATTCATTAAAACATTCAATCTGTGTATCTTGTTTGCCAAGATTCATTTTGTCTAAGAAACTGTCATTCCATATTTCACGATATTTGTAAACAATTATAAAAATCAAGGTTTGTTTATATAACAACGATTTATTTTTTACCTCTGTCTCTCTTTAAAAATAATTTCTTTCATTTAAATTTTGTCAATCATTCAAAATGAGTAGTTTAGCCATTTAATGCATAGAAATGGAACAAAAAAAACTTTTGATGTAAATTTGTGTTCAATCTCTTTGTAGCTATTTAAATTAAATAATAATCAAGCAAAACTCATTTTATCTTCTACTTATTCATCTTATTTAAAACACCCACAGAATCAGCGCGTCTACAGCTTGTTTGCTTGATAACCAATATTTATCAGAATTGGTTTATCAATTAATGACTGGACAGCAGCCTCGTTTCAGTGATTTTGATAAACTAACTTGAGCTCGAACATGTCAAGTTCCGACTTTTGAATATCTCTGGATGAATAATTATACAGGAAAGATAAATGTGTTTCTTGAAGTTGTCTTACTTGTTCTTGGAGACACCCTACTCTATATCCATGTGTTCCGTCATCCATAATTTCTTCAAGAACATAGCATTTCTAAAAAAAAAACAACAGTTTGGTTAGGATATCAAAATGCCGATGGATGGATTGGCGGACAACAATGAAACGGTGATAAATGATAAATGTTTTGATATTTGAAAAAAATGTTCGAACTTTTCTTACAAGAATCAGTTAAGTAAACTCCTCATTGATTCCTAAACTCAATGTATCAAATATCAACTGTTGTGAGTTTGCATGAAGACTTAATAAGCTATAGAACGCAATTTTGCATTTCCTTATATAACGTGTATTATACCTACACGGGTACATTAATACCAAACTTTAGAGATAACAATTAGGTCAAGAGATGTACCTATATATTGTATGACGTGACCATATCATTTTATGAAACATTGTAAAGTTGACCCGATTAACCTGTAATGGGCTTGGTGGCTTACATAAAATGTGCAAGGCAGTAATGTATGCTTTCAGACCGGGGAAAATATTGATTTAAAAAATGAAGATAATAATTTTTCTATTGATCCACGTATCAAAGAAAAAAATGACAGTAAAACTTCATCAATGCGCGTAGCGCAATGGTGAAAAAGTTTCCCGGTCAATTTTTTCTTTGATACGTCGATCAATAGAAACATTATTATCTTTATTTCTTATCATTTAATTAAACATTTTCAAATCATAAAATGTAAAGTGTCATTGATCAAAAATGTAAATAATGTAAATGAAGCGGCGCGTATGAATACAAAACACCAACAGCAACAATATTTAAAATGAATGCGCCTTCAGCTGATGCAGAGCGAAATGTAATGGATTAAAGACAAATAGTGAGTTAAAGGGGCATGGTCACGATTTTGGTCAAGAATTATTTTTTTAGTTTTAATATTTACAATGCTATGATGTTATTCAATTTGCAGAAAGATTCGTTAAAACTGGTTTTCATGTGAGATCACTGGAATATGCAACTGGGCATAACCATGCAAGAAGAGGCGATCGTGGACGAAAATAGTTGATATGTCGACAAAGAATAGTATGTATAAGCGACTTTTGTAAACGGTGTGTTGACTAGATAGCCATTGATGTACTATGCCGCTTGGAATGCGCCGAAGGAGTTGATGCACTACTCATAGCTTTGCTTTACGATGCTTATTCTGAAGACCGATCATGTACGTAAGTAATTTTAAAACTCACCATTTCAAATTTGAACAGCAGTAATACCGTGAAAGTGATATGCCTACATATTCGTTATAATTATTCCTGGAAAAGGAACCGCCAGCCTTGCAGTAAATGTTGGTTGATCTCAAGCAGACGAAATCTTGAGAAGACGCTTAATTTTTTATTTCGTGTATCAAATCATGTTTACTGTTTATATTTGAAGATTAAAGTTCAAATTTTAAATGGTGAGTTTTAAAATATAAAAATAATAAATATAAGAAATTATAAATTTTTTTATATTTATTAAGTTGTATTTGGGTTGCTGGTAATTAAACAGAAACAACTTTACACTTTGTTGACAGTGTTTATTTTTGAAATTCCCGTTCTAAATAGTGTTAAAAAAGAACAGATGAGAAAAGTAGATCCGGCCAAAATTTTATCGATGCAGGTATCGAAGAAATTTTTCGACTAATCAGAAGCGTCGATACGTAATCAACGAATTAATATTAAATGATATATGAATAAAGAATTAATCACATTCACCATTTATTTGGCAATCGCACGCCAATATAAACAATAGATGGATTGATATGAAGTTCTTCGAAATTTAAGAAGTATAGACAATAATTTCAGTGAAAGGGTGTCGGGCGAGGTATGTAATCGATTAAAGGTCAAACATGTTAAGAATGGTTTTAATGGACGCGTATTTTTTTTAAAAAAGTTATTAACAATACATACCTCCCCTGGATCACACATTGTTTTTGTAAAACACTGATTTGGCATATGTACAAATGGACAGCTGTAGCATTCAGCTAAAACAATTATATGAACCAAAAAGGGTAAATAAAAGAAAAAATGTGTATTATAAATAAAAAACAAATTACACAAAAACTATAAATCCATTCACTTACAGCACTTCCCACATGTTGCAGGACAGGACTTCACGAGGCAGCTGTCGTGACACATGTCCTTCATACGCACTGCGAGCCGCTGACAAGCTAATGTGTCGATATCTGCGCAAACTACAACAGCCAATAGCCAATCGTTATAACCATTCATTTATCCAAAATCTTTATCGTTTGCAACTAGAATTTGTTATTTTTTCTATTAAAAAAATTTGGTTACGACAAAAGAAATTCCACACCTGGTAATTGTGCTGTTGTTGGCATTGTTGTTGTTGTTACTGTCTGTGTTGCTGGAGGCATTGCTTGTGTTGTTGTCGGCACTGTTTGTGCTGTTGTCGGCATTGTTTGTGTTGTTGTCGGCATTGTTTGTGTTGCTGGTGGCATGGTTGATGTTTCTAGCTCTGTTGTTTGTTTTTGTGGTATTGATTGTGCTGCTGATGGCATTGTTTCTGTTGTTGGTGGCATTGTTTGTGCTGCTGTCCCCATTGTTGTTGTATCAGGAAGTGGTGTAGGTGTATCTAAAACGAGGTCAAATTGTCTTTTTTTGTTATGACCGTGATGGGGTTCATGCTGATTGCAAAGGTCAGTGTTACAACAGTCCCCTTCAATGTTGTGTCGTTTCTTCTTGCCCACCAGAGTAGGAACTCCTACATCCGCCCCAGATCCGAATAGACTGACGCATACCTTAATATACATTTATAGTTGCTTACATTTGATTTAGGCATACTAGCAGGTTTGCATATGAATATTGCTGCTTTAGAAAAAACCGGCCCGTTATCATTAATGACAATTGTTTTTATTCATGGTTTCTAAAACTGGAAAAATATAGGGAAAAAACTAAATAAATCAACACAAATTACAGAAGTATTTTAGGCTTTTGCTAGTTTTAGTTTTGCCAAAGTTGCTTAAAAAATTAACGTTCAAGCTTTTTTATAATTAGGTATTTTATTATCATATTTTCATTTTTATTTTTTTGCAATATGATAAGCTTACTGTTGTTGATGCACATCCAAGTCTATAATATGGAGTAAAGTCAGAGTTTATGCCCATATGTACCAAACATTCCTGAAAATGAAATTGCAATTCATAATTATTGATGTCTCTAAAGATTTAGCAGTTTAAGGTGACTGAACGGTCTTTCCCATATTTAGAATATGTTAGTCTCTTTTCAAAAAAGAGCTCCATAGGAAGATACAAATAAGTATTCACTTTCAAAATCTTAAAAATTTGGATTTTTTTATTAAACGATCTTTTATGGCCAAAAATATCATATATAAAATTTGAAGATCTGAAGGGGTATGATCACCCAAAATTCCTTTAAGCAAAAGATGTTTCCTTTTGATATGAAAAAATAATAAATCAAAGTTCAGTACAATATTCAATAGTAGATATTTATTTTCCAATTCCGATGAAATAGAAGTTGGATGGTTTCTTACATAATTCATGTCTGGACATATGTGTGTTCTGTTGCAGTCTTGAACTGAGGGAACATTGTCGCAGCTGTAACATTTTCTGGCTACAGGTAATAGAAATGTTAAGCATGTATTTGTATAAATCTGAAATTGAATTGGAGAAACTCTCAGTTATAGCATACTCTGATTACACTCAAATGATAAAAAATCCATATTTGCACACAGTGATAATTGTTCACGTTTGGTTTTTTTTTTGTGATTTTTTGGTTTGTTTTTTCTCCCTCTTTTTTGGAGGGGCGGGGGGTGTCCAAGACGCAGCAGCTGAGTATTATTTAATAGTTTTTTCTCTATAATATATAATATTTAGCATTCCTATTCATAGTTCAATTTTTGTTCAATTTTTACCTCTGCACAATTGAATAATATGTTCGAGGCATTGGTCAAAAAATTCATATACTCTATATAAATTTGTTGTTTTTTTAATTTAAACAATATTTTATTCAACAAATATTGAATAAGATTAGGCAGCAGGCACAGCCTATTTTAGCCTTCTCCGTACATTTAGATCAAAATGAACAAATAAAGATATAGAAAAGTAGTTTATTATTGTTTTTCTTAAGGGAGGAGTCTTATCTGCTTTTCGACTTGTCAAAAGTAAATTTGATGACATGTTCATTAAATCAAGATGAAAGTAAATTAAAATATCATAGTTTTCTTTCTTTTTTACCATCACAAATCTTGGAATAGTAATAGTAATCAAAGCTTTGAATCTTACATGGACTACATTTTTAGCGAAACATTGGCGAAGGAAAATATCACGTTTCAGCAAATCGGAATTGCTGTAGATTCATGACTCTATTTAGCATTTTAAAGCACTACATTAATATTGGATTTTTTCAAGTAATGTGAACTAATGATAAGATGTTTGGTTTCAGAATAATTTTGAAATATGATTTATCTATCAAATAACATTTTTATTTGGACTTTTTAAGCGCCTATTCTTTAAATATATTTGTATGAAAAAAATATATTGTGGTAGTGTTGATGTTGCGTGTGATTGTATAAATTAAAAGATCAGTATGTGTCAACGTATTTGATTGGCCTAGCTGGTCGTGAATTTTTTAAAAACCAGACTAGTTACGACTCAGGGCGTAGGCAAGTGCACGACTCTAGCCACATATATAATTATTTATTTACAGCAAGCTCATTACATAGTTTTTATCCCATCAAATGAGTAAATGAATGAATATCTTTAAAGTCTGTCATACCTATATATTAATTTAGTATTTTGACAATTTTACTTCATAAGTAATGAAAACGTTATGTTAAAATTTACTTGTAACGTTGTATTCTATCACTTAATATTTCGTGTACCTTTTAATGGGAATAAGTCATTGTTCTATATATAGGTAATTGTGACAGCTACATTACCAAGAAATATTTAGGTAAATTTATATCATATTTATTTCTAGATTACTTTTTAATAGCTAATTATAACGAATAACTGAACACATAATGCTGCTGATATCATTTTAAATTATCAAGTTCAATTATATAAACGTGATTATTTTGATACAAATATTAAAAGCTGTGGGACAATGTGTTTTACTTATATATCAAATACATTTTAACGTGCAGATGAAATTGTTATTTATTATATTGTATATTTTAATATTTTATATTAATTATTGTAGGATTAATCCCTTATATATATATATATATATATATATATATATATATATATATATATATATATATATATATATATATATATATATATATATATATATATAAATTTGTTTGAATTTCCTAAATAAGAAGTATGTCTGATACGAGAAGACTTCTTCCTTAAAGATATAATTTGTGTGGTAAAATGATAAAGTAAGGGGACATGACAAATGTGAGCATGTTACAATATGGGTATGTCTTAAACAATACTAAAGTCAGTCATCAAATATTTAATAATAATATTGCTTATGCGTAGTTCATTCCTTAATTTATCAAATATCAAGGGCACTGTGCAACAAGAAAGAAGAAGAATTGCTTACGGCATTTGTTACAGGTTCTCGGACACAGTTTGCTGAGGCAAGTGTCCGCACAGACATTTACTTTATTATTGAACGCTCTGCAGATATCGGCATCTATGTCATCACAAGTAGAGTCTAATCCCCAAACACACCCAACAAACAGAAGAAACACACCTGGAAATTGGAAATCTAGTATTTAGATTACAATTTAAGGTTTATCCAAGATATCATAAACCGATTAAGATAGCGGATATGGTCAAAAGTTCATAATATATTTTTTAAGCTTGCATGATATAAATAATAAATCTTAAAAATAGAAATATTTGAACATATACAATGCGTTCATGTCCAAAATTGCAGTATATTTATCATTTACCCCCAAAATCTATCGTCAATATACAAACTAGTAGGGTAATTGTTCTCGAACAATTAGAGGTCTTTCCACCTTAATATTTTTAATGAATTGCTAGATTGCTCAATAAGGTATACAAAAAATTAGTATACCTATGATACATGTTGTACTATAAAATGGGAAAACCACAAAGCCATAAAATGGTAAACGATTTTTTAAGATATTTTTTTTTAATTTTCAAGCCATTTCTTTAAGAATTCCATATTGTATATATCGTTAACATTTATTGAATTACTTTACATTTGTGAATTTGTTCCACTATGAACAAAACTGAGCCAAGGTAATATTCTTTACACAATCATATAAACAGTAAAGCTAACAATAGAAGAGAGTATTCTACAGGCTAGCTGTCTTTTAAAAAAAAAATGAATGGGTTGACTGTAAAAACAAGTTCCACTTGAGTAACCACAGGACTTGATGTGATACCTGGCTGACCCAATTGAATACCTTATTGCGCAATCCAGCAAGCTATTGAAACCATTACTATAATTCTGTATATCAAATTATATAAAAATTCATTAATTAACCGACTTCCAAATGACCATAACCTTTGACCTTTATGTCATTTTGTTCGGCCAAGGTAGACGCTTCTATTCCAAGTGGTCAGAACTATGATGGATAGTAAAATAGTTGGAAGTGATTTTATTAAAGTTTCAATACTTTCAGGGGCAATAACTGCTAGAAAGGGGCCTTAGATCTTTTCGGTATGAATAGATTGAATAACCCTCTAAGTGTACTGAAGACGATGGTAAAAGTTCCATATCTCTATCTCTTATGGTTTCAGAGGAGTAGCGATAACAAGCATTTCGTACAATATGGGCTACAACTCTGTAATTATTCAATCGTATGAGCCAAGGGGCTATATTTTAAAATGTCTTAAGATGTCCTTCTATATCCATAAAAAAGTTTTTCTCTACCACCCTAAACAAAAGAGATATAAAAATCATTAATTAACAGCTTCTCAAATGACTTTGCCCTTTATGTCATTTTGTTCGGCCAAGGTAGACGCTTCCATCCCAAGTGGTCCGAAGTCTCTATGATAAATAGTAAAAAAGTTGGAAGTGAATTATGGAAATTTAAATACGTTCAGGGGCAATAACTGCTAGAAAGGGGCCTTAGATCTTTTCGGTATGAATAGATTGAAGACCCCTATAAGTGTAATGAAGACATTGGTAAAGGTTCCTAATCTCTATCTCTTACGGTTTCAGAGGAGTAGCGATAACAAGCATTTCCTTCTCAAAGGGTAATAACTCTGTAAGTTCTGGGAGTTCTTTGACACAGGGTCAATTGGTATCATAACTTTTAATGAGCAATTACATAAAGTTTAAATTGATTGGATAACTCTAATAACAAAAAAGTCGACCCGAGCTAAAAAGAAAAAAAGAAGAAGAAGAAAAAACATAAAGAAATCAAGAAGTCTTTCACCTGAAAGGTGAAAAGACCTTAAAAGAACATATTGTTATATTACCGACTATCACCGCCATGTTTAAGCGTGTCCCAGTCCTCTTATCGTCAGGGAATGGTGTACAAGGACACAGCGCCCACTTTGTTTGAGCTATGATAGTGAAAATGACGTAATATTTCATATTACATATGTCACGTTTAGGCAATCCGAAACTGTTTCAAAATATTTCATGGTATAATCAACGTACAAAATTAGGAGAAAGACGTGTAGTTTACAAGTTCGTCTATTAGTGCAAATAAAACCGCTATGACTATGGTAAAAAATGAATTTGGCGTGAGCGATTTTGCATTCTTTCAGTTTTATATATGACGACAAAACTGCGGCACTCGCAAAAGAATTGAAATTTCAGTTTGTTATTTCATGTCGTCAACTAAACAAAACCGTTTAATAACAGAGTTTGCAAATGACTGATTAGTTTCTATAAAAAATTAGATATATATTAAATCAACCAGAGATCCGGGCCTATTCAATGTTATTGAAAAGGTTTTCACAAAATGGAATTATTACAGACTAAATCGACACATTGCATCGAGTCATCGATTATGAATTAACTGAGTTTAAAGCTATATTGATATGATAAATGTTATAAATCTTGGGAAGGTCATATATTAACACCCTGATGCATAACCACGCTCTTAAAACAACCCACGTAACAATTTTACTATTTACTCTCACTTTGATTACTGGATGATATATGGTACATGTCTAAACAATGTACTAGTATTCCGATGCTTAGCAACATTGCAAACTATAATTATTTAGAACATTAGAGTGAAAGGAGTACCATGTGCTGTTTAAATATATTAATATGAATATAAAATGACATGCTATATATTCTACATTCAACGTTTAAAGTTGGAACTACATTTTTGTGTAGAGAACGATTTCAACGGTTGATTAGTCAACCTCTTGTACCGTGCACCGACACTACATCCTGACCATTGCTTGCGCCCGACTAAAAATTGAAATCACCTGAGGTAAAACAAAAAGAGTTGTTTTATTTAAATAATATTCTGTTAAAATAGTTAAGAGTTTCGTTTATGTAATTATGTGACGTAAAATGGGAGCATTTAGCATAGTTTAATACAAATTTGTTGAACTCTTTGTCAAGGAAACCTTTGTCGCTGTTACGTCAAGATAACGTCATGCAGCCATATTAATACTTAGTGTTAAGTATAAAGCTAATTAAAAGTTGTTTTGATCAAGTGACCTAGGTGTTGTCCATATATTTCTCTTAATCAATAAATACAGCTTTGTAATTCTTATTTTAACAACAGTTCACCAATACATAAAAAGTATAAATAGACGTTTAGAGCAATAAATAGTCTCACGAATTATAATACAGGGACTCCCTTACAGTCGGGTACCAGTGATCGAACCCTTGCCAACGAATTTGTACACTTCTTCAATAACAAAGTGCAAAAGATCAGACTAGGTTTGGACATGTCAGATTCAATGACAATACAGCTTCTCCAAACCTGGATGACCTGATACCAGAACTTGGTTACCTTAAAGGTTCAAATCTAGGGAGAGTTTAACAAGGTCATCAAGAGCTGTGTCAGTAAAACCTGAACACTCGATGCCATTCCTACAGCGCTCTTGAAGAACAGCTCTGTTCTCCCTACAGTGCTAACAACCATTACTGACCTGGTGAATGCATCACTCGCAACTGGGATCTTTCCAAATAGGCCTGAAACCTACACCTGTTATTCAACGCTTTGAAAAAG
The DNA here is from genome assembly GCA_015776775.1 of Magallana hongkongensis. Taxonomy (NCBI): domain Eukaryota; kingdom Metazoa; phylum Mollusca; class Bivalvia; order Ostreida; family Ostreidae; genus Magallana; species Magallana hongkongensis. Next base: position 41,502,737 of record CM027471.1, read on the forward strand.
ACTGGACATGATAAACACTTTTAGTAACTATATATAGACCCGTCTCAAATATCCCGTTTATCAGCAAGGTCACTGATCGTGTTGTTGCACAGCTCCTTAATAATCATCTCACCAAGAATGGTCTGCATGATATCCTGCAGTTCGGCATACAAGTCATTTACCAGCACTGATGCAGCCATCCTGCGAATAGAAGCAGACGTAGAAGAGGTTCTAGATGAAAAGATGCATAACCCCTAGTTCGTCTTGACCTCAGTACCGCATTTGACAACTTAGATCATATGCTCTTGTTAGAAAGACTTCCAGATGAGGTTGGATTGACGTAAAACAGCACTCTCGTGGTACAGTCACATCTCACTGGCCGCATTCATGCAGTAAAGATCAATTAGAGTATTTCCTCAGATGTGCCACTGTCCAAGGGAGTGCCAAAAGGATTTGTTCTTGGCCCTCTTCTTTTCCTGGTGTATCTTCAAATACTCGGAGTTATCAACAACTATGCCATTAACCGCCATGGATTCGCAGATGGCACTCAAATTTACAGCCGACGGAGTGAAAAAAACACAGCCATGCGTAACTTTCAAGTCAACACCATGGAAATTGCATATCAAGTGTTTGATCCTTGATGACTGTGAACAAACTCAAACTGAAGGACGCAAAAATGAGGTAATTGTGGTTGCTTGTTCCAACCAGCAGTGCCGCTCGAAGGATAACAGCATATAGATTGGTGAGGCAATTGAAACACCTAACTCCAATGAAAAAAAAACTTGGATGCTGTCCTAGACGCTACCTTATCAATGGAAAAACAAGACAGCTCTGTCGCCAGAAAGATGTACTTTAAAATCCGGAGAATCTAGAAGGTGAGACACCATTTCATCTCAGAAGATTGGGCAAATTTTATCAATGCAACATTCATATTTCATCTTGACTATCACAATTCTTTCCTGTTTGGCATAACCGATAGACCGTTGCACCAGTAACAAGTGGCTCAGAACAGCGGTGCACGTTTCATGTCTAATAAAAACATGCTCCAGACAACAACACTGACTGTCTATACAACACCGTTTTGTATTTTAAGTACTGACAACCAATAAACATGAGAAAATGATGCTATGTCTACCAACCACACAAGACATTGAGATCATCATCGGACCAATGGAATTGACAATAAAAAAAGTCACAAAACAAAAACGGCGCTAGAGCTATAAAAATTCTTGGTGCCCAATTGAGGAATAATTTAATACTGGAACTCTGTAAGCATTAAACACACGGAGCATTTCGCAAGACCCTCAAAACACTGTTGTTCAAGCTTGAATATGAAACATAGACCAGTACTAAATTACGACTATGAATGATTTATCCTGCTCATCCTTAAATCATGTTTTTGATAAGCTTCTGTTGTTTTATCATCACTCTGCTAATATTTTTATGTTACCCTATTTGTTTTTATTTTTGTCTCAATCAAGCTTCGCAAATTAATAATAAACGAAAATTCCTTTTAAAAATCCGGAAATTGTAGGATTTTGCAATCTTGAATATGCGCATTACATTCACGGGAGGCTCTTTAGTTTATATTTCCGCGATATCATATTTGCATGGATGAACTCTGAAACGATATTACAAGTACGTGTAAATTTTCATTGAAAATTTGTCATATTTTGTTCATCAAAGGAATATACGGGAGATAAGTCGACCTGCATTTAATATGAAATATCCCGAGAGTCCCGAATGTCAACATGGTATGTTAATTCGAAGCGAGTAAAAATGTTAGTGAAAAAGTGTTGAATTCTTCATTAAAATGAATTAAATTTTTAGATAAAATTCTCCAAAATCGTTTCGGGGCGATTCGGCATTTTTTTGCTACAATACGGGTACATGGTAGGCGTCTTAGCTGTGATGAAGGTCTGTTCCGAGACACAGTTAAATTTTTCTAACTAAGCAGAGTGTAGTGAAATTTATAGCATTATTGTAGTCCTAAAGCTTGGTTATTGTAAATGTCAACAATACGCTGTGTCGATGTATCTATTTCGTAAATGTCCGATGTCATATGCAATGTCAACATGTGCACGCACGGGTTAAAATCTAGTATAAATTTATAGTAATTATATCAATAAAAATATGCATTTTATTGCATAATGCGACATAACCTATCTAAGGGATGGTAATTGAAAATGTGAATAATTTTTTTGTTAAAATTAATTACCTTTCTTTGAAATTGAAGATTTAAGGCTTTTAAAACCATGATCCCCCACCATATTTACCTTACAGGAGTCTCTGTAATGGTTCATAGTTCTCCTTCGGCAAACTAAAATTAGTCTTTCTTCCAGAAATGACGAACTACATCATACTTACCGTTCTATAAATATAATAGTCTATACTGAAACAATTATACGCATTAATTCTTTTGTTTTTCTTTTTTGATAAAATTAAATTGTTTCTAGTGTAATCTCTTTATATGGATATTAAAACGTTGATTTTCTTAATATAAGTTTTTCCCTTATCTTTTTACAGCGCATCACGAATATAAATATGTCTAAAATATCCTTCAAGCCCTGATGAATTTTTGATAAAATTCTTATGATACCATCACTTCAGTGTATTGCGGGTCACTTCCGGGTATTTCGAATTAAAAATGATATTTTTGTTAAAATACAATAGTTCGTCTTAATTCGATGTTTATCTATTGTATGTACAATATACGGCGACGCTTCAAACTTCCAAAAACACGAAACGCGAGGTTATTCAAAATATTCCAAATAGTTGGTTGTAAATGGTTTTCAAACTATGCAATAAACCAATTTAATATTTAAAAAATATATACGGAAATTCATTTTATTACAAGTCTAAGTTTTGACCCTATCATGCTAAATTTTATTACCAGCTACATAATTACAAACAGCAAAAGATAAGCAGTAATTTTACCAATTTTTCTTTATTTCATTGGCGCCTGACATAGTGGTTTCAAATTGTCTGAACAATCACCAGCATGGAATCTTCCGTGATGGAAACTGGCGCATGTTTTTGAGTTATGAAACCCAAGTATTGCGCCAGGGTAGCTGTAACTAGCAGCATGTCTGCCGCTTGTGATCCAGGTAAATTCTCCATTTCTATGTGTATCCTTAGCTCCAATGTATACATAGTCCTCATTCACTAGGATAAAGATAACACATGATAATAATCAAGTTTTAAGTTTCCATCAACTTTTATATATCAATATTTACATTCAGTGTATATTTACCCTTATGTTTGCATTGAAAATCCATTCAGTTTCCTTTGAATAAACTAGCTGGGCAAATTCATGAGCACAAATTTTGATGTCATCATGTGTTTTGAGTATATTTATTATTAAAAGATATAATGAAACGTTCAAACTAATATAAACATATTAAAAATCTATACAACTATATTAAAATAACAAACTCGAATTTTTTGGGCTTTAATACCGAGAAATCGGAAAGGTACTGTCTTTTATTTCATATATTTTAAATATCATTGGTACTTGACGATTACCAATTTGTTTTTACTTTTTCTCAATCATGCGTCACTTATTAATAATCAACAAAAGTTCCTTTACAAAAACCCGGAAATCATCTGAATTTTTTGGATTTTACAATCTTGCGCATGCGCATTACATTCATCCTAAATTCATTAGAGGCTTTTTGGTTTATGTTTCCCCAATATCACATTTGCATAGATAAACTCATAAAACGATATTACAAATACGTGTAAATTTTCATTGAAGGGGAGATAACGCTAACTCAGTGCATTTTATTTAAAAAAATCCCGAGAGTTCCGAATGTCAACATGGTGTGTGAAGCGAGTAAAAAACGGTGGTGAAAAAGTGTTGAATTCTTCATTAGGCCTAATATGGCTTAAATTTTTTTTACGAAAGGTATTTACAGCCTCAAAATGGTTTGTAATGAATAAATTAACTGTTATTTTCTATGTAGCTTCATTAATTTCCTCAAAAATCGTTTCGGAGCGATTCTGCAATTTTTGCTACTTTACGGGTAGGCCTATATGGGAATCATTTTAACGGCGATGAGGGCCTGTCTCGAGACACAGTTAGATTTTCAACTTATTAAAGTGTAGGGACATAAATAGCATTATTCTTATGGAGAAATCACGTACACTTTATTCATGAGCTAAATGCCACGTGACACTGTTCTCATTACAGGCACGTAGCATCAGGGGGGCCAGGGGGGGCCTGCCCCCCCCCCCCACTTTTTCTCGCAGGAACAAATTTTTAAAAATATACCTATAAAAAATTGAATTATCATGGAGTTGGCCCCCCCACTTTTTTTGGGAGTATGTAAAAAATTGATATGAAAGTAAAGAAATGAGGAATAAAAATGAAGTTACGGCCCCCCCCCCCCCCCCCCCCCCCCCCCAAGGAATTAGGATTTTGAAGATTTTGGAAAAGTTTAAATTTCCCTTTTTTTTTTTTTTTTTTTTGGATGAGTCTGGTCCCCCCCCCCCCCCACTTTGAAAAACGATGCTACGTGCCTGCATTAATATTCATGTCTTCAAATTGTATCCCTTAGGAATGAAAATTACATATCTTTTATGTATGAAATTTTAAAACTTTAATTTTTTAGAATGAGAACATGTGTTGGGGCAATGCATAGAATATCTGTGTATGTTTTTGTCACCACAATCAGTGATTCACGCTTCAAATTCACTTTGAATTCCTCTCTATCAAACCATTATAGATAATCTAAAAATAGGACTATACCGGCTAAATGAGTAAATAAATAAATAAACAGCTAAAAATATCAGCTTGAAACAGAATAGAATTATAACCTGAAAAATCTCATTCAATTTATAACGAAAATTCTTAAATAGAAATATGCAATATGCCTAATGATTCAATATAAAGCCTAAATGCCACGTTGCAAGTCCGACAGCGTACTGAGAAAGTCTTGAAAAATGCTAAATTGAAAGTAAAAAGGAACCGACAAGACTTTTAAAGTTTGAGTCAAGATTTCTGACACAACTAGTTTGCAATGTTAACTTTGTAAATATACGAGGAACCACTCTACCTATGTATGGCAAGTATTTTTAAAATAATTCCAAAATCCCTTCATGACGTCTTTCATCACTAAAACACACTTTATTCTACAACGCCCCGCTTCGATTTTTCAGATTCAAAAGGAACCGCTCTCTCAATATCTAATGTAAACAAAACAAGCACATTCCGATCCCGGATGTAGTAAATGAGAGAACCAAATGAGGAGAAAATATTTCCGAAATACTTATTAATTAAAATTTGCGATTTTTCTCATTCCTTTCTATATATTCTATTGTACTGAAAATCGCCATTGTGATAACAATATGGCCGCTATGCAAATCAGTAAAATGTACACCATTTCTCCATATGTGTAGGCGTAAAATTTGGTCGCGGAAGCAAACTAAATACCATGTTAATATGGCTGTTCCATGTATGTTTCATATCATTGACAAAGAGCGTATATAATGGTTTTACAACGACGATAAACATATATTTTATACAAACAGACATCAGTATGAATATCAACATAAGCATTGAATGCTTATTTTTGGATGTCGTCTATCCTATGACAGACTAAAGGTCGCATGCAAACTGAATATCGAGAGTTAGCGAAATAAATTTTTTTTTATTAAAATGCTATTCATAAACCTTATCATTAAGTAAAATAAAAATTACGTATACGTACCCCATTGAACAAGAGCTCTAAAGTCTCCACGAGACAGGTTCTCAGCAAGTTTTGAACAATGAGTTTTACAATAGCTCTGTAAATAAAAAAACAAAACAGGTAACATGAGAAAGAATAAGTTCAAATTTTTAAAATTACCATTTGACTAAGCATAAAAGGGTGTTATTAATTGATAAAAATTTCAATTGTTGATAAAAAAAAGTTATGTAGGTTCCAACTTTCGATTTAACTTACGACAGCGTCGTTAAAGGTACCCGCGCTGCCCCCAATCATGTAACATTTCCCGTCCACTAAGTGGAAATTAGTAGGGCAATGGTGATTAGCAGCTGTGTAGGCACACGCTTTAAAAAGACAAACAAACTGTAAGCTGCTTGCTTTTATGAATGTAATTGAAAATTAAATATCTATAGTAAATGACCTTAACTAAGAGAATTTCAATGGAAATCAGTCACAAAACTACCCTTGGTGTGACAGGAACTTACATATGCACATTTCATAATAAAATGCACAATTCGTTACATGATTTTGGTGGTGTTCAATATCAAGACTGCGAGAAACACCAACACTGTATTTGAGTTCAATCTATCATAATAACTATGTTTGGATAATATCATATTTAACTCATAAATCTTAAGCACAACAAATACATATAATAAGTGTTTAAATTTCGATATTGAATTATTTTTCATTTTCAAATCGGTATGTAACAAACCTAAACAATATTTTGTAAGTTGTTTTGATCGATTCAACAGTGTTAACATTTCACACTTTCTCAAAAACTACCAATCCACAATCGCTATCATGGTTTAAATTTAATGCTGCGAAAAAAATTTTTTTGCTTATTTAAAATGGAATAAATTTATTTGCTATAGTGTGTTCACAATGGATTTAATTTCCAGAATAGAGTATAAATTGCGAACAAAGTGAAATTGAAAGCATCGTGATTATCAATCAATCTAGAGTATTTGGGCATTTTCTTCCTCAGAAATCAAAGTAACTTATATTAGAAATGAATACTGACATTCAAAATAGTATTTAATTCAATATAAGAAGACCATTTTACAAAACCGTCTTAAATCAGGCACTCCTTTACGAGTAACAGTATACATACATGAAAGTTTTTGTAAAATTAAGGCGTCGGTATGGTAATGATGTTCATTTATAAATAATTGAATGGTGAATGCTGTAACAATGAATGACCTTACCGTCTGTTGGTGAGGAGGTGGTCGTAGTTGTCGCATGGACAAGCACGTGGTGATTACAAAGGTCACCGGAACAACAGTCGCCATCTAGTGACAATTCTACCGGATCTGCTCTCTTGCCAAAGATATGAGCAGCTTGTGCATGGAATTGGTTGCAAACCTAACAAGAAAATATATATAACAATATATAATAATAATAATATGCATGTAATCATTGAAAATTGTATGTTTATCACATTCATTACGGTTTGTACTACCTATGATCGATTTGCATTTCTTAGTCACTTTGTCTCGTTTTTATACATAAAAAGGACATTAAGGATGTAATTATTACAGAGACTCTTTTTGTCCATACGCGTAATAAAGAAACCAAACGAGAGAGAGAGAGAGAGAGAGAGAGAGAGAGAGAGAGAGAGAGAGGGTGAAGGATCTAAGAAAACTCACACTCTGGTGCATACAGCCCACATTGTAAGAGTGCTGTCCACTGTTAGACAATGTCTCCAATACGTAACATGTCTGTCAAAGCAGATGATTGAAATACTGTCATATTTAGGAGCATTACTAAAAGCTTCGATTCTTTTTAATCATTTAAATCATCGGGCCTGTACTGAATACAATACAAAAATGCTGACCTCTCCGATATCACAGTTTGTGGTCTGGTTGCACTGCTCAGGATTTTTTATATGGTTACACCAGTAACACTCAGCTGCCGAAAAAAATGAACAAAAATAAGCCATTTAAACAAAAAACAAATCCATTTATCAGTTAAACTAAATATTTTTTCAAAATGGCATATTAGTAAACAACACGAATCCTACTATTTTTGTTTCTTTCGTGATTCTTCATCTCTTACGAATCAATGCAATATAAGAACTGTTATTCGTATTGTATTACATACAAAGGCTAATATGAAGTACTTACAACATTTTCCGCATGTTCTAGGACAGGCCTGGACCACACAGGGATCCGAACACATGCCCTTGTTAAGACCAAGCAGTCTCTGGCAGCCAGCTGTATCGATGTCAGAGCATTTGGAGTTTGTAGACTCTGTTGATATAGAAAGTCGTCAGTATCATACAGACAATGGCAAATTTTTAAATGTTTTCCGTTGCTACATAAAGAGTTATTTTTTAGAACCATTTTAACAAGACCTTGGACTTTCAGTACGACCTACTACATGTGTACTCTCTAGCTAGCTTTGCGTCAAAACAAGTTTAAAATGACGCAGTTACAAGTGAAATATGCACCGATTGCATAAAACTGGCTCAAAAGGCAGACATATCATGTTTATTTCAAAGAGCCATGACTTAGTGACTAGGAAAGAAATAGACATGCTTACGTTTTTGCCTTTTGACACAACTACCCAAAGTCTAAACTCTTGTTAAAATGGTTCCTATTGTAGGAAAAACAATATTAATGTCGAGGGCATGGTGGTGAGGTGGATCAATATGAAATATCTCAGACATAAAGGGGTATATCTTATCCATGCAATGGCGTTCTTATAAAAAATATTTGGCACTTGTTAGATATTTATAGAACGCATTCATATTTTTGTGGTTAATCATAGAGACAAAAAAAATTATTCAAAAAATGAAATTTTCTACCCGTTGGTGGAGGCATCATTGTCGTTGATTCCATTATCACAGTAGTTGTGACGTTGCTCTGACGCCGTAATCTAGCGGGTGATGGAGTGTGCTGGTTACACAGATCAGAGTCGCAACAATCTCCATCAAGATTTGCCCGTTTTTCAAGCGATCTTCTTCCAATTATTAGAGAGGAGCCACCTGTACTAGCTCCGAACAATTGCGTACAAACCTATGGTTAATTGAGCAAAAGGGGTGTAAATAAGATAACTCACAGGAGTAAAATATATAACATATGAATAAAGTATGATAGAATTCATCTAATACTATTTTGTTCATAAAAACAAGAAATATTAATGGTGGTTTTGTTTCCCTTTAAACCTTCACGGCAAACACAGTGTATTTAGTTTAAAGAATAGGTATGCATTCTTACCTCATTTGTTGCACATCCTAATCGATAACTTTTGGAAAAATCTGCCGCCAAAGTTTCGGTCACTATGCACTGCAAAATTATAAAACAAATTCCATATTAAATTGAGAGCGATACGCATGTCAAATATGAAATACTCTATGCAAAGAGATAGCACTACGAAGCCATCGCAAAACCTTTTCTCCGCTCGAACACTCCATGGTAGCATTACAATCATTCACATCGGCGACTGAATCACAGTGGTAACACTTCAGAGCTTGAAACAGAAAATAAGGGACTAATATCACAGTGTAGTACACTTTATTATTAGATCCATAATGAACATCGTTTTTATATAAATGTTTACAAAATTTAAAGTTTTTATGTAAATGAAGGGGCATACGAACATATTCTTCTAAATGAAACTATGATAGGAACCATCATTTAATTGCGAATTAAATATGCGCAAATTACACTTTATACAGTTATAACACTTTAACAAGCACAGACATTAGTTGTCCTAAAAGTTTGCAGATATTTTCCAAACGGATAAAACATTTTCAGTGCAAATGTATGACAATACTCAACAAAGAAGTATATCAAGACTTACGGACAAGTTCCGCATAATCTTGGGCATAATTTGGACAAACATGGATCCACACAGATATCTCGCTTGTCATCGGAACATCTGACAAACCGTGCTATCCACATCATCGCAGGTCTGTGTCGAAGCCTGATGAATAGCACACAGGACTTAACACTGTAAAGTAACAACACGATGGATTGTTTAAAAACTCTGAACTATAGGATCATTCGGCTCATAAAAGGCATTATTATTTTTAAACAAGAGATCTATAGATATCTAAATCTGTTTATAGATTTAATATTGGTAAATTAAAAATGATTTCCTGGCAATGTGGATTAAAGCTGCTTATAGTTTAGAGTATATTGAATCAAGCATAGATATCATAAATCTTAGCATAACAATAGTACAAATGTGAAGACTTCATAGCTGTTCATTGTACAATCAAATAGATATTTATTTCATAAGAGAGTGGTTGTACAATCATTTTTATGTTTCGTTTATTGCTTTGAACTATCAAAAACTAAGTAAGTTGTAAGGTGTAATCAAAGATGAGCATTCGTTGATCTTACCAAATATAAATACGTTGTAAACTGCCATTGTCGTGTAGTTTCTGGGTCTGTATTCTTATCTTCTATCGGTGTTACGTGATATAGATATACACGTTCGCATTTGGAAGGGTCTTATTGATAACAATATTAAGTTATATGCAACTGTATTGCAGTCAAAAGCAAGGCAATTTTTTTTTACAATATTTTTACAAATAGCTGTAAGGCAATGATTTCATGAGATCTTTTGGCACAAATATTTCTGACACTTGTATAGTTTGATATGAATTAGGTCATACAATAATCATAAAGATAAAGTGCCTATGAACTTAGGATAAGTAAACAAAGTAAAGTAAGCCAGATTTTCACTTCATTAAGATTTATAGCGAGGGCAGTAGTTTGTTTAAGTGTATAATCCTAGGAAGGGACCATTGGAATAAAAGTTTAATAACTTTGGGTTCCTTGCGGCGGTAAAAGTTTTCAAACAAAGCCCGAGTTTTTTGGTTAGGGCAAGTCCACGGGTTGCATTTTACAATGATGACAGATGTGTGGTTCATTCTGCGCTCGCCCCAACGGTCACACCGTAAAACATCTATACAATTTTCAAATGAAATTCTTTTCATAATACACCTCTTTATGATTCTTGCAAATCAATTCATAAATCATAAGAATAACATATTGAACAATATTGGTAGCAGTGCCGTTTGCTATATATGCATGCAATACCTTAACAAAAATAGATTAATTAGTAATAACTCTATAACTTTATCGATTTCAATCCCACCAAAAATAAATGAAACATGATACATCGTCTTTAGATTTTTTAGTCCATGCATTGTTCAAGAAGTCAATAATCTATTCAGAATTTTAAACCAATCATTATATGTGAAGGCATCAATAAATCATGTCAACATGAATCAAAACATTTTAAAATAAATTAAACATATTGTCTCTTCTACCCAGTTTGCTCATGGCAGAACTAAGCTTCTTTTTTTTCGTGTGTATTTATGGTGTTTTAAATTCAAATATTCCAGTGGTGATATTTTTCCCTATTTGAATTCAAAGCGATTTTCCCCCATGCACTCTTTAAAAGTCAAAATAATTCGTATGTTGTACATATCATTTTTAGTTGTAAATGCTATTACATATACAATATTTATGACATTTGATATTTTATTTTACATCTGTTGCATTCTTTGAAAAATAACAAAAACTTAACCTTGCATATTCTTTTTTACATAGGATAATTTTGCATTCTAGGGAGGTACGTGGCATATTTTCGGGAAATTTCAATATTTTATGTTCTTTAAAAAGAAGATTATGTGTTTAGCATTTAGCAGTATTTGGTATCAAAATGAAATAAATATTATTGTTAATTTCAATGGTTTCGAATTATTATTAGTCTGCCATAAACAGTAATGAGAAATTACTTTATTACAATCTCAAATCTACTTTCTAAAATATTTTTTATTATATTATTTTGTTTTTGTATCACTTTGACAATGTAGGCTATCATTAAATCGCTGAATCAATGCAATGACAAATCTAAATTATTATAAATATGAAATAAAATATCAAACAACTGTGTTACGACAGCGAGGGACATTGATTTTGATTTAAAAATACTTGTTTTTCCATCAATAACACAAAAATAAATACAAGTCGATGTATTTATAATTTTGTTTCATGTGAATGACTTTACCGACAGTAGTTTTGCAGAATGTCATGCCACTTTGAACAACATCTACAAAAGCCAAGCAAGCTGAAAAAATAATAGAGTTGGAATCTTTTACAATTTACTAGTAATTTGTTTTGCTTTTTAAAAATATTAAAATTTTGCAGACCAACTGACTTACTTATCACGTTCTTTTTTTAGTTTTAAAACAATGTTATATATATACCCACACGAAAAGTAAAACTTTCAAAACAAAGATTTATAACCATTTTTAAACAATATTTATAGAATAAACAAAACCTCAGAAATTTGATAACATATATTTATTTTTTATGCTACAAATTATCATACATTATTGTTATATAATTAAAACAGGTTTGAATATCATAACAGTTAATTTGAAACAGTTCTTTTTATATTGAAAAATAATATCGCGTCTCTAATTACCTACTTGCGCAATTTTTATTAATGGATAATCAATGCCATATTAAATCACACGATCTTCACAAAACCATTAAACAAAATGGTGTGAAAAAAAATATATGGGCATAAAGATTATAAACAAAATGTTTTTAAATGATAAATGAAAACATTTGATAAGCCTTGTACCATATTTCTGTAAAGTAGACAGGAATTTAGAAATGCGCATAGGTATCAAATTTCTCCGACTCCCTCTTGTTCAGACTCCCATCTATCAATGATTTTACACATCTGTGCAACATCATCGAGTGGCGTTTTGTCGTTTTCATCTTCTTCCATAGGTGGCATTACTTCTGCTTCGTCCGTGGTTGCCAGGATGACAACAATGAGGAAACAGACCATAGCAAGGACAACGCCCACCGATCCCACGCTAACAACGATGGCGCCCGCCGCCCACGCTGAAACAAAGTATTTGTCTTATCAAAGTTGGAAAGTAGGACTGAAACGTTTCACTGAAAGTCATGAAATTATTCACAACCAAACATGAATTAATGTGTAAAATTTAGAGATCACAAAAAAATGAAATAAATAATGAAACTAATTACTATCATTTGATAATTGCCAGATATAAACTCACAAAGTATGAAAAAGCGTATAATATCATAATGCTACAAAATGTTAAAGCAACAAGATCAGACCTACATGGATACAAACTTATAGTCAAAACACATCTTGTGTCTTCTTTTCTCTGCCAGGTAAGCTATACTTGGAAACTCAATTTATTATTGAAGGTCATACCTGGCACTGTATATGGTGTTGTAACAGATTTATCCAAGATTCTGACTGTCATGAATGATTCCGTTGATGACATTCCTGTACAGGTAATGGATATCTTGTATTCTTCAACTGTTTTAAAGTCCAGCGCCGCACCAGCATTTAGAAACATACCAGCAGCTATGGAAGCATTTTGTATCAGTAAAAGATTTCTCTAGTTCAAATGATAGGGTTTAATAGTAATTATCTAGTTATGCACTAACTATACATAATGATTGATATTAAATACCAGTAATGATAAAACATAGAAAATGCAAATAATACATCCAAATATTGTTTTAAACAATTCGATTTTATTCAGTTATATGAAAGATTAAATCAACATTTGGAGAATAACGTTAACAATTTCAAAGTGACATTATCATTAATGAAATTAAGAAACGGTATCAACCATACTTCCATTCAAGTAGTCATCCAATCTGAAGTTTGTAGTATTTGGTAAAATCGAACTCAGAATACAGGAAATGCTGTCGGCAGCTGGATCAGTTGCATTGATGACGATAAGTAAAGTTTCAAAACTGACGTCATCACCAATTTCTACTTCTGTTGGCAGATTGTTGATCGCTAGAGGCTTCCAAAGGTAAAAGTTCGTTTACTTTTCTACTTACAAACTCGTTAGATGATATTTATCTTGATATATTGATGAAACAGTAGATATTGTGTTCGAAATAATTAAGTTTATTGTAAGAAAGCTGGATGGTCGACAAATTAACAGCAGTCATCTCTAAGTTATACACAATGTTTGCCATGAACTATCATAATGTATATAAAGAAAACTAATATTTTACCTTTAGAATTCAAATATTTTCTTGATATTTATTCAAAATTCCCTAACTAAAGATAAAATAAATTAAACAAAAATAAATAAAACCCTCAAATGGCCATGATAATCCAACCCTCTAACAGTGTGAAAAGTTTGCATTACCTGGACAAAAGTAGTGATGTTGATGGCAATGGAGGCAGTGTTAAAACAGGAGTCTATAACTGACATAGTCAGAAAGTACGGCGTTTCTACACCAGTGACAGGAAGTGATGTCATCAAGCTTATTAAGCCTATAAAACATATATGTTGAAATAATTTAAGATTAGTCAAGGCAAATGTTTCATTATACATTTAAAAATATATGCACGTCGTATCATACACACAAGCAAAACGAAAGGGTATTTGTATTAAATATCATATCAGAATACACATAAAAAAATACTTTAATCCTTTAACTGGGGCTATAGTACGTGTTGAGTGAACAGGAAAAAAATAACTGATTTTCATCACTTTTGAATACCTGTTGTTTGATTTATCTCAAAGTAAGGATTCCCTAAATCGGAAAACATAAACTGGTCGCCAAAGTCATCAGTTAAGCTCACGAGTGTAACACTAGATCCCACAGTTAAACTCTCCGATATAGATATGGGTGAACTACCACCGGAAAATGTAGGAACTGTTCCTGTAATAAATAACAAATAAAAATGTTTTTAAACATTCAACAAGTTCTAATCTTCCATCTCTCCTCACCTCCATTTAAAAAGTATCTTAACATCTACGCCAAGATCCGCTTAGCATTTCTATCTTTTTTTATGCGCATGCCACATTTAAATAGTGCTCTGAAGTCTTATCTAGTTTAAAAATTTCTTATCATTTAAAGTTAACAAGCTTTCTTTCTCATTTGCATGGTGCTGTTCATGAATTATTTAATCCTCTTCTTTATTTCTACAGAACTATCTCCAATATTCCTTTGACATCTGCTGTCATTCAAAATCATCTCATGTAAATAAAATTTCAAAGTTTGAGTCTATATAATGTAAACATCTTTAACACTAATCGCAAGCTTATTACTGCGAACTTTCATTACATGCACAACTTCTATTCTTTTATTGAGCTGTGTTTAAAAAGTCGAAAGAACTAAAATGAAAAAAACAAGATGCAGAGTTTCTTTACGAGATTATTTTTGAATACATTCTGTACATTGCTTATGGATTTTTGGGACGGTTGTCAGTTTGTTATTGTCACTTTCATTTTAATGACCGAACATGTATCTCTGCTGGTGGACAGTATGTCACCGAGGATACTTGTCGCTCGGTACTTTCTCTTTCCTTTCATGAGCAGGTAAACATATAACAATACTAAACTGCCAGACGCGTGGCTTAGTATAATACAATGAGCATACGGCGGGTGGGACCAGTCGACAGGGGATGCTTACTCTTCCTAGGCACCTGGAGTTCGTAACATAAAGCATGCTAAGATTTTGACTTAAGTAGGGTCATAAGTAGGCGCAATCTTAGGACCTACATAAGTCCTGCTTAAGTATCTCTTATATCGTAACATAAAGCAAACTTAGCAATGTCTCGGCTAAGTCATGTTTATGTTAAAAAGTAAAAAGCGTATTTTTAATTTCTTTTGTCGAATTTGAATTATGGGTTTTATAGATACACGTGCATGACATCTATGATATTAGATGGGGTAGATGTAAATGTACAGACACAACATTCTAGGTGGCATAAGAATATATACATATGTGCCTAAAATTTTAAAAAGCTCAAAGCGATGGATCTCGCACAATATATTCAGTCATTGTTGATGCTTGTTTGTTTGTTTTGACGAATATTCACTATTTTAGTCGTTCTCGAAGACTGCCTGTGGCGTAATCTTTCGATGCCTTAGAACTTGATATAATTATACACTGGATTTCTTTTTATCTTTTGTTCTACCTCTTACCTCACCAATAAAGCAATTCACATAATCTGGGTATAACTCCTTCATTAAGTCGATAAATTGAAATGAGGCAATCGTCGTCTTTAAAATTGCTTAGGGTTTTTCTGTATTTGAACGTCCTTTTTTTAGTTTCTCAAGTCTCGCGAGTTTATACATGCAGTTACTTCTTGTAAACCGACCATTACGTGTTTACAACCTATCTAGCAGTCCACTTGCATACTACCGGTTTATGGAAAATGTGACAGATTATTACGACCACTATTAATATTTATTTCAATCAAATCAAAAAGTTTATATTGGTGAATATTAAGATATTCATTCTGTGTAAATATCATAATGTGATTAATACTCTGTAATCATATGCTGAATTTAAATAATTAATAACAATAAAACTTCTAAATGTGTGAAAACGATACTTAAGACATACTTAAGTCACCTCTACCGGCCGCCTAAGTTTTGAGTAAATTGTCTTAGCTAAGCACTCTACTAGTTACGGACTTAAGTCTAAGAATGTACATAAGTCCTACTCAAGCACTGTCTTAGACTTATGCACCCTTTATGTTACGAGCCCCAGATCTCACTTCTATCGCTTTAGAGGCCGTGTTGCTGTGCTTTTAATTTGTATTTTGCTATATGGATTTTTGTTATTGTCATGTAATTGTCATTGTTCAGTTTTTTTTTTTAAAAATCTTCCTCTGAATATTGCTTCATTCTTTTTAAAATCTTAGATAATCAAAAGAGGTTAAGGAAGTGCTGAGCAAAATACATACCTGCGTAAGCTTTTCAATCATTTTTTGTGTCAAAAAATAAATTTAAAGCAACCAAAACCAGACAAAAACTATAATTTAAAATTACAACAGACCGAAGACGTTTTATTAATAGAAAATAGATTTGTATTAGCAATTACTAGTAACTCGATACCGACCGTTGTCGTATAAACTTAACCAACAAATTGGTTATCCACTACTGGTAAATCAGTACTGACCGTTGTCATGTTTGATTAACTAACAAATTGGTTATCCGTTACTACTAACTCGATACTGACCGTTGACAATTGTAAACTTGATAGCAAAAGCTGTGTCCGGCATAGTAGACGCTGAAGACCAATCGTAGAAGTCTCCGACTGACAACGACCCCATGTCCGTCACTATCTTTATATCTTGTGGACATAGATCCCCTACACAGCTAGTGGCCATTCCGATCGGATTCACTCCGGCTGAATACCTTAAAGATGAACATATAAAGTTTAACCGATGCTGCTGGTATAGATATGCGGAATTACTAAATAATCATTCTTTTTCATAATTTAAAAGTGAAAATTCTGATATAGATATCGGTCGCCTGAGCAACAAAATTAAGTTTTAATTAAACTAAATTAATTAAGTTTACTTAACAAAACTATCGACAATATCATAACTCCAGAGAATAATGATTAGCACAGAAAAAAAACAACAAAATTTAGATTATCCAATTTCTGAAACTCTCATACATGTACCATTTTACTAAGTGTTTATCGGTATGCCCTTATCAAATATAAATCAAAATTAAATTATACTTTTTGTTGTATATATCAGGCATGTATGTTCTTTAAAGTAGCTCTTAAGAAAATATATTTCAATTCTTTTACTTCATAGTTTTGAAAATTCGAATGTACCCCATTATTAGGCTTTCTAATTTGGATGGGGTCAATTTTAATCTAAATTTGTAGATATTCAGACAGAATATGATGAAAGACAGCAGATGATCATACACAAGAGATCAACTGTAATACTCTTCAAAAATGATCGTCACCTCAAACATTCTAAAGGTTCACGTATACATGTTTTTGCCTAAAACAAAGTATCATAAAGAAAACAAGTACAACAGAATATGTTGGTGGTCATTTAGTTAATTAAAAGCTACTTCACATCTTTGCAACTAACCATCCGATTATGTCGTTCATAGCTATAGCCACTTTTGGTGAAAATGCATGAGTTTGATACCCTCCTGTAAAAGAAGTAAGCAATTTACAATCATTGAATTACATTTTATTTGTAACATTACAATTTGTAATTAATCTTTACTCTTTTACTCTAGGTGTTGTCTTCATTTTTTTTCACACACCCCTGTTCATTTTTGTTCAAAATGTCTTCCGAAAAATTAACAGAGTTCCATTATAATGGTACTAACCTGTAGCTGTAATAGTGGTTTGGTAAATCAAGTACTCGGCTCTCCAGACCTGTAACACAAAAGACCCGGATGTTGCTGCCTTAAAATCTAATGACGACAGGGCTCCACAGCAGTGGATATTGTAAGCACTTGGCCCCTTTGACTCAGATATCAAATAGTATCCAACATCTGTAAAATGAATATTTGGAAATAAATGGCGGTATTAATGTTAATATTTGGGTAGTCAATTACATGTTTTATTACTCTCGGTGTTATATTTTATCATTAACTAATTTTTTAAATATGGTCATCGTTTTTCACTTTTAATACGAAATCAAAAGCTTTCGATATTTGTATTTGTCGATTTCATAGACATAAAACTAGTAACTCTTAAATAGCCAGTTTTTTTTTTAAATAAAAGATATGTTTATTTTAAAGGAAGAATTCGTTTGATATATAAAAAATCTTAGTATACAACATTCAAACAATAAATGATTAATAAAAATATAAGTCAATGGAATATTAGGCTGACATTTAATTTTTTTAGAATTTTTTTCTTTCATTTGGGGCAAATGTTGAGGTTTACGAACATCGTTTTATTCTTTACAAATAACGATTTAAAAATTAATTATTAATATACACTCTCTACTTACTGGAATTTGTGTCGGCAATGACAGCCATGGAGTTGGGAAGTTCGTAATAAAAATCAAAGCTTTCACAGTCTTTAAAATAGGAAAAAACATCAAATATTTCATATTCAGTTAAATGTAACTGTTGTAAAAACCAAGGTTTTATGTCCACAATTTCACAAAATGTTTAATTGTAGTAAACATTTGTATTAACATTCCTAATTAAAACTTTGAAAGCGTAATCAATTTTTGAGATATTGTGATATTACTCACACGGTGGGCAGATCATAGAAATGACAGTTGGTAAATCTGAATCTAAATTGGCCCAGTTGATTCCACCAAGGATGTATCTAGAATCGGACGCATAACTAGTGTAAGATGTAGCTGATAAAACTGATATAAATCCAACTTTAATCCCAGCTGCTTTTATGGCATCCAAACTGGTTGTACTGGACATAAAACTTGTGTCTGTGAAAACAAGCACCCATCTTGTAGACCCAGATCTGGTGCTATTAGACAAAATGTTGTTCCAAGCCATATCAAAGCCTGGCGATATATCAGATGCTTCAGATGTCACTGTTATATTTTGCATTCGGGCCATGAGATCATCAGTCGTTAGGTAGTCCCGCAGACCCCAGCCATAATGTGCTGTATTGCCTACTCCTATTCCTGCTATGTTAGTGTGGTCGGAGTGCAAGTATATGTTGCCAGCCAAGTTATGTATGAAACTAACTTGATCGGCAATATCAGTAGATGACATGCTTGAAGATACATCATATAAAATGACCACATCAAGCGTCTGATGCACGCCGCAAACTGAAAACACAAAGCACCAAGTACAACGTTTGTTAGAATCAATCAATAATTTCTTTTTCGCGCATTTATAATAGTTATAATAATCCATTAAAATAAGTTTATGTAAATAGCAAGACATTATGTCTGAATAATAAGATTAAACATTCATATCTCATCATACCAGGATTTTTTTCTGGTATTGACCTTTCTAACTATATTATTATTTTAATTCGATTCAGTTGATTTTATATTTATTAATTCTTATGTATGTAAAATAATATTACAAATTTCAGTTATGAAAATGGAAAGTTATTTCAAAATTATTATTAAAATATCGAAATAAAAAATAAAACTTACATCCTGAGGCTCTGACCATTAAAAATGAAAATATAACTGCGGTAGATAAATAATTCTTCTCCATGTTCTCAATTCTTTCTGTCACTCATTGGTTTCTAATCGGGTCGATTTTTATTTTGGTCGCGTAACAATTCAAATAGTTAACCTATTTTACATGAGTTCAAAAAACAAAGCCAATTTTAAATCTCTTTTCACTTTAAGTGGCGATTTTTTCTATTTAAATGAAATGGTTCGTGATCAATAGAGAACAAAACAACATTTTGAATTTTGTCAAGCATTGACAAAATATCGTGTTTCAGAATTAGGTATCAAATGGTAGGCCCCAATTGTACGTGAATTTACCACGCTATCATATATATATGTGCTTTTCTTTTTAGAAGAGGCAACACGTTTAATGCACACGAAAGACTGGTATTGATTGAGAACAAAAAAGACAATTTATTTTTTTACATCAGAAAATTTTAGATTGATTTTACCCAAAAGAGAAAGCAAGTATTATATCTTTACAATGAAACTTACTGCAACTCTAATAAAAATAATATTAAGGTTTCTTACGACGAGAGGTTCTCTAGAGTTTAAAGCAGCGTGGTCGCCATTTTGGTCAAAATAATTTTTTACGTTTTAATTTTTACATTACTTGAATAAGGCATTTCTATTAGTCAACCAAAATTAAGGTGTCAGTCAACGAGTTATAAATGGGACATCGAGCGAGATTATAATTCTTTGTAATGTGAACAAAACTCAGGCAATGTTTATGTTTACATTTTGAATGTTGACAAGTGAATTCCTGTTTTAGATCGAAAATAAATGCAAAAAAATGCAAGAGACTATTGATATATGTTCAAAACGAGTAAGCAGATAGAGAGGACAGATTATAAGACTTTTATTGGCATAATTATAAAATCAAACAAAAACCTGGCTGGCACGAGCCTTATATAATTAACAAAGAATTAAGGTATCTGTATCTTCTTAATAATAAACGACTGTTCACCACTAGAAATGCATTACTAAAGCATTGTGAACAATGAAAATAGAAAAATAAATTTGACCATAATCGTAACCATGCTCCCTTAAATTCAAACAACTTTCGTCGTTTTATAAAAACTTAAATCAATGTTAAAGGCTTTACAATTTTTACTTTCCAACCTCTTACCATTGTTGTTCAAAACTGAAAGTGTTTGCTTATTGTGGCATTTATTAAAACATTTTTTTTTTATTTTTAAACACATAAAGTTATCTAGAGCGTCTGCAGATAAGATCAACTGAAAAACAGATTTCAAGTATGTATCTTCTTGTTAAAATTCCCTTTATGTTTTGTTAATTTCTAAGATGTTTAATTTCGTTACATTTTTCAGCAACAAAAGCAGCATAAAACAATCACATTTAATCTAAAAAAAAATGTTTGTTATTATAACTGTGTTCTTTAAAATATAAATATGTGTCGATATACATGCATCGCTTATGCTAAATGTATTGTAAGAGTTTAACCATATAATATTATCATGCTTATGTTAACTTCGCGTGACCCTTTGATTTGTACTTTTCCTGTTTTTATCAGTTTTTCGAGTTTTTAAAAGTATTATTTTACCAAAATTGTGTTTTCTGTGTTTCAAACATACTTAAGAAAATTATAAGACAATGAAAACCCCCCACATAATAATTGATACGCTGTGCAACAATCAAAAAAGCATTGAAACACTACAGAAAAGTTTGCATACTGTTACAAAAAATGGTATTTGTGTTCCATTAATTTTGGATTCATAAAGCTTATGTCCTAACTTTTTCTGATAATTTACTACAAATAACAATGCCATTGCTTTACTTGCATCACATCTTCTCTTAAACACGCTAATTAACCTCGTAGAATGAATACTAGTATATGCACGTGCAATAAATATAGAATTTATTTGCAAATCAAGAGTAGTCATTTTTACATGCAAACAAACCACTGAATTCCATTCCATAGAGCTAAAAAAGGTTACATTATTATTGATTGCATTATAATCGCAATTTCGACAAAATGGTTAATGCATCAAAATAGAAAATTTTAATTGAATGGTTATCAAAAGACAATGAAAAACTTAAAACCTAAACTAAAACAGCAAATAAAGATTTAATCAGTTATATGAGCAGTAAAATAAATCAACTCATTCACAAAACATAAAACATTAGGCGACATATATCTATGTAGAAATAATTATCAGAAATATCAATACTAGTATTTCTTTTCTAAAAAAAAAAGTTTCATGCACAGCTAAGACAGTTCTGTTTAGCACTACGTCTCATAAAGCAGTCAAATATATGTGCAAGGGAAAAATTTAAAAACAGGAATAAAAAAACAAGAGCCATTTTCCTCAAGTTTTCTTACGACTCAGTTCTGCCATAAGATCCAAATTTGTTTCAAAGAATACTCATATCACATGATAATCATAAGATTGTTAAAAATCTGAGGATCCTGTATAAATGTCCTTATTTCTGTATAAACATAAAAGCCGAATATTGTTTATTAGAAAATAATTATTTAATCATTATTTATCAAAATAAGGCCATTTAGTCGCAGTAAACTATGCGTAAGATATAAACTTCGTTGGCAATATTTATCTATTTCAACATTCTTCTACAACATGGAAGATGAGACAGTACTAATTGTGATAAATATATGCAGCAAAGAAAGAAAGTGAACAACAAAAGATCATAAGTCGTTTTTGAAAGCATGGTTTGTGCAACAGAGTCTCAAAATTCTCCAAATCCTTCGCGGTATGTTTCTTTCTTATCCACCTTTTTGTACATCTGTGCAGCATCGTCCACTGGCTTTTTGGCGTTTTCGTCTTCTTCTACAGGTGGTAACACCTCAGCTTCATCTGTTGTTGCCAGGATGACAACAATGAGGAAGCAGACCATAGCAAGGACCACGCCCACTGATCCCACGCTAACAACAATGGCGCCCGCCGCCCACGCTGAAATCAATGATTAAATTTAACTGAATTATTATATGTCTTCAGCCAATTACAAAAAAAAAATCGATTCCTACTCAAAATTGCAGTTATTCATTTGCTAAGCTTTTCTTTATTTCAATGTATTATCTATTAAAACAAAACAGACTCTGGTAACTGGTTACAAAGTTTGTGAATACATTATGATTTGGGTTTTTTTCTGTAATATTTTTTGCATTTAAAAAATCAATAAAGCATTTAATTTGATATTTCAGTATATTGCATAAGCATAACTTTTTGAAAAAGAGAAAAAACTCGCATTCAGATACCAACAGGATGAACAACTTCAAGGGTATACCTGGCACTGTATATGGTGTTGTAACAGATTTGTCCAAGATTCTAACTGTCAGGAATGATTCCATTGAAGAAGTTCCTGTACATGTAACAAATATCTTGTATTCTTCCGTTGTTTTAAAGTCAAGCTCGGCATCAGCATTCAGAAACACACCAGCCGCTAAGAAAACAATTTATTTTGCATCAGATATCACCTCATTGGTGACGTCATGATTTTATATGTGGTAAAGCGCCATCTATACAAAATCGATAAACTGGTTCACTGAAATTGTGGAAAATTCTGGCTTATGATGGATACTAACATTAAATCGTTACTTATAATAAGAACACGCGTGTTTTGACATCTGTATATAATCTACCAGAACAGTTTGCTAACTTCGTTGAAAAAATAATACTTCTTGTACAACAAATTGTGATAAAAGCTTTCAAACTAGAAATAAATAGCAAGGTACAGTATGGCACATACTTCCATTCAAGTAGTCATCCACTCTGAAGTTTGTTGTTTCTGGCAAGATGGAGGTCAGCATACAGGAAATACTGTCTGCAGCTGGATCGGTTGCATTGATGACGATAAGTAAAGTCTCAGAACTGGTGTCATCGCCTAGTTCTACTTCCGTCGGTAGATTGTTGATCGCCAGAGGCTTCAAAGATACAAAATAAATTGCTATTTCTGTAAAATCTATGTTAATACTTGGTAAAGCAATTAAAGTTAACCAGAAAACAATTTTTAAAACAGTCCCCTATTTAGAAACAATATCTTAATATAGCCTACATATTCATGCAACTTCTCTTTGATGATAAAATATTTACAAAACATAAGTTGCTATTCCAAATTTGAATGTCAAAACAAATTAAACGAATATGTTAGACTTAAAACAGAAGTCACTTTAGGATAGAAAAAAGAAACAATGATTGCATTCAAAATGTATCTATTTCGAACTTTCAGCTAAAGCCATAAAAAGTCAACAAGCTATTTCCTTTCTAAAATTTTCACAAACTGAAAATTGCTTTATTACCAGTGTAATGGATTTTAGACCGTTTTAGAGATAATTAAATTGGAAACTCGGAAAATAGTGAATGCTTACTAAAACGGTAATGCAAGTGTCATTTGAAAAGCTATCGATTAATTTGGAAAATATAGCAAGTGAATTTGAAAAGTTTGTAAAATTACATTCAATTTGACAAAAACAAACGAACAAAAATGTTGTCAGAATGATATTCTAAAAAGGACCGATGGTCGTGGTCGATTTAGACTATTTCAATCTCCTTGAAAGAAAGAGTTCTCTATATAGATATAAGAAAATTTTCTACTTTTAAAACTGTATGGGAATTTTCTTTGCTATATTATAGCTTTTTAACAACCTTCTGATAGACTGGTGGTTAATTTGTTTTAAGCAGCTGAAGCACAGATCTGTACACAGTAACTTACCACGACGACAGTTGTGATGTTGATAGCAACAGAGGCAGTGTTCAAACAGGAGTCGGAGACTGACAACGATAAAAAGTACGGCGTCACTACGCCGGTGACCGGAAGTGTCGTCATCAAGCTGATCAACCCTATAATAAATATAAGGTTAACAAATATACCATTGCAAAGGGGAACAAATGATATGTATCAATTTGAATTATAAGTGTATAATGATACAAGATATTATAATAGTTTTAGTGTCATACATTTGAGTGCATGCGTAAACATTGTTCAATCTACTATATATGTTTCACTTTAAAGTACCTGTAGTTTGATTGTATTCAAAATAAGGACTGCCTAAATCGGACCACATAAGTGACTCGCCAAGGTCATCGGTAAGGCTAGCAACTGCAACACTTGACCCCACGGTCAGACTCTCTGATATAGACACCGGTGCGTCTCCACCGGAAAAGGTAGGAACTGTGCCTGTAATTTGTTATAGGAATGTTATTTGTAATTGTAATAAAAAAAGCCCGTCGATGCGGTCAACAACTGCTAAACTGTACAAATAAAATGACAAAAAAGCTTGCTCAAACCAAAAACTCTAAAAAACAAAAATAATATTAATTTGCATAAATATTTTTTTTTTTCTAAAATATGAGTTTAGAAACCATCACGAATAAAGAATAAAAATATAAGAAATGATCTTTGTGTTCACCGTTAACCATCGTAAACTTGATCGCAAAAGCTGTATCTGGCATCGCATACGCTGAGGACCAGCCGTAATAGTCTCCGACTGCCAACGACCCCATATCGGTTACCCGTCGTATCTCTTTTTGACAAAGTTCTCCTGAGCAGTTAGCCGCTATCCCGATTAGGATTCACCCCGGCCGAGTACCTTAAAGAAATACGTTTACTGATTTAGGCTTCGTTTCGTATATATTGGTTTGTCAGTGTTGTTATACTTTGCAGAATATTGAATCAATGGTTATTAATCAATCAATATAAGAATATTCAAAGAGAAAAACATTCTCATCATTGCAAAAAATTTAATTAAAAAACTGACCATCCAAGGACGTCATTCACTGCAATAGCCACTTTCGGTGAAAATGTGTAGCTTTGATACCCCACTGTTCAAGAAAAGACACAGATAAAACTGTACAACGAATTAGTCATTACTGTGCAATCATTTAAATTCGTGGGGGGTCAATTTTGTGGATCGTGGGATTTTTGCTTATTCGTGGGGATGTCATTTTGTGGATTTGTCGGTTTTTATTATAAGTACGATAACAAACTCTTTCAAAATATGTTTTCGTCGAGAATTTAAATTTGTGGAGGAGGGCTACCCACGAATACCACGAATTGACCAATAACGAATTTTAATGATTCCACAGTAATCTTTATTGAATTTTAGCCATATAGGGTATATGTATGTGATTTTACAGAGATTACTTGTGGAGCTTTTCTTTTCATGTAGCATGTTGTACGGTTGCCAAATTTTAAACTTTATCAGCAAGATAAATATTGTCATTGTTTGGAGGGTGTTTTTATGCATCATGCCATTGTTTTTCGATTAAGTATATTTGGAGAAGTTGAAATGGAGAGATATATATTACTCATACAAACCACTAGCAGTAATTGTCGTTTGATAGGCCAAGTACTCAGCTCTCCAGACCTGTAACACAAAAGACCCGGATGTTGCGGCTTTATACTCCAAAGATGCCAGAGCCCCGCAGCAGTGGATGTTGTAGGGACCTACAGCACTTGCTCCTATAGCCTCTTGCATTAAGTAGTATCCAACATCTGTAAAGCCAATAAATAGGATTATTGAAATTTTATAAATGAATATAGAATACCCCTAATTAGAAAGAATCAATATCTTATATTATATCAATGTATATGAATTTCTATAATGAGAACACAAGTTCCAACATAGTTCGTGTAGAGAAGCAGAGGGAAAACCTTTGATGTGAATAAATATAATATCATTGAATTGAAGCATTTGATATTCTCAAAAAAGAATATTTACATCCACTTCATTTCTATAATTTCCATATTTATTGCAATTTTCAGTCCATAGAAACTGACAGGACTGAAATCTACACGATTCAATTTTAACCAGTTCATCGATCGGTCATAATCTTCAGCAAATATATGCATTGTCGCTACCTTCATATCCAGCATGAATCATCAAAGAAAAAAATGATATTGTGGTGATAACGAACAGCTTTTAAAATGGTGCCATAATAATGACTTAAGCAAAGCTCGAAAAATTTAAGCCTCTTTATATGAATATGATTTTGAATTGATTGTAAAGAAACTTACTGGAATTGGTGTCGGCAGTAACAGACATTGAGCTTGGAAGGTCATAGTAAAATACAAAACTTTCACAATCTGACAAAAAGAAGAAATTGAATTAGAGAAATTATACTAAGTATCTAATTTTTAAAGCATATTTATGTCTATATCAGCTACAGATAAAGTCATAAATTTAAACAAAGGTTAAAAAATCTGTATATATGGCGTCAAGATCTTAACTGAGAACAGACAAAGATTGGTTTTCGACTTGTCAAAAATAAATTTGATTAATTTTCCATTAAATCAAGATGAAAGGAAATGAAAATAGTAAATTTATCTTTCTATATCACTATCATACAACTTGGTATAGAAATAGTAATCAATGTTTAGAATCTAACAAGGACTATATTTTTGGCGGAATATTGGCGTAGGAAAATATCACGTTTCGCCGTTTCGCAATACAGAATTACTGTAGATAAATGAGTCTGTTTTGGCATATTTGAAACAATAACAATAATGTTGGATTTTTAAACTTATGTTATTTAATGATATGATAATTGGGTTTCAGAATATGTTTTTAAAACATGATTTGCCAATCAAAATAGATATTTATAAGCTTTTTAAAGCGCCTATTCTATTCGTTGATTTGTGTGAAAAAAATCACTTAAATCAGTTCTTCTCTCTTATCAAATGGTCAATATATTAGCTTTTCTCTCAATTTATATCTTTATTATGTCTTCATAATACGTAAAATAAAAATATTTATTATTGGAAGCATACAAAATTAGAGGAAATGCGGGCTAAGCAATATTAATTATTTTAGTTTAAATATTTCTTCCAATTTAGTAGTATAAGCTGTTAGACGTTCTGATATTCTATCATTTCATTGAAGAGTAGAATCTTCATATCTTAAACAGATATCTACATAACTGCAAAGAACTGCATTTATTTTTATCATATCCTCTAAGTTGAGGGAAAATGTATTGACCTAGACGTGACTTTTATGCGAAAACAAGGAGATCAAATTTGATTAAACTGATAGAATCATTTGGTTAAATGATCTGTTTGACTGTGTCAAAATTTTATAAATTTCTTTTTATAAGAAGTAGTTTGATAACGAGAAGTTAAACTTTAGGCATAACAAATACAATATATCAATTATCAAGCATTTGTATTCTCAAATTATATCTAGAATGAACGAAGATACTCAGAATTATTTTTATGACCTTTTTCTGTTCTTAGGTAATGGACGTGGTGCCTGCTTTCTGTCTTAAAAACTTACAGGGAGGACAAAACATAGAAAAAGCAACTGTTGGTGCTGAAGTTTGTATTGAGGACCACGTCGCTCCACCTAGAACGTATCTGGAATCGGAAGCTAAACTTGTATAAGACGTTGCAGGGTTGAGTAGATACGAATCCTACTTTGACACCAGCTGCCTTCATGGCGTCCAGACTTGTTGTGGAGGACATAAAAGTCGTGCTTGTAACCACTAGCAACCACCGTGTTGACCCAGATCTGGCGTTTGAGGACAATATGTTGTTCCAAGCCATGTCCATGCCAGGCGATAAATCCGACCCACCTCCTGTATGGTTAGCATTACTAAGCAATCCATACCAGAGGTCCGTGGTCGTGAAGTAGTCACGCAGACCCCAGCCAAAATGGGATGAGTTGTCTACCCCTATCCCCGCTATATTTGTGTGGTCCGCATGCAAGTAAAGATCGTATCCCAAATAATAAATGAAATCTCTCTGGTAACCGAAGTCGGTAGATGTAAGACTTGATGATGTGTCATACAAAACTACCACATCAAGCATCTGGTGTATGCCACAAGCTGCAATAATCAATTACAAAGTTGAGTAACATACTGTTTTGGATCCTTACAATATCACATATAAAGCCTTCTTTATCGTACCATGTTGCTTGGGATATGATTTAAATGAAAATGCTGAATAATTTTTTCAGATGGAATTTAATGAAAAATAACTTTTGCAGAGATATTAGTTGCACGATTAAATTTTAAATATTTGGCATTAACAACGTCAAATTGATATACGATTTCAATGTAAATGCTGTATAATTTTATTAGGGAATTAGGAATCATTCTTTGAGCATTTTATATATATATATATATATACTTACGTATACACTTATAGATAATGAGGGTTGTTAAGAATATATATATATATATATATATATATATATATATATATATATATATATATATATATATATATATATATATATATATATATATATATATATATATTCTTAACAACCCTCATTATCTATAAGTGTATAATGATTTTTTTTAGCAATGATGTGTGTACTAGTCTAACATTACAAAGTAGAAAGTGGCTGTGTTGTTTAAATTCAATTTATATTACTCTATTTTGAACAATAATTATTTCTTATTCTTCCGTTCTTTTCTAAATATACGACTTTATATACATTTTTTCTTCTATTCAGATGTGCATTGCCAAAGAAAAAATAAACATCTTGAAATTAAAATTTCTCCAAAATAGGTACTGTGTCATCTGCATAATTTATATACAATCCAAGTAGATATTGAATTAGAAACTTTGCTATTAAGATAAAGTGATTAATAACTTACATCCATATGATGTGGCAATTAGCAGAGAAATAATCACAGAGATGGAACTGTAATGGCCGACCATGTTCAAGTTATATGTTTCGAATGAGGTATATTCTCTGTCGCGTTTGAATTCGATCAAAATTTTTAAAATCACAATAGCGCTGTCATTTATAAAGTCTTTTCACTCTTACGGTCTTTTGTTTTAACTTTTAAAAACCGTTCATTATTATCGTTAACAATTTAAGATTCTTTTTAAATTTAAACAATATTTTATTTCACAGATACGGTCGGATAGCAGGCAGCTTTTGTATAAGAATAAATTACGTTTATAAACCCCAGTGATCTTTTAAAGTTTAAAGACTTTATCCTGTTTCATGTACACAAAAACAAAGTCTGTTTAAAAGACAGGGCAATCTACATGTATATTTCGACAGTTATACTCATAGTCCATTCAAAAATGGTAAAACGAGTAGAAATTGGTGATTATATATAATTGTTGTATGCCTGAATAAAATTCTTATAAAAACTTGAAGTTTGGTTTAGTATTTATATAACATTTTACTCAGTTTTATTTCAATTCATAGATTCAAACATTCATAAAATACAGTTCGACCTGTTAATTAAAGAATGTACATTTTGTCTCACGCGTAAGAATTTCGATCGAAAGATTCATTCAGTAATGCAGTTAACCTCGATGAACTGACCTCAATCATAAGAACTGACCTCGATCAATTGATGTTGCATAATAGTAGCTAGGAAGACGGCTTGATTTATAAACAAGGACAAGGTTACGTTATAATTAAAAAGTTAAACGAGACTTACCTGGAAGGTGAAGTTTGACTGTAATTTCTTCTCCCCTATTGGGGCCTCTGTCTCAAATGAGATGATAAGGATACCGCGTGGTTCATGGATAAGTTAGCGTGGTTCAGAGTCAGACGGAATTTTAGTTACTTTTGTATTGCATGACCGGATTATTTATAAAGTGTGTGATTTGTGATATATTCTGTACAATTTCACAGTTGTGTCTTCTGACACTTTATTTGCATAGCGTATAGACGCTGAACTTGCGTATAGACGCATTTGAGAAACTGTATACACAGTAAAAATGAGTATAAACTCTGAAAGTCAAAATGTTGACACCTCCCTCACGGAGAAAAACGATGAAGGGGGAAAGGACAATGTTCTCATCATGGAAATGATGAAGGAAATGCAAAGGAACATGTTGTCGTTAACATCAACTGTGAGCGATCTGCAAGAAAATCGCGGAACTAAGCGCAAGTTGCGTGAATTGGACGAAATCCAGGCACATCGAAGTCAAACGCTGACTTCAGTGACATTTCTGATGAAGAAAAAGATGAGTTCGATGACGTCTTAAATGAAGTTAATGAAGACATTGACACTGACTGTGACAATTTGCTTGATGAACTGGCCGAATGTTTTGGTACTGAAGATAAATGTGGCGAAGCAATTCATGAAAAACTCGCCAAAGTCACAAATGACGGCGTTCGAGCTGTTGTAGATTCGGAAAAAATTAAAGAAGTGAGCGAAAAATATTACAGACCGAAGAATGTGCAAAATTTGGTTACCCCAAAATTAAATGAAGAAATCCGCGCTCATTTGAGTCGGAAAATCCGGAGCCAAGATATACGGATTCAAAAAACACAGACACTGGTCGGGAAAGCCATCATCCCGCAGCTACAGCAAATTAATTTGCTTCTTAAAGCAAAGCAGAAGGGTGAGACACCCTCCATGAAAGAACTCACCAGCCTTTCGATGGACAGTTTAAAACTGATGACTTACGTCTACTGCGACCTGTCGAACAGGAGACGGGAATTGATCATCCAGCCCGAGAAGAATGAGGAATTCCGGGCATTGTGTTCGAACGAGTATCCCGTCACCGATAAATTATTTGGTGACGACCTTGGCAAGAAAGTTGAGGACATTCTAAAAGCCAACAAAGTGGGATCCAAAATCTCTGGGTTTAACAAATTTGACAGACGCGGTAATCAGAACCGTAGACAGCATGGACAAATCCAGAGAACTTCCAACTACGGAAACTACAAGGCCAATAATTTTTTAGGCCAGCGCTGGGGGACAAATTACAAGAAGAGATCAGCTCCCGCAAACAAGCAGAGGAAGCAGTAGTTTCCGTTGAGCAACGAGATACAAATGTGAGTAATTTTCAAAACACTTCCAAAAATTTTTCAGCGGGAAAAATGGTTCATTTTATTGAAAATTGGAAGTTAATTACGAGTGACCAAACGATCCTTAGTTTTGTTAGTGGGTACTCCATTGAATTTGATTCAAATCCATTTCAAACGTTTATTCCGGTGCCGATTAAGTTCAATGAGTCAGAAACAGAGACAATAGACAATGAAATAAGTGATCTTTTTAAAAAGGGAATTATTGAACACGCCACTTCTGATAATGATGATGAATATATATCAAATATTTTTCTTAGACCGAAGAAAAATGGAAAGTTTCGAGTGATTCTCAATTTAAAGCATTCAAACAATTTTATAGAATATCATCATTTCAAAATGGAGACTTTTACGGCAGCGCTAGGGCTTGTGTCTGAAAATTGTTTTTTCGGATCAATAGATTTGCAGGACGCTTACTATTCATGCCCGGTTCACGAAAGTGATAGAAAATTTTTAAGATTCTACTGGAATGGAGTAAAATATCAATACACATGCCTAGCAATGGGTCTAGCATCAGCTCCTAGGATTTTTACAAAATTGTTAAAACCAGCGTTCTCTACGTTACGGAAACGAGGATACGCTAATGTTGCTTACATCGACGATTCCTTATTAATCAGCAAAACACATTCTGAGTGTAGGGAAAACATTGCGGAAACAGCGCAACTTCTTGATAGTCTTGGTTTGACAATTAACATAGAAAAATCTGTGTTTACACCAACAAAATGCATTCAATTCCTTGGATTTGTAATAAATTCTGAACTAATGTCCGTTTCATTAACTCAGGATCGTGCTGATTCTATAAGGGAAAAATGTCTAGAAGTTCTTAATCTGCATAAAATAGCGATAAGACAATTTGCACAGTTAATTGGCAAATTAGTTTCAAGTGAGCCAGGTGTCCGTTATGCGCCTTTGTTCTACAAATCTTTAGAAATTGAAAAAGACAAACACTTGAAAGCAAACGCGGGTGATTCTGAAGCAAAAATTGTGATTTCTGACAAAAACAAAGAAACGATCCCCAAATTTATTTCAAAATTAAATTTGTTGACGGTTTATAATAATGAAATTATGGTGTACATGCAGATTCAAAATATTCCAATTTTGTAAAAATACAGTACTTTTTTTATTATTTTACATCAAACTGATCGTGTTGATTGCTTCTAGCTATCAATATATCAATATTGCCGATCATT
This sequence comes from Magallana hongkongensis, assembly GCA_015776775.1. Lineage (NCBI taxonomy): Eukaryota > Metazoa > Mollusca > Bivalvia > Ostreida > Ostreidae > Magallana > Magallana hongkongensis. The sequence goes on from CM027471.1 coordinate 41,535,298, forward strand.
CCTTTAAAAGAAATTCTTGTTTTCACATCTTCACGTAACGACTGCACGGGGCTTTCACACTCGATGCTGCGACATTGAACCTCACTGTTTGAGAGTTTTCGTCCGAATGATTAGTTTTCTAAAGTTTGAATTTTCTACGCTCTATCTAAACACTTGTGATGGTCGTTTTCCACTTATTTCGAATGTTTATCATTGTCACTTTCTTCCAAAAGTCTTTCGTTTTGATGCATCTCGACAGGCATTCAGGCCTGTAGGCATATTTATCAACAACCAAAATAATAAAAGATAGACGACTTTAGAATCTTATATCAGATTCTTGAAAACATTATGTATAAGCTCTCTCCAAAAAAAAAATATGCCGAGTTAAGAGGGTACCTTCGGCAGTGGATATTAGTAAATACTGGGTATTTCGACTTTGACTACTCTGATCGATCATTGTTACATCATATTATTATTTCTTACCATATGCAAGTAATTACATGTATGTGTATATCTTCCAAATTAAAATTATATTCAAAGTATTCAAAGATCTAATTTTGATGCGTTTCCTACGTGAATAGAAAAATAGATTTTATGGGGGAAATATAAATACGTTCGCTGGAACCACCACATAAACTTTTGTAAGAAAGTAAACTTCACCAAATATTTCTCTGGATATGCAGTAATCTTCCGAACAGTCCTCGACACAAATTGGGAAAATCTGTGATCACACCTCGAGTTGTCTTTGCTTGATCTGTACGTGTGGGACTCGGTATATTACATATATATCCAGTGTAACATCTAAAAGACTGGGAGTGTACAGTGCAGAGCTGTAAGATGCATGCTAACTGCCATATCATCAGCAGCATAGGCGTCGGAACGGGGGGGGGGGGGGGTGGAGGTGTCAGCCCCTCTCAGTCCCCACCCCCACTTTTTTTGCAAAATTAGACATAACCATACTCATAATTCCCCTTTTCTTTTGTTTGTCAAGATTTCTGATAAGGTCTAGCCCCCCCCCCCCCCCTCACCCCCTCCACTTTCAATTTGCTTCCGACGCCACTGAGCAGTGTCCCTCTTTAATTCAGAGCTAGGTGAAACGGGAATCCCTACTACAAAACAGATATAGTAGTTTTGATGTATTGGACACCTGTCGATATAAGTCGATAAAAGTTCATTATAAATAAAATACTGTCACCGATTTAGAATTTTTCATATTTTACAATATTTGGCCAAAAAGTATGTTTAAAAAAATTATTTTGAAATAGTCGGCCGCCGCTTTTTTGGAGCATGTTAAAAAGCGTTGAAACAGAAATTCTGTTATAACATGTTCTTTGGAACCCATTCCCCCTTTTTTTATGGTCAGTACCCCCCCCCCCCACCCCCACTTAACTTTCAAAAATGATGCTATCTACGGTCTTTCCATTTACAGTCCGCCTTAATTAATGGCACAAAAGTTTCACAAACCATATTCTTTGACTTGTTTGATACATGATTAACAAAGATCGATAAACATTAAAGGATGGTAGGTGGTCAACCAATTAACTATCAGATCTATCCTAAAAATTTAAGATATGGTTTGTTTATCTATAATTATATAGATAATCATTTATAAAGAATAATTTCATAATTTTTTCTTTTTAAATTTAGTTATTTTCCTATATTTTTATATTTAGCTCTTCTACTAAATGAGATAAATAAAGTCTTAAATGGCCACGACCATCGACCCCTTTAATAGGAATAAGGAAATGATTGAGACATTTTGAAGAGTTGTCGCTCTTGGATTTTAATGATTCCTCGTACATCGGTTGATAAATATTTTGATTATGTTTATAAATCAATTACATACTATGTAACACATTCTATCAAGTAAAAAGGTGAATTTTTTGCTTTGAAAAGACATTTTTTTTATTTCAACGGACATTTCGGTAAAAATTCCAGGTAAACCTGGGTCTATTCGGTATTTTAGCGTACTGAAATGGGGTTCATTTGGGTAAACTGACGCACCTAAGAACATAAATTTCCTGTTTTTAGAAATCGAAAGTACAGGAGTCAGTAGTGAGTCACCATATTGTTTATTCTGCGTTTTTATTTTACGGTTTTAGAAGAATAAATTTCTTATTTGAAGGTAAACCAATGATTTATGTTACTTGTTTTATTTTTAAGATATTCAACTGGGATTGATTCTGCAAACAAACACATAACATTACGGAAAGATATTCATTATTGCCTTCAAGAAATGTTTATTTTTTTCGTTTAAAAGTTTAGAATTAATAAAAATTCAAATGATTGTGCAATAGCCACTAGATTACTTAATATGTTTTCTGAAGAATGATATTTATGTGGTGTATTTATCATTACACATTCACTATACATCAGTACACCTGTATATCTATATAGATATATAGTACTGTACAATCTCAATTGTGACTAATCCATCTGTTTATAGAGAAAAACCAGTAAAACTATGTCGTGCACGGCCAAGAGTGACTCCGTAGTGATTGAAACAGAGCCATTACAGTTAACGAAGAAACGCCCTCTGACACAAAACCAAATCATGAAGATGCAGAGCAAGTGGAACTATCTCTACTAATCGAAAACCAGCAGGCCTCCCAGAGTAAGAACAACGCTGTAAAAAGTTACGCCATAGACCCAACATACCACAATACCTCTGAGAATCCGTACAGAGAAACAACAGTGACTCTACCCCACATGGTCAAAAAAGTCCCCGAAGACGACCTCACCCCTCGACCCTGGAAAACGTTCAACCAAATCTTGGTTCTGTCCTATGTGAGTGTGGTCTTTTGTTTGTGCTTTGGTGTCTTTGCTAACAGAGAGGCCTGGAAAGCCAAACTGTACAACGGGAAAGGTCTATATGGACTAGCCCAGAAGCGGGCCAGACGAGCGGCTTTAGTTAGTTACATTGCAGTGGGATCTGGACTCTTTCTGATTATTTTATTTCTTATACTTGGACTGACAAACTATGAATTTTAAAATTCCAACACATTTGTTAGTTTTACAAAAAGTGATACAGGCCGGCATGTGACGAGTTTTCGCTGAGTATTATTTCTTGCCAGTGCATTGTTACGTCATTTTTCGTACAGTATAACTTTATGTGTTGATAAAATGATGGAATGTACTGGCGAGAAATGGTCTGTTGAGAATTTGTCATTTGCCAATAAGTGTTGAATAGATATGAATTTGAAACTAACAATCAATTCATGGTTAAAAAAATGAAAAAAAAACCTGTAGATTGAACTCCAGATAGATGGTGCAGTACCTAATTGTTTTCAATTACATGTATTAGTGAAATAGCATAGTAGCCTGTAATTACTATTATAAGTTAATTATTATAGTTATTACTATTTACTCTGTTATATATAGCAGGGTTGTCTCTAAGACCCGGGAGGCGGGGAATTCCCCCACCTATAATGCCTTAATTACCCGGCTATTTTTGCATTTCAAACACAATGTAGCTATAAGCAAGACCCCCAGACCCCCTTCTACTTTTTCATTTCCTCCCTCTACTTCAGTTTTTAGAGACAACACTGACATATAGTTATTGTCAATGTATGGCTTAAAGGGCTTTATCATGCCAAGCTTGCTCTTGAATCAATAGTATTTTATGGTATCTGTATACACATTGCCTGTTTATTTTTTAGAATCTTGAAAGTAGATATTTTCTTCTAACTTCAAATGACAATTTAGGCATTTTTATCCATATATGCATGTATTTTTAACCTGCAATGGTAACATATATAAAATGTATTTTTACAAGAGTATTGCCATTAATATACCCTTTTCTATATAAAATTATTTAAAATATTTAAGCTTTAAAATGTAGAGGAATACTCATTTTTGTGTTTCCATGATGACACAATGTCCATTTAACAGCATTCATAAGACGCATATACAAATTTATTTTTGCCATAATAGGTGCAATATTGAATCGGTGGATACCATATTGCTTATTAAGTCAAACTTCTTGCACTTGTATGGGATTTTGGCTGTGTTCTTCATTAGCTATAGTCATAGCATTCAAGAATTGTTTTGCCTATGAGTCTGCTCCTCATTATCATACAGTCATACTTGTATATTATAATATGATTTTATGTATTTTAAAACATAATTGGCATTATGTCACTTTATAGTTGTCTTAAACCAAGAAGGTACTTTCTTTTACTATTTGTTTAACCATTTTAAAAAAAAAAAAGAAAGTTGAAGTCTGCCATGTATTGTAAATATCTCAAAATACATGGATGCAAACTTTTAAGTGGTGTGCATTTTATTTGAAAAATATTTTTTTTATTTTAGGGAATAAATCTTTTAAAAACAGTTTAAAAACTGATTCCACATTTTATTTTAATATTATATCTTTTCTCAAATTTAAGATCTGCAATTTTTTGTTTTGTTTTATCTATGACATTTACACAGGGACTGTACAAAAGGAAATTTCAGAATAGATCTGTTCAATTTGAAAAAACTTAATTGATTTCAACCATTTATAGGTGAAAATGGCTAATATGGGTTGTGAATTTTCATTCAAAGAAAAAAGATTTGTTTTCATTTTACATTTTGATTTGCTTTTTTCAACAACAATTATTTTGCTGAAAATTATTACTAGTACATTTGTATTTTTGAACTGGTTGATCATAGTTTAAACAATCAACAAAAATCTTGTATATTAAAATTTCTTCAAAAAGAGGTTTCAAAACTCGACAGCAAATCAAAGGATTCTTTTTCTACCAATCAGACTCCACTTTTCAGCATCATTCCATTTAATCATAAGCACGTACCGGTACATTTTAAGTTGATTTATTCATGCATGCTCGTTTTTAAATTATTAAATTTTATTTATTAGACATGCATATTTTTTGTCATATTTTGTTTTTCTTTCTGATCACAGATTAAATCCATAATTTATAGATGGATTAACTGGTAGTGTATCTTACAGATAGATGTCATTATTATTGTGAACAATATTTGATTCACGCAGTTGTTTGTACTTAAGACTTGCCAATTCATCTGTTTCTTTTGATTGCAATTTGTCCATATCAAGTCTTGAAAATGGTATAAATGTAAGTGCAATTTGTAATGTTTTGGAGCTCTTCTACATGTTAATATCTGAAATCTATTTTTTAATATTCAACATAAAAAAAACATGTAAATACATTGTAAACGTAGTCTATATTGTATTATATACCTTGGTGTTCTTTGCTTATGTTGTATGCCATATGACTTGTTCTTTTAGATTTAAAATGTTAACCATATTAAAGGTGTTTTAAACTGAATGCCTTGGTGACTTTGCTCTCTTGTTTCAGTATAAACATTAAGAAAAGTTATCTGGAATAGCCACAGAAGAAATAAGTTATACTCCACAGATGTCGATTTGATTTTAAAATATTTCTCCTCATAGTAACTGCAAGCCACATCAGACAGATTTAGAACCATTTTAACAGGAGGTTGGACTTTTAATAGGTAGTTGTGTCAAACAGCAATGTGATGTAAGCCTTTCTATTTCATTGCTATTGCTATGGCTCTTTGAAATCAACAAGATTTGTCTGGCTTTTGAGCTAAGACTACACAATCTGTGTATACATATTTCACTTGAAATCAGTGCCATTTTTAACTGTTTTGAGACAAGAAAAAGATAGTCAAATCCTACCGAAAGTCCAAGGTCTTGTTAAAATGGTTCTATATTATTCAAATTTCAACCATTTCACACTTTTTAAGTTTTATTCTACATATCAGTCCATCTCTAAAATAGGTATAAATACAAACAAGTCTATATTTATTTCTTTTGATCTCAAAATCATCTAATCTTTTTCATTCAGCATGGGCACATCTTAACCGTCTGTAAACATTAACAACATCCCCCTTCGTTACTGATGAAATCAAGGCAGAGGAAAGGTCACTAGAAGGCAGTGTACCCTACAAAACAAACAGTAAAGATCTATTAAACATACTGTAAATAATTGTGTTAATTGTGATCTTTTAAATTACTTGCAAGTGAAGTTCAATTTCAGTATGTACATGTATATACAGTTGAACTGCTCTACATTACGCTGTATTGCAAACGCTGATATCTTGAATACTATGGATATGGTTAAGTGATTAAGATGTCCAAAACATTTATTTTTACCTAAAATTTTGAAAGCAATTTTATTTAGACTTGTGGAGTTTCAAGACAATGAGGATTGACTGAACTGTAGATTTCTTATATTACGCAAGTACTTAATGATTTAATGATTTACCATTGAATCGCGAGGAAATAAAATTGCGAATGTCAAATTTTATTAAAGTTTCATGTAGTTTACATGTGTCCCAAAATTAAAAGCGAGATTTTAGAATTCGCAAGACGGGCTTCTCGTGATTTTACGCGGATACAAATTCCTCACGTTTAATTAGGAATTTTTTGTAACAGTATATAAAACAAGTGAAAAGCTGTCAATGTGACAGCAAACCAGGTTTTCATTTATGTGAACTGTATCCATAATCCATGTCAACCAGTATCCAGTGAAATGGAGTACCCTATATGCAATATTTTGCCAAAAAATGACTAAGTTCAAAAGCTGGTATTTTTTTCATAAATTATCAGAAATCACAATCCTAGCAATATGCACACCTCTGATATATGTACAATTGATCTGCAAAAGAACAACTTCCTATCTTGGGAACTGTAGGAGGAGTTATTCGTACAATGAGGGTACCCTATATGCAATATTTTGCCAAAAAATGACTAAGTTCAAAAGCTGGTATTTTTTTATAAATTATCAGAAATCACAATCCTAGCAATATGCACACCTCTGATATATGTACAATTGATCTGCAAAAGAACAACTTCCTATCTTGGGAACTGTAGGAGGAGTTATTCGTACAATGAGGGTACCCTATATGCAATATTTTGCCAAAAAATGACTAAGTTCAACAGCTGGTATTTTTTTCATAAATTATCAGAAATCACAATCCTAGCAATATGCACACCTCTGATATATGTACAATTGATCTGCAAAAGAACAACTTCCTATCTTGAGAACTGTAGGAGGAGTTATCCGTACAATGAGGGTACCCTATATGCAATATTTTGCCAAAAAATGACTTAGTTCAAAAGCTGGTATTTTTTTTATAAATTATCAGAAATCACAATCCTAGCAATATGCACACCTCTGATATATGTACAATTGATCTGCAAAAGAACAACTTCCTATCTTGAGAACTGTAGGAGGAGTTATCCGCCCGCCCGCCATTTTCACCATTTTAATAACCGGATTTTTCCGTTGGAAAACCCGGTTAATGATGTCTGAGTCAAAAAATTGATAGACCATGAACACTGGTCAATTTGAAACTGGTTTTTTTTCTATAGCAAACACAAAATAATGTTAGTCTTTTTACCTTGAGTAAATACTCTTTGGGTATATGTTCATCAACCAAAGCTTTATCAGTTATCTATTAAAAAAAAGAAAAGAAAATCTTTGGAGTCAACTGAAAAGCCATACAGTAAAAATTTCTACTTTAAAAGTTATTTTAAGTTTTTTTCTCAAATGTAATTTACATTTTTCCATAAATGTTTAAAATATCTTATAAATGACACACTTATATTGGTTTCATCCTTTGTAAAGCTAAAGCATTTGTTACAAATTAATGAATTTAACTGTAAAAGATCGAACTTTTATTAAATTGTGGTTCTTTTTGACAAAAAAAACTTCACCTGTAAATATCTGGATATAGCCTCGCGAACTGCTGCAGCAAGAGTGATCTCCCTTGAAATAATGATGAGTTTCAGCATTGATATGCCTGTGTCAGTGTCTAACATCTGAATGGATATCTTGACTGGTTCACCAGTTGTGTCCACCAGTTTTGCTTCATGGTTCTCAATGTTCACAGGCTGTTGACATGGCTGAGTAAGAAACCTCAATACTGCATCCATGTCTACAAATGATTTTCAGAAACAAGATGATTTTCCATATTAATTAACAAAGTCTGATAAACACAAAACTGATTTCAAATATCAGAATTTTCCATAATATATGTATAATGTAAAAGATATCACTAACTTAATTAAATTTATGAGCAAACACTATGGCATAATTTGCCTGTATATAGTAATATTTGATTATTCAATTCAACTTAATGTCACTATCATTCAATCTGAACCATTCAAAACTAAAGTGTACAAGTCACCTCGTCCATGAACTGATATTTCTGTCTTTTGCAGTAAGGTGGCTGATCTTAACAGATTCATATGATAAGGTGTGTCCTCTCTATTTGGTGGGACGGGGTCAGACACTGGACTTGAAACAGGTCGCCTCAGTGCAGCTTCAGTTATTGCAGCATGTAAATTAAATCCTGTCTGAAAAGTTTTTCTGTGTAAACATTTCTCATCAAAGAGAAAATGCAAGATATCAATTGTCTTCTGATCAATTAAGATCGATAAAAAGCTGTCCTTACTCGGGACAGGTAAATCTACAAGGTCAACAGGATAATGAAGACAGAGAGCTACAGTAATTTTGTAATGGACTTTTACATCCTGTGATGGAAGATCAACTTGGATGTGCACACATTCATTTTGATTCAATCCCATGTTCAGTTTTTCACTTCCAGATGATGTTTTATGCATGTATGTCTGATGAACATTTACCAAAAGGCTCCAGTCACATGACAACTTTACACCACTTTGATTGGTTGCTTTTAGTGCTAGAAAGAAATCCCCACCCTTCACTTTCTGCAGAACACCATACTCACACTGAAATAGCCTTTCACTGTTCATCAGGTACGAGGCTACGTTTAATTGTGAGATGAACTCCTTCTGTCTGTCCTCTTTACAAGTCAACCTTTGGATTTGCAGCTGACAGTTTTCTATAGCCGTTAGAAGCTCTTTAATGTGCCGACCCTGCTCTTGTGTTCTCTGTGTGGCAGGCTGTTTCAGTCTTAAACCAACATCTATCTCCGAGACTCTTCCCGACTCTGTTCCACATAATATGTGACTGACAGTTTCTGAAATAAGTAAAATTAGATACTTCCTTCTCTGATCACTGAACCTTCTGTTACTTACATATACATAAATAATATCTCTACAAACAATATTTACCTGGGACAAAAATAAAGCTCCATAAATACCTACCTTCAACAAGACTGGTATCCGAAACACAGTGGATCTTCAAAGCACCAGCAAATTTCAGACTTGTCATTTTATCCATTTCCACATAATACTTGTCATCTTTCTCCAGGAGTGCATAATCAGCCACCAACAGGTCCTCTCCACTGCTAACATACATCTTGGTTCCCACAATCTTAACATCATTGATGGAACAAGGCACTGTGAAGGGAACATACTGTGCGCCATATTTTTTGTCACAAGTCAGAACTGTTGAATCTCCATTGGAGGAACAGATCACGAGACCATTGATGACTTTCCGATCAAGAGCAGAATCTGGGCCAGGGTTCATCTTTTCTCTTAGCGCAATTCTACTTGACTGAATGTTTCGGATTGGTTTGCTGGTGGGATATAAGAGTGAAAAATAGCACTGTTCATGTGATGAAAGATGGGGACTCAGTGCACTGAAATACACAGAGCCCTCGTCTGATGTGAGGAAAAGTAGAGGGGAGTTACAGAGAGTGACCTCTTCACCCCCAATAGACTTAAACAATTCATTAGATAGGTCTATAGTTGTGCCGCTTCTCTCCTGGTTTGGACTCTGTATCAAGTCACAGGTTAAAATGTACAGATGAAACGCATTTTGAGTATTCTGTATACAAGACCTCTTTTGTAAAACATGAACTGTGAGTGGACTGGCCAACTTACTGCTAATGTCACTAGAGAAACTCTCCACTTTCACCGAGTCATCGTCTTTGATCACAGCAAAAACGAATCCTAGAGTTTGACAAAGATCGAGAATGGGAGATTTCAGAGAGAGCAAGACGTGGGCTGATGAAAGAATGTGGACAAAGCTCTCAGGGGAAACAATAACTGGTGTTTCTGTGTTGTCAATGTCTTTAATGTCTGAAGCCTGGGGATCCAAAAGATCTGTAAAAATCTGCTGGTTTTCCAAAGAGGTCTGATATCTGTCCAGAGAAAAAAAAATTATATCCTATGTAAATCACATTCTATATAGATACTATAACATTCTGTTACCCCATTCACAAAATGTTATTATAAAGAAAATAGCATAGCCCTTTTTAATGTGTGGCGGTCGGACCGGTTTGAACACCGGCACCAGATATCATAGCTTAGTTGGAAGAGCACCTGACTAGAGATTCAGGGAGCCCGGGTCTGGTCCGTCATTATTTCTCCCATCCCGTTACAACGATATTGTGGTCATATCAAAATAGATGTTATCATAAACATCACTTCATGTTCATGATGTTACACAGAAATCTACAATATGTTGGATAGTATCACCAACTTACTCCAGATGAGCTTGTTTTATCTGCGTCCTATACTCCAAGTCATTTGTTCTATATATCTTTCCAGTACTTGATCCAACCAGCAAGATCCACTCCTCAGATTTGGATGAATTACCCTGTGTTATTGAAAAGCTTTGCACCTTCTCAGGTATCTGTATGATTGCCTGTAAATAAACAATGTAACAAGTAAATTTTGAATACAACATTGTAGTTGACAGCCCTGTTATTTTGTTTGTGATGTTCATAGAGTGCTAAGATATTAAATATATATCTTTATATGTTCAAATAGCTTGATAATTCATCATGGTAAAATAAGTAAATAACACTAAATAGCTAAGTCTCACTTGCAGCTCTGTGTTCCTAAATACTTTTACATGAGTTCGGATTAAGGAGAGAAAAGCAGAAAATGTTGACTTCGCCATCTGTGGTCCGAATTTCCCGCGTCATTTTGGTATCATATTCCGTCGTTCGTGAGATGATTCGTATCTATCAGCTGTCTTTTGTTTGAGTACCAGATAACTAGATCTTTTCACACTAAGTTTAGGTGGCAGGGGACAGTTTTTTTGATACGGTTCATTGTAGCCAAGGGATGCATGTCTTCGGAACTCTGTAACTAGAATTTCCTCAGTTCCCATTCAGCACAAATACCTTTAATTCACACTTTATAAGACCAATCACCAATTTCTGAAGAAAATTACTAGTCAAAACCTGTAAAATTCTCTACATACTGGTTTTTATGAGATTTTGACCCTTTCATATTTTGCTAATTTTTCATGATTTTTCAGCTTTTTAGACCTCCCCCAGCTAATTCCCTGCAGAGGGTTGACCTTCCGTACCGCGTGCATGGTGCACTATCACATGTCAGAAACTTACCGGTGTATAGTTTACAATGTCCCATCCACCTACTTTTCGTGTTATTTTACCTCCCGTCTGTAACTTGCAATTTCACTGTGTAAAGTCAGCACAACAGTCATAGCCGCAGGTTTCACATTTTACTTCTGATTCTCATGTACCTAACATAAGGGGCCTACATATTGCATATCAATTTCAACAAGAGACACCCCTCTAACTAATGATAATCATTAAAAATCATTTCATGAATTTTAGCAACACTCATAAGCCTTCAAGTACAGCAACTCTCAATTTTACAAAAATATTGACGGGTACTTTATTCGAAACTGTCCCTTGCTACCTTTAACATACACTAACATTCTCTGAAAAGTCATCTTGTCTTAAAATTAGAAAGCTTATGCTATTTTGAAAAAAAGTACACCACATTTTGCCAATTCCATTGAGGTTTAAGAAAAATATGGCCATTTAAATGAACCCACCATTTCCACTTTCCTCTATTTAACACAGATTCACAGGGCTCTCCATAAATAAAGCATCTTTACCTAATATTTTAGAGGTCAACTGTTGTTCAACCTCCTTAAATAAGAAACCTTATTCAATACTACATACATCTGCTTGATATTATCATGATAAAAGCATCACATCACTTAGAAATACCCTTACATGTATACCCTCCCCCTATCTTTTGATTTTCACAAGAAGTATTGGTTTGAAAACTTTAACCTAATATTATGAAACTTGTGGCAGTTTCCTTGAGTCATTTCTTACACATATTTGAAAACAACCATCACTGATATTTAAAATTGATCTTTTTTTGGTAAATGGATGATTTGTAGCATTTTTATTCACAAAAAGTCATGTTGCCCTACATGTGATTTCTTGTTTTCATGAAAAACTAAGCCTATAATCATATTTAGTGGATATCTTATATATTCTGGTTTCTAGTCACCTTTAACTTTGCTAAATTAGTAAGACCTACAAGTGTGATGTGTGTGTTTAATTAAAATGAAATTCAAACACACCCGGGTACCTGGGGACGGATGAGAATTCCATGAAAAATGTTCAAATTTTTCATGTTTTTCTACATTTTTGATGCATTTATACAATAAAAGGGTGAAAATATGTTGTTTTTTGTTCATTTCAAGAGTAATTATCATAGCAGATGTTATTTCAAGGTCAAATGTACATTTACATATCCTACATGTAATGGTAATGGAGTCTACTGGAAAGAGGGGGTGGCTTTTTCAATTCTGTAAATACATCAAAAATACCATTTTTTGATAGGAAGGAGCAAAAACTTGAGTTTTTTGACATATTGTATACTTTGATAACTGCATTTGTCTACATGTAAAGTTCATTTGAAATAAAAATATGCTGTTTTAAAAATATTGGGTGATATAAGTCAGGGGGCTTAATGTTATTTCATAAAATCAGACAGCAAAATGGCTACAAATTCATAAATTTAATGATTTAATTGATAAAAACTGTTTTAAAGTATTTATTCTTATCTCAGTAATTAACTTAAGCCTCTTAATTGTCATCAGGATAGGAAATACCTACTCTCTTAGCCAATTTACTCTAGTGGTGGTCATTCTACACATTTAAGAGGGAGTTACCCCCCTTGAATATTTTAGCGAATAAATCATGTAATGACATCTATAGCAAAGAAAATCATCCATTTTCACAAAATGTATTACTAATGGTACAAAATCCACTCAAAATTACACTTAAAGGAGAAATATGAAAATACCATGTAGTCTTGAAGGTGGCAGGGGACAGTTTTTTTGATACGGTTCATTGTAGCCAAGGGATGCATGTCTTCGGAACTCTGTAACTAGAATTTCCTCAGTTCCCATTCAGCACAAATACCTTTAATTCACACTTTATAAGACCAATCACCAATTTCTGAAGAAAATTACTAGTCAAAACCTGTAAAATTCTCTACATACTGGTTTTTATGAGATTTTGACCCTTTCATATTTTGCTAATTTTTCATGATTTTTCAGCTTTTTAGACCTCCCCCAGCTAATTCCCTGCAGAGGGTTGACCTTCCGTACCGCGTGCATGGTGCACTATCACATGTCAGAAACTTACCGGTGTATAGTTTACAATGTCCCATCCACCTACTTTTCGTGTTATTTTACCTCCCGTCTGTAACTTGCAATTTCACTGTGTAAAGTCAGCACAACAGTCATAGCCGCAGGTTTCACATTTTACTTCTGATTCTCATGTACCTAACATAAGGGGCCTACATATTGCATATCAATTTCAACAAGAGACACCCCTCTAACTAATGATAATCATTAAAAATCATTTCATGAATTTTAGCAACACTCATAAGCCTTCAAGTACAGCAACTCTCAATTTTACAAAAATATTGACGGGTACTTTATTCGAAACTGTCCCTTGCTACCTTAAAGTAATTAACACTTGATATTTCAAAGGCAAAAAGTGTTTCAAAACTTAATTTCCACCCGTGAAATTATGAAAGACGAATAGGGCCACATAAAAAAATATTTTCATCTCGTAATTATGAGTTAATTATCTCGTTATTACGAGTTAATTATCTCGTTATTACGAGTTAATTATCTCGTTATAACGAGTTAACTATCCTGTTATTACGAGAAAAGATCTCGTTATTAGAAGAAAAGATCTCATTATTACGAGTTGATTTTCTCGTAATTACGAGAAAAGATCTCGTTATTACGAATTAATTATCTCGTATTTACGAGGAAAGATTTCGTCGTTATAACGAGTTAATTATCTCGTTATTACGACAAAAAATCTCGTAATTACGGGGAAAAATCTCGTTATTACTAAAAAAGAATTATATAAAATGGCACGTTTTTGAAATGACCTCCAGTTCGACCATGACTGGTTGACCCTTTCGGCTATTTTTTTTTTCTTTTCAGAAACATGGAAAGAATTTTCAACTTATATATCATAATCCCACTCCGAATTAAAAACCAGGTAGTCGTAGTCGTAAAAAATAAACAATTCTATTGGTTACAGATGACTTTATATAATGATTATATATATATTTGCAGTTTCAATCATGGATATACATGATTAATTACCCGAATTGTGTATGTTTTATAAATATATATGTTTATTGAAAATAATTGATTTTGTATATTGACATTTTTAAGTCAGAAAACAAATAACATGTATCCTTCTTATTAATAAATAGTCCAATTAAATAAATCAATCTGCTCTGCTCCTTCTTCTGAGATTTCTTTAAAACTGCTTGCATGATCCGATTTTATATCAAAGTTTGTGTATGCTTTTAAACGATGATTATGCTAAGTATGTGCATAGTAAAAGACATTAATTGCAGTAGTTCATACACTTTACATAAAAAGAACAGAACAACGAAACGCGCCTTTTTAAATAGATCTTTTCTCGTAATAACGAGAATAGTTATTGCTTCTTTTAATTATTTATTTATAAGTCTATCTCACTCTACGCCGGAAAACTTTTTGCAATGCGAGGCCAACGAATTTGTTTTAAGATATCTTTGTGGGATTTATTTTGTCACTACATTCATTTGATCTTCGTTGACACCCCCTTTTCACTAATTGCCAATACTTACCTGCTATCATAACAAATTATGTATAGCTGACTTTAAAGGGGCATGGTCACGATTTTGGTCAAAAATTATTTTTCCGATTTTAATATTTACAATGCTTCAGAAAGGCATTTTAATAAGCAGCCGAAATTTGAGTGTCGTTTGTTGAGTTATAAGCGAGTTACAGAGCTTGATATTCTTCGCTATGTAAACAAAGCGTTTGTTAACATTTTGAACATTGAAGTAAAAATTTCAGTTTTAAACCTAAAAAGAATATGTTTTAGACGTTAGGAACTGTTTATTTATGCTTAAAATAAATAAAAAGATAGACAAATAAGCTAGTAAAGGATTTTCTACTGGTATATTGAACCTACGTAAACAAAAACAGGGCACGAGCCTTGTTAACATGACAAAGAACTGTGAGCCCTGTATTTTGCTTATAACTCTACGAATGACTGTCAAATTTTATTTTATCATTAGAAATGCATTTCTAGAGCATTGTAAAAAATAAAAACATAAAAATAGAATTTGACCAAAATCGTGACCATGCCCCTTTAAAAGAAAGCAGTCAATAATGGAAATGCACGATGGCACCGAACGAAAGAATAAATACACAAATGTCCCTCCGTAGATCTTAAGAAGTTTATCAAAAGTCAGTAAGTGGGATGTTTTTGCTGTGAAAGGCCTGATCAGTTTTTGCTGCACTTATTCATGCATGGAGAGATCGGCTGATATAGGGGAGCATAGCTTTATTTACACAACAGGTATTTCATAAAGTTTGGGTCAAAAGCCAGAACGATTTTCAAGACTCCCTAATGTACTACTATAAACGATAGGCTGCATAGAGTGTATATAAACATTGTACATGTATATACATTTGTCTCATCTGACTCGTCTTTGATTTGGTAAGTATAGCATACCGTCCTTCTGTAAAATGCTGGAAATATTTGTTTTAATTTTTTTTATTTAATTTTTTTAGATAAACAAAGACATAATTGTTTAATTATATACACTGTAAATACTGATTAGAATAGAATACATATACATAGATCATATATCAGGGACTGACAATACTTTGCGAAAGAATGGATGCTCGGGGGATGGGGGGGGGGGGCACCCCGAGACCAACCCCCCCCCCTTCGAAATAAGCACTGATAGATAGAGTTACGCCTTGATTAGTATATACATCTACTTTTGAAGATTTCTTCCAAACCGAGTGTGTTTTGACGACTGGTTAAATTAAGTTTCTAAAATTAATTTACAAATTTCGTTTCTCACCGGTATAGTGTATGTGTTACAGTTAGCATGTCAAAGTTATACGAAATCACATACGTGTTATAATTGTACAGAATGGCCACACTGCCTAATGTGGATAACTTTCATGTATGTTCCAGAAATGTATATAATGAATAACATTAAGAACAATATTTTGTGATTGCAAAACATAGATTCTGATAAATGTATTGTTTCACGCTTTGTAAAGCTATGATTACCAACTCTTAAGGTACCTCACTACACCCAGACTTATTCTTTTTAAAACACTACGTCACAAGATGGCGATAAAACAATTTTGTTAAACAGTTTATCACAGTTTATCACGTTCGATTTAGTGGTATATCGTCGTAGCTCAGTGGCCAAGTATTTGGCATCTGAACCGCAGATCATGAGTTCGAATCCGCCTGGAGCTTTTGTTCATGTTTATTGAATTAAATTTTCGAAAAATGCTAATTTTTCATTCAAAATTGCACTTTTTTGCATATTGGACTTAAATACTTCTTATTCATTATGATATCTATCATAATCAAGTAATTTTCTGCTGATTTGAGAAAATATTTCAAGGTGTAGTGAGCCACCTTAACTATAGTTAACGAATGTAAATTATAGTTTACAGATGTAAATCTATGTATATTAGCAGGAATATATTGTAAATGTTCATTGACAGACAAATAAACTTAGATAAGCATTCATTTACTATAATTTACAACCACGAAATACTGTAAACCAACATGTATTCGCGGCGATCGACTTTATTTCGCGATTAACTTCCAATAAACTGGTTCGCGAACTAATGTTCGCGACCAAGCCTTATCCGGACCCGTATTTTGTTATAATAACTATACGATAAAGACTGGTTCGCGGCGAGAAATATTTGCGACGACGAGGCTCTCTCGCGAAAATTTCTCGCACGCGAATAAAAGTTGGTTCACAGTATAGTTTTACAGATCCAAACTATATAGTTAATGAATCGCCAACTATATTATAGTTAACGGTTCGAAAACTATATTTAACAATTGGTAAACTCAGTCTATCGACTGTGAAACAATGTTTAGCTCATTAAAATACTCTCTCATTACACGCTGATATTTCTTCATTGTACTTTTTTTATCATTACACGCTGATACTACATTGTATTTTGATGTTTTACATAAAGCGATGATATTTCGTCATTGTACTGCATTATCATTACACACTGATACTTCTTCATAGTACTATTTTATCATTACATGCTGATTTACCTCTTCATTGTATGTTGATACTTTATCATTACACGCTCATACTTCATAACACGCTGATACTTCTTCGTTGTATGTTGATACCTTATCATTACATGCTGATATTTCTTCAGTATACTACTTTATCATTACAGGCTGAAAATTCTTCATTGTATAATGAAACCTTCTGATTACACGCTGATACTTCTTCATTGTACTACTTAATCATTACACGCTAATACTTCTTCATTATATGATGAAACTTTCTGATTACACGCTGACACCTCTTCATTGTACTACTTAATCATTACACGCTGATACGTCTTAATTCATTGTATAATGAAACTTTCTGAATACACGCTGACACTTCTTCATTGTACTACTTAATCATTACACGCTGATACTTTTTAGCTCACCGAGACGAAGTTAGGGGGAGCTTATGCTATACCCTCAGCGTCGGCGTCGGTGTCGGCGTCGGCGTCCGGACCTGGTTAAAGTTTTTGTTGCAGGTCCTTTATCTAAGCTATTACTTGTCCTATCTTCACCAAACTTGCATGGATGATGCATCTGGACCTACTTATGGACTTGAAAGACTTGGATGCTGAATCTGAGTTCTAAATTTCAGATGCTGGAGGAGGTTAAGGTTGTTGGACCAGGTTAAAGTTTTTGTTGCAGGTGCCCTTTGATAGCAATATCTAAGTTACTGCAGCTCCGTACTTCACCAAACTTGCATGGATGATGTGTCTTATCATACTGATGCACCAGACAGGCTTGAGTGCTGAATCTGAGCTATAGGTTTCGGATGCTGGAGGAGGTTAAGGTTTTTGGAGCAGGTTAAAGTTTTTGTTGCAGGTGCCCTTTGATAGCAATATCTAAGTCACTGCTGGTACGTACTTCACCTAACTGGCATTGATGGTGTGTCTTATGATACTGATGCACCACGCAGGCTTGGATGCTGAATCTGAGCTATAGGTTACAGATGCTGAAGGATGTTAAGGTTTTTAGAGCTGGTTAAAGTTTTTGTTGCAGGTACCCTTTGATGATTATATCTTAGTTACTACTTGTCCTAACTTCACCAGACTTCCATGGATGGTGCATCTAATGATACTGATGCACCTGACGGGCTTGAATGCTGAGTCTGAGCCATAGGTTTCAGATGCTGGATATGGTTAAGTTTTTTGGAATAGGTCACATGTTTAATAGATAATAGTACTATTTCAAACCTGCATAGTTGATTAAACTGTAATATGAATGAATCACAGAGGAAGCTTCAGATGCAGAGCTTGATCTCCATTATCAAGGATGTTAAAAAATATATCTTAGTTATTACAGGTCCTTACTTCACCAAACTTGAATGGATGGTGTGTCTTATGATACAGATGCACCTGACAGGCATGGATGTTGAATCTGAGCCATAGGTTGCGGATGCTGGAGCAGGTTAAGGTTTGAATTGCTAGTGCCCTCCTCTGATGATATCTTAGTTATTACTGGTCTGAACTTCACCAAACTTGCATGGAGATGCGTCTTATGTATACTGATGCACCTGACAGGCTTGAATGCTGAATCTGAGCCATAGGTTGCGGATGCTGGATGAGGTTTAATTTTTTTTGAACAGGTCACATGTTTTATAGATGATATCTTGCATAGTTGATTTAACTATATTATAAATGAAACGCAGGGGTTGCTTCAGATGCAGAGCCTGATCTCCATTATCAAGGATGCTAAAGAAATCTCCTACCTCATTCAAACCTCGATAGATAGATGTGTTTGTTGATAAATGATATAACATGATTCCAATGATATAGTATTGTATGGTATGAAACAATATTGTTTAATATGATACAATATAATATCATATGTAATATTTTAAAAAGTTATATGATACGATATGATATTGTATCAATTTTTTTGATATTTTATGTTATGATATTGTAGCATGATATCGTTATGTACAGTATTGTATATTATGATACAATATTGTATAATATTGTATTGTATTATTAATTTATTATTTTATCACATGATACTATTACATAAGATATTGCAAAATATATAATAGTGTATCCTATGATACAATATTGTATATTCTATAATATTGTATCATACGATATTGTATAATATGATATTAGTTTCTGTAAAATAGAATTATATCACATGAAATTGTATTATATGATACTGTAATATTATATAATTTCGTATCATATGATATTGTATATATGATATTGGTTTATAATATGATATATTATCACATCACATGAAATTGTATTGTATGATATTGTAAAATATATTCTTGTATCATATGATACAATATGTATAATATAATGTTGTATTTTATATTTTACTTTATCACATAATATTGTATCATTTGATATGATACAATGTTGTATCAAATTATATTGTATCATATGATACAATATCATATTATGTTTCAAAAATGATACAGTATCATACAATATCATACTTTATTTTACAATATAATATCATATGTTTCAATGTTATGATGTATTATGTAATATGATATTGTTATATAATACTATATTGTTTTATATATTATGATATTGTATTATGTGATCAAATACAATAACGTATAACACAATACAATGTCATATCATACGTTACAATATCATATCTCATCATTGTTTATTATGGTATTTTATTGTATTATATGATATATTTCGTAAATATGATAGGATGCAATTTTTAATTTATATTATTGTATTGATTAACATATGAACATATGATTATCATACAATTTTTTGACAGATGATATACGATATTGTGTCAAAACAGAATCCATGAATATCCAAGATCATAAAGTATGATTTTCATTTAATATGATAAAGGTGGTCTCATAAAGGTGAAGTCTCATAAGGGTGATGTCTCGTCTCGGTGAGCTTTGTAATCTGTGATTACCTATGTTTCATTGTATGTTAATACTTTCTCATTACACGCCGATACTTCTTCGTTGTATTAGATGATCATGACACGCTGATACTTTGACTTCTCCTGATTCCGCTTCTTGTGTCTCTATGTTAAGTTGATGGTCGGCAAGCTTTGTCCAACTAAACGTCTGTTCTCTCGCCGAATCCAGTAACAATTTTCTAATAACAAAATTTCAGACCTGAAATGCCAGAACATATGTATTATCATAATATTGTAGAAAAAAGTATCTGATTTAGCATTCCTTGCATGACTGTAATCCACATTTTCCATTTACATGCATATATCGCATCTATTTTTTGTTGCTGTTTAGTTCAAAGTCAAAGTAATATCTGACAAAGGATGAATTTCTTGCAGTGAATATTTTTTTTACAGAACAATGGGAATGAAGGGCGCCATTTTTGTGCTCGCTATTGGTGTAGCTGTTGTATATTTGTCGAGATACAACCGAGGCAATGACGAGCCTGTCTCACTCAATGCTACCTATGATTACATAATACGTAAGACATCTTATGGTGTTATTAATAATACAGAAATGCAACGCTTTTCTTGGAATATTTCAATCGCTACTATAAAAATTAAGCAGTATTGTAAATGTTATTTTCTAAAATTCAAACTTCAGAATTACTCTTTCATTCCTGTTAAATTCTTTTATTGCATGTAATAACGAATTGCATTAAATGATATACACATCTGGTTTCAAATACTTTTTGTTTACCTTTTTAACAGTGGGGGCTGGATCTGCAGGATGTGTTCTTGCAAACAGACTTTCGGAAGACCCAGAATCCTCTGTACTCCTCATAGAAGCTGGAGGTTCCGAAGATGACAACTTTAACATAAGTATTCCTATTGCGTCTGGAATGCTTCAGAAAACGGAACAGGATTGGAAATACCAAACTATACCTCAGAAGAAGGCTTGCTTAGCATTGCATGAGAAGGTTTGGAGTAGTTAACACATCATAGGAGTTTTTGTCAATTATCTTAAAATAAAAACTTTAAATCCATGTGTTGAAAAATGAAAAAAGAATGTTATACAGATCATATTTCTTGGCGATATGTCAAAACTGATAAAAAAAGAAAAAAGAAAAAAAAGAACGGTCTGTCCTTTGGCAGCTCAACTTAAATTTAAAAAATTGTTGGAATAAGAACATATGAAAAAATCTTTCGACATTGGATGCTGTGCCTTTTATAGGTATACATTGTAAATTGCATCAAGATAAAATGTGCCCGCTAATTTACTGATTATGTGCCTAACAGAGGAGTGCTTGGCCTAGGGGAAGGGCCTTAGGAGGTACAAGTAATCTGAACTACATGCAGTACGTCCGGGGCAGTCGCCATGACTACGATGGGTGGGCCAAGGAGGGATGTAGGGGGTGGAGCTACAAGGATGTCCTCCCGTACTTCATAAAGTCGGAGGACATTCAAATTCCTGAACTCCAAAACTCAGGTTCGAAAACTTATCATTTCAAAGGTTATTTGAAATATTCATTCGTCACATACATGTAAATCCTAGAAAGTATTTATCCATTCCTTTAAAAAACCATCTAGGCTTTTAAAAAAGGTGTCATTCAAAATGCTTATGGCATTTATTATCATTAATGTACTTATTTGTGTTGCAAAACCACATTGTCAAAAAAAATTAAAATAACGTTAAGTATAAACTAATACATCCATCAAATCCAGTATCAGTATAAGCAATAAAGATGATATCAATCTAATTAAAATTAGAACTTCCATCCGCTCCCCGGTTTTCGATATGTCCACGCGACATATCGAAAACCGGGGAGCGGATGGAAGTTCTAATTTTAATTAGATTGAGATGATATATTTTCATAACGATGCATTATGATACAGAATATCACGGAAAAGGTGGTTATTTATCGGTCAGCGATGGGACGTCAACCCCTCTCAGTAAGAATGCATATGCGCCGGCAATGAAAGAAATTGGTCTGCCTTTTACAGACTGTAATGGGAAGTCACAGATAGGTACGTTGTTACAAAATCAACACAGTGTAAAGGTTACAATGCAATTATAATCAACTCTTTATCATTAACGAAAGTGAGAAAAATATTGAAAGTTAAACGAAATACAATATCTGAAAATGATAACGAAATCTGCTTGTTCCATCAGAAAACTTACAACTATACGAAAAAAAGGACGCTTAACTTTTATGATAGGAAAGCTATTCTCAATATCGTGTTTTTTTATATGCTGAATATATAAGTTTATATCATATTTTTAAACTTTCGCAAAGGGTATTGCAATTCCCAAGAAACAATCAGAAATGGAGAGCGGGCCAGCACAGTTAAAGCCTTCCTGAGGCCTGTCATGGACCGCAAAAATCTGCATGTGTCAATGAAATCCTTTGTGACTAAGGTAATAACCAAAGGAAATTATAACATAATCATTTGAAATTATATTATGATTGGCAAAGTAATTATTTCCTTAATTTTTAAAAAGAAATAATTTAAACTGATTTTCAGAAACTAGTATACATGTATGTAACAAAAATAGTGTTTTATCTGCTTTGACCGACAGGTATCATTTATTATCTCTACCTATTGATATATTGCGTTAGAATACTTCATTTGTTTTCAATTAGCAATTAAAAAAACCAGCAAATAATAGACAAAACACCAAAAAATGAAACAAAGAAATGAAAAAATATCATCATCATGTATCATGTATATTACTTGCATATATACAATAATAATATACTTATATTCATCTATTATGGTATCTTATAAAATATTTTTGGAGTTTCGAGTTTTGAAGTTTAGAACACAAACAAAACAAAAGTATTTCACAAAAATTTATGACTGGGTGCATCTGTTGTTGCAAAATATTTATTAACATAAAGAAGGAATTGGATATAGATGGTTTTGGGGTAGAGTTATAGTCTTTAAGGTAATGAATGAATTCATAGAATTATATATCATCTAATTTCTTTGTTTTAGATTCTAATCAAGGACAAGAAGGCAGTAGGAGTATCATTCATAAAAGACAACAAGAAATATATCATTATGGCAAAAAAGGAGGTCATATTGTCTGCTGGATCAGTCAATTCACCACAGATCCTTATGCTGTCAGGGATTGGTCCAAAGAAACACCTAGAGGAGAAAGGGGTACACATTGGAATGAAATTTAACTCCCTCGGTCCAATTTTTGTGGTCTGCGAGATGATATTAAGGGGTCCTCAAATTGTAAAAGAGAAAATTTTTGTTGTTATAGAAATTTGTAAGCTAGTAACCTCGCCACCTATAACAGAGAGATTTAAAAGTAATATATTTACATCAGTATTTTCTCCTCTATGCACTCAGTATTTTCTCCTCTATTACTTAAAAAGCCAATGATGATTCATGGCCTTAAAGACATTAATATGGCTGAAATCTAACCAGTTCTAACCAATTTACCGATCGATTCAAACTTTAAGCAACTTAAAAGAGTCACAGATTGCATAAAATGACGTCATACTCAAGTTTCCATGCACTTTTACTAACTCTGTATGATTATTTAAGTACTTTATTAAAAGAAGATAAAAATATAAACAATACAATGATTTCTTTGATAATTCATGCGGGATGTGAAAGAAGCGATCATCCGCATTATTGGGTTATGAACTTGTTTTCCTGCGAAGCTTGTTACCTTCTGCATGAATAACAAAAGTATGTTATTCAATCAAATCTAGTATATTTCATATCCTTGGTATCGACTGATGTTTTAAGGGGAAAAAATAACAAGAGGCCTAGGGGCCACATCGCTCATCTGAGCAACAATTGCCTTAATTCTGATCAAATTAGCATTACAGTATCAAAATATCTTGACAACTAAGTACAGTAGATCTTGCTAAAAAAAAGTGGAAAATCTGCCAATTTTTATCCACCTCTTTTTTTTGGTAAATACCAAGCCCCTTTTGTTGTTGTACCTATAAGAAGATTTTTCTCTATTCCTATATCCCCCCCCCCCCATTTCGTGGCCCCACTTTTCTCTAGGGAATCATGGTTTCATCAAACTTAAATCTGCATAACCTGTGCTTTCACACTAAGTACTGAGTTTTGGACCGAAAACTTTACCAGAATATATTCCTATTTAAAAATTCAAACCGCCATATGATCACGGCCCGGCCCTACCACTAGGAACTGTGATTTTGCAAACTTGAATTTACACTACCCGAGGATGCCTCTACACAAGTTTAAGCTTTTCTGGCCAAATAGTCTTTAAAAAGAAGATTTTTAGAGATTTACTCTATATATTCCTGTGTAAAAATTCCTCCCCCATTGTGGCCTCACACTACCCCTGGACTATTATTTAAACAAACTTGAATCTATAAGATCTGGGGATGCTTCCACTCAAATTTGGGCTTTCCTGGCCTAATAATTTTGAGAAGAAGATTTTTAAAGATTTTCCCTGTATATTCCTATGTAAAACTTGATCCCCCCATTGTTAAGATTTTCACTATATATAAAAATTTATCCCCCATTGTGGCCCCGCCCTACCCCCCAGGGACCATGATTTGAACAAACTTAAATCTACATTATCTGAGGATGTTTACACGCCAATTTGAGCTTTCTTGGCCAAATAGTTTTTAAAAGATTTTTTTTTTAAAGATGATCTCTATATATTCCTGTATAAAAATTTATCCCCCAATTGTGGCCCCGCCCTACCCCCAGGGACCATGATATGAACAAACTTGAATCTACACTACCTGAGGATGCTTTCATTTTAATTTGAGCTTTTCTGGCCTAAAAGTTTTTGAGAAGATTTTTAAAGATTTTCTCTATATATTCCTATGTAAAACTTGATCCCCCCATTGTGGCCCCACCCTACCCCCGGGGACCATGATTTGAACACACTTGAAGCTACACTACCTGAGGATGCTCCCATTTTAATTTGAGCTTTCCTGGCCTAATATTTTTTGAAAAGAAGATTTTTAAAGATTTTCTCTATATATTCCTATGTAAAACTTGACCCCCCCCCCCATTGTGGCCCCACCATACCACCAGGGACTAGGATTTGAACAAACTTGATTCTACACTACCTGAGAATGCTTCCACTTTAATTTGAGCTTTTCTGGCCTAATAGTTTTTGAGAAGAAGATTTTTAAAGATTTTCTGAATATATTCCTATGTAAAACTTGATCCCCCAATTGTGGCCCCACCCTACCCCCGGGGACCATGATTTGAACACACTTGAGTCTACACTATCTGAGGATGCTCCCATTTTAATTTGAGCTTTTCTGGCCTAATAGCTTTTGAGAAGAAGATTTTTAAAGATTTTCTCTATATATTCCTATGTAAAACTTGATCCCCCTCATGTGGCCCCTCCCTACCCCCCGGGACCATGATTTTAACAAACTTAAATCTACACTACCTGAGGATGCCTCCACACTAGTGTAATCTTTGCAGGCTGAATTGTTTTTGAGAAGAAGATTTTTGAAAAATACCAAGAAATGTTCAATAATTCTCAATTATCTTCCCTTTAAAGAGGGCGTGGCCCTTCATTCGAAGAAACTTGAATCCCCTTCACCCAATGGTGCTTTGTGCCAAATTTGGTTGAAATCTGCCCAGTGGTTCTTGAGAAGAAGATGAAAATGTGAACAGTTTACAACGACGGCGACGACAACGACAGACAACGGACAAATTGTGATCAGAAAAGCTCACTTGAGCCTTTGGCTCAGGTGAGCTAATAAAAACAAATGTAATCATAATTTTTTGGTGGAGAATTCAGGCTTCTTCACTAGTTATGAAAAATAATAAATGTAATCATAATTTTTAATTTAAGAACTCAATCAATTACAAACGTCGAATTTTGAAGTGGAATCAATTTGATTTGCAGCATATCAACGAAAATCTACTTGTTAATTTGTTTTTTAGTTCTAGATGCAATGTAAGAAAACATACCTTTATAAGATGGTAGTTTATGGAGGAAAGTGACAAACGAGTACAGCGTATATAATTTCATAAAGTGCATCGGGTGAACACATTTTATCTTTTGTTCTGAGAATGGTTAAATTGTTTGTACAATTGTAAACAAAAGTTACAAGACCAATTTATTGAAGAAATAAGGTATCATTTTGGATTTATATCGTAATATAAATACGGGTTGGTCACGTGATCAAATCCCATAAAGCCCGTATTTATATTCCGATATACATAAAAAAAGATAACTTATTTCTTAAATATACACCCCTGGCTCATGTTGTATTTTTTCTGTATGACTCAATGTACCATTTAATGGTTTGAGCGTAATAAAGTTGACTGAGTTAACAAAAGCACAATGGATTTTTAAGACTTAATTAGACTTGTATGACTTTTTCTGATGCCATTTTTTTTCACTTTTTTATAAATTCCTATAGATTCCCGTTGTAGCTGATTTACCTGTTGGTGATAATTTACAAGACCACATCATGACATTTATTGATTTCCATGACAACACTTCAAGTGCACTCAACAAAGACACCCACATGGCACCCTTCAACATTATCAAGTACTTGCTATTCAAGAAAGGTGATGTCCTACTATTTATCTCTTGTAAATATTAGTATACATTTTAATTTATCAATAAAGATGTTGACATTGAATTGACATACCGTCACGGTGTATTAACAGTCGGTTGAAGTTAAAACAAGTTGAACTATAATATGAACAAATGTTGGAAAGTTAGATAAAGATTTGACTGCAATCTAAGGAAGATTAGTCATGAGCTTATTTGAAATATATCACTTTTTTCTATTTGTTATGTTTACGATGTCTCATTTAAGGTATTTTCAATGCTCAACCAAAATCCGAATGTCAGTCATCAAGCTATTGTCTAGAAAAATGTTTACACAAAATTCAAGTTGACAAACACCAGAAACTGTTTCTATTGTTTATAAGAAACTCACAAAACAAAACCTGCTTAAAACAAAATTTTTAACTGACATATGTAAAAAGGGGCATTATTTACATTAATAAAAAAAATGTTATGTTTGTATCTTACTTTTTAACTTGACAAATGGCATTCAAATTATGATCGAGGATTGGAAATATTTTGAAGAATTGTAAAAACTAAAAATAAGGGAAGATAAATACCCCCCCCCCCCCCCCCATTAAGAAGATTGTAAATAAGGCGTGTAAAATGCCTTTATACGGACGGATAAGATACTGGAAATAAAAATATTAATAAATCTGGTATTAAAAAAAATTACTCAAAACAGTATATATTTAACGTCTTTTAGACAAGAAAAATATTTGAATTGCAAAATCAGTGTGAGTAAATCAGGAAAAACAAATCTATTTCATATATCTGCTTATGAATAACAAATATACATAACTTATGATAACAAATATGAATGCTCAATTTTCTTTCTTAAAATGTTCTTTATACACAATCTTGAAAAGAACATGAAAAATGCTACAGCTTCTAACTAAAACATTGAAAATTGAAAAACAAGTTTATTTCAAGCACCATTTTGCTTACAATTTAATAGGTGTAGCTTTTAAAACAAATGAAGGCACAATTTTCTTACTTTAAATACCGTAATTTTCATGCGCGTAATTGTAAAGAAGACAAATAACACATTCTAACATGTAAATTGCATATTCAAATCATTTTAACAGGTGTAACTTTAAAGATAACACAAATGAGTGCAGACTTTTGTTTTTTAAAATACCGTAATTTTTATGTGCTTACTGTAAAGTAGAATAATAACAACTTCTGGCATAAGTTGTAAGACTTCCATATTAAAATTTGAATAAAGCAATCGTTTAACCTACAGGTATTATGAGCAAGTCCCAGCTGGAAGGGACAGCATTCTTGGCTGATGGAGATAACCTCCCTCCATACTTTCAGTTACATTTCTTCAGTTTGATGTATGAACCTGAATTCATCAATTTGTATATTGATCTGCTGAATTATGATCGAAAGGTAATACAAGTACCTTAGATTGCCTTCTTTTTCTATTCTAAAATAGTGTTAACGTTTACACATGGTTTAATACGAAGATGACGTCGGGTTATACATGAACAGTGAGTTTGGGTCACATTTAATTATCTACATGCTTTCAGTTACAAAATCTATTATGATATAAATTGATTTGATGCATTTTATATATATATATATATATATATATATATATATATATATATATATATATATATATATATATATATATATATATATATAAGAAGCACTAGCAAACCAACAACACTCGTTATCTAAAGTGTCGGATCAAAAGATACACGGTTATAAGATGAGATATAAAAAAGCACTAAAAATAACCAACGACACGAACAATAAAGTAAAATATTGTCCAATTTTCGGGACAACCCGTTTCAACACTTCTTCACAGACCGTCCGCTGCGTCGGACGGGATTTTTCTTTCTCGGGCTCGAATTCTATTAAATATAAAGATGTAGCTGCCACGTTTTGATCCGGTGTTTAAACATTATCTAGTTTTTATATATTATTTAGTTTAGTTTAGTGCTAGTTTTGTAGATGATTTTCTTCTTTCTTTTGTAGTTTTTATTTTGTTGTCCTGAAGAAGGGACGGGTTGTCCCGAAAATTTGACAATATTTTACTTTATTTTTCGTGTCGTTGGTTATTTTTAGTGCTTTTATATATATGTATATATAAACGTATTTTTTACAGCAAAAACTTTCTCAATTCCTAATAGTCATATATGTAATGACTGCACAGGTAAACTGTGGCTTAAAGGAAGATGATATGCCAAACAGAAAAATTAAAACACTGATTTTATGTTGTGTGTACGTGTGTGTTTTTGTATATATTTTTATCTTGTATTCTAGTATACAGATGGAAAACGAAAAGAATTTCAAAGCACTATAGACAGAAATTTAAGAACGTTTATCATTCTTCCGATTCTTCTTCACCCAAAGAGTAAGGGTTCTATTCGCCTACAGAGTGATGATCCTTTTGATCCGCCTCTTATAGATCCAAATTACTTGGATCACCCAGATGATGTCAAAACTATGCTGAGAGGTATTACTATATGTAGTTTAAAATTAAATACTTTTGTATTAATGTCGTTTTTGTTTTTTGTTTTTGTTTTTGATAATTAGAATTTTTCAGAAATATGCAAATGGTAAAAGTCAAACTTTTAATTGGCAAACATATTACTTTACAAGATTTCTATTTATTTCTAATATGAAAATGATGTTTCTAAAAAAAAATATAACAATAGTAAAAATTAGGCTTATCCTGTTAATCAATTTATAAGTGTTTGGCCCAACACATGGTCAATTATCCCAATTGGTGTTGTTCTAGATAAACTTTAAGAGTCTTTCAAATCTCCGAGATTTTGAATTACCTATGTATGAACTGAACTCAGTTGTCATAATTAAGGGTTAGATATATATCTTTTTCGTTTCTTTATCAATGTACAATTGTTCAACAATTTGCTAGAAGGTACTGCAAGTAGAATGTTAGCAGCATTTCAATATCAATTCTCCGGCAACTATTCGTCAAACATGCTTTGATTTGACTTATCCAGTAAAAATTTAAGTTCTTTTCAACAAAGAATATCATTTCAGCGATTAAAAATATGAAGTGATTTGCTACAAAATCAGTTAAAACAAATTTTTTATCTCCGAAAGTTGATTTTTTTTCTTATAAATATCAATTATACATTTTATACATAGTTGCTTTTCTAGACATGTATATCTATTTTCTTTTAGGAATCAGAGAAGTATTAAAACTAGGTGACACAAAAACTTTCAAATCAATTGGTGCCTCGACACAGGATCCATTTGATGCTTATACTCCTGATTGTGATGGTTTTCAGAAGAACTCTGACGACTATTGGATTTGTAGAATCAAACACTACACATTTACAGTGTATCATCCCACAAGTTCCTGTAGGATGGGTGCTAAGGACGATCCTACAGCTGTGGTAGACCCAGAACTGAGGTACAGTTTGATGCATTCAATATTAAAAGTTTATTGTTAAATTTTCTACATTTTCCAACAACGAATGTAAGGTGTAGGCATCTATGATAAACATAATATTATATAATATTTGGGCTTCTCATTTTTTTTAAACACAGACATTGTCGGTTATCTTTTAAATTCATGTTATCAGAATAAATGTTTAGAGTTCCAAAAATTGATTAATTTACACAGGAATCTATGAAATACAATTTTTACCAAGTGCTATTTTTACTTTTCAAACAGCAGTGTTGTTTATCTGAAAATATGGGTAGCACAACAAATTACAAGCAAGTGGATAACAATTTGGTTTCATAGAATTTTTTTTCAAATTATTTAGGGTCAGGTGAATCCAGAACTTTCGCAAAGTTGATATACGAGTAGTAAAAATGGTACTCTAGATGTCTAGAAAAAATAACACAATGTATTTCCCTATTTTATTATTATATATTTTATTAGAGTCAAAGGGATCCAGAACCTTCGCGTTGTGGATGCTTCCGTCATGCGCAATGTGCCCTCGGGAAATACAAACGCCCCGACGATAATGATTGCAGAGAAAGCAGCAGATTTGATAAGGAATATAGATAGTGTAAAATATTTAAGAGAAAGAACCGATAAATTGTAATTCTGTGATGATGATGATGATAATGATGATGATGATTATGATGAATGTATTGGTTGATACTTGATAGTTGATTAATGAAAACATTATGGCAGTGTTTGATTGACAAAATGTTTTGAGCAGATGGTGTGAATGCATATATTTTAAGAATATGTCTAAATATGTATATAAATTTTTTATTATTGTTTTGAAAATTAATGTGTACATGAACATGCATACACCAGTTCATATAAGTTTAAAAAATGTGATATTGCTTAGTGTATCCGTAGAGATAAGAACAGAAAATTGTTACTCAAAATAATGATATTTTGTAAATCAGCTTTTAATCATGGAACTTTAAGTAGGTGCTAGCTACTAGTATTACAATAATTATTTTGGTTATATGATATACATAGATATCATTGAATTATAGTTATAGTTCTAATAAACAAATACCATACAAATGGATGCAATTTACTTCTTCATGGGAAAGTTCAAACATTTCTGGTAAGACAACTTATTTTTATATGGACTAAACATGTACTAGGTAAATAGGTAATGTTAATTCATGTTTAATAGTTATATATTGAGCCTTTTCGAACAATGATGAATCGACGGCATGGGTTCGGCTCACAGATTGACATTAATGCTGCACATATTTATAATGTAATGGGACTAACGTTTTACAAATACAATACAACATTTCACGTTTTTCTGTTTGAAAGTTAAACCTTATATCGTGAATTTAAAAAAAATATATTGTTCTAAATTTAGGGTTGAATTACATAAATGTCCTTCCATAACATAAAGGATTCTTTAAAATATTGTCCATAGTTCGATCGAAAGAGTGAAATAAACATGTTTATTGTTAATTGCATATTAAGTGAATGGTGCAAACTTGACTTATAAAATCGTCAGTATATAGCCAGAGCATATATCATTTAAAGATGTTTTGATGAAAAATGTTTAATACCAAGTTCATTGATTTAGTTTCCTTTTTGCAAGTTTCCAATTTTTTCTACCTTTTCCTTAAGAATATGACGAATGCACCTTCATAAAGATATTATGTTATTGTACATTAGGCAGAGTTGTAAAATTAAAACAATTATTAATAAAGGTAGACGGAATTGATTCACGATTTAGAAATTACTATGGATATAGGATTTAATAAAACTCATTCTATACATTATCTATACCAGCATAATGAAGATTTTGTAAGGCGGTGTGGAATGGACATAATGAATATAATCGAACTCGGTTTGAGTTTGTTAACTAGGCCTATCACGAAAATG
Source organism: Magallana hongkongensis (assembly GCA_015776775.1). Taxonomy (NCBI): domain Eukaryota; kingdom Metazoa; phylum Mollusca; class Bivalvia; order Ostreida; family Ostreidae; genus Magallana; species Magallana hongkongensis. The sequence goes on from CM027471.1 coordinate 41,567,349, forward strand.
CTCTTTGTTACAATATGTTTAATATAGGTACATATTCTACAATAGAATATCCCACTAAAAATACTATTCAACTAGATTCGATCTCGTTGCGAGCAACGAGTGGGTCTTCCGTCCGATTTTTGATTAGATTAGATCAAACTTATCAATTCAAAGATAAAAACGTAGATCTAAGCGAAAATTAGTTAAAAAAACATTTGCGGCACTCGAGGCTTGAACCCGGGTCGCCTGGGCCATGTCCACGACTCTATCGACTGAGCTACTCGGACTCTCGCTTCATAACTTTGACGCTTAATTTCTCGAGAATGCCTTGATCGATTTTAAAACAAATTACATATTCTGAATCAATGAAAGGGTCACTATAAGGTGTAAACATTTCAAAAAAAAAATATTAAAAAATAAAAAAGTCGAAAAATTCAATTTTTGAAATTTCCTTTCGGTGACGACCGGAAGTGACGACGGACATTCTCTATACCGAGGTGCACCAGAAAAACGGTAGTTCTATCATCTCTGAAAATTTCAGCTCTATATCTTTGCTCGTTTTTGAGAAACCTGACCGACAAAATTGACTTTTTAAAATCGTAAACGGACAATAACTTCTGACCGGAAGTGTATTTTCAAAAAATAAAAAAGATGTATCAGCTTTAGATAAAAGCACGTTAATATTTAAAATTTGAGCGAAATCGACTCAGCCATCTCCGAGAAATCGTCTGCACAAAATCGGTAAGAAAAAAAAAAGAATAATAAGAAGAAAAGTGAAAAAGAAACAATAGAATAATAGAAGGGTCTTCCGCTGAAGACGGAAGACCCTAAAAATTTGCGTGACAAAGTATAGCGAAAAACAATTTCCCTGACGACATGTAAACAATTTAAAAGAGAGTGTGTGGTTACACAATTTCATTTGATATGTAGAATTCAGACAATAAAACCTCAGTATTGAGTGAATTTATATTGCTGTAAGAAAGGTTAGCGTTCTAGAGTACGCAGTCCCAATCTAAATACAAGTATTTTGTAAATCAAAGTTAAATGAAATATTTCAAATAATCTAAATATGGGAGAGGTTCCGCCGCCACTCAAATGTTCGCTGACTCCGCATATTGTTTCTGTCGGCATTTCAAATTTTTTTTTTTATTCATGATTCCTTCTGAACGGTGGAAGATACTTAAATCATGCTAGTTATATGGATGTCCATACTGTGTTCTGCTACTTTAATATCAGTGTTGTACATGTATCAATTGTTTTCTTTGTATGTTTGATTGAGAAAAAAAAACCCTTGCCTCTGCCTGCTGAGTGCTTTGTTATGTGTAAATGCGTGAAGTGAAGTGTGGAATACTGTGGAATCATTAGATTTCATGGTGACTCTATTTTCGTGGAATTCGGGGATACCTCTTATCCACGAATTATCATCCCCCACGAATTAGTAAATTGGGGTTCTAAAGTCTTTTTCCTTTGGAAGCTATAAGATAATACACGAAATTACGTCCCTACAAACTTGTAAATTTTAAGCAATCCACGAAAATTGGCATCCACGAATTCAGATGGTTTCATAGTATGCTTTAGTGTTTTATTTCACAATTCCCTGGCATGCACTGCAATTTTTTTTTTTTTAGATACAATTAGATTAAGATTTCAACGGAAAATATGGGATTTAAATGGAACATATCTGTGCTAATTATTGGTGTAGCTGTTGTATATTTCACCAAAATATATCAAGTCGGAGAGGAGACAGTTTCTTTGAATGCTACCTATGATTACATCATATGTAAGTAATTGCACTTTTAATCAATTCAGTAACATATGCAATTAAAGATTAGAGATCTATTTTCATTATCGTTATTTTTTTCCGTTAAAAGCAACTAAATCTAATATTTTTTCAATAAATGACATATGTTTTATTAATTTAAAATGTGCTGATATTAAAAACGCGGACTATCAAACCTCATTTACTGTAGATTTGATTCATTTAAAATATATTGTACCATTTTCTTTACAATCATTTGGTAGTGGGTGCAGGGTCTGCTGGATGTGTTCTTGCAAACAGGCTTTCGGAAGATCCCAAATCTTCAGTGCTCATCATAGAAGCTGGAGGTTCCGAAGATGACAACTTTAACATGAGTATTCCAATCGCGTCTGGACTGCTTCAGAAATCAAAACAGGATTGGAAGTTCCTAACCGTGCCTCAAAAGAATGCTTGCATGGCAATGGTTGAGAAGGTATTGTTTTCGTGCAAAGCCTTCTGGTTAACTTTGTGCTCACTTGCAGCAGTACCAAACGGTCATCATGATCGTTTTGGTATACGTTTTAATTTTTATAATCATTACCAGCATGACCATAGCAATAAATTTAGGTAGATTGTATCAAGTTAATTATCTAATGATTTTCTTATCATTGTTTGTATAATTTCAATGTATTTCTTCACTCAATGGGTCAATGATCAAAATACATGTATATATTTTATTCTATACATGTATCTATTTAATTCTACCTCAAATGCATTGCAAGTGAAAGTATGTAAAATACAGGTAAAATACATACTCAACAAATGTGTGCCTTGCTTCAGAGGAGTGCTTGGTCGCGAGGAAGGGTGTTAGGGGGTTCAAGCAGCCTGAACAACTTGCAGTACGTCCGCGGCAGTCGCCATGACTACGATAGGTGGGCCAAGGACGGGTGTAAGGGGTGGAGTTACAAAGACGTTCTTCCATATTTCATAAAGTCAGAGGACATCCAAATCCCTGAGCTCCAAAACTCGGGTAAAAATATTAGATTCGTACATCAAAATTTTTTTTTCTTTGGTTCTTTTTGGAGAATTTTTGGGTCAATATCAAATTTTGTCTGCCTGTGTGCATTTCACAACGTGGGATATCTTGCGAAGTCAAGTATAAAATGTGTATAACCAGTCTATGTAATCTAAGTGAACCCAGCGATGGGTCTGACTTTGAACAACTAATATATGTTGCATTTAATTGTTTTTACACTGGTAACTGCTGATTTCTATCAGCATTGAAAAGATATTGAACACTTTGTGGTCTAGAATATCATGGAAAGGGAGGCTATCTAACCGTCAGCGATGGGACCTCCACCTCTCTCAATAAGAATGTGTACGAAGCGGGAATGGAGGAAATTGGTCTGTCTATCACAGACTGTAATGGGAAGTCACAGATAGGTAAATATGTTTTGTTTATAAATGATTAACTAAACTAAGGTATCAAAACTGTTGAAATTCATTTTCTAGGAATGAAATATTGCTTTTAACTTTTAAAAAAAATCATTGAAGATGTGAATGAACTAGTATATAAAAAAGGCAAAATTTCAAAAAGAAATTCCGAATACGGGAAGCTATGGTGGCTTATATATTATAAAAAGCATGCCTAATCTACATGTATGTTCCAAAATATACCTTTCAATTAACTCTCAGATGATTAACAATAAACTTGTAAAACTTTTCAACAGGGTATTGTAGATCGCAGGAAACAACCAAAAATGGAGAGCGGGACAGCACAGCTAAAGCCTTTCTCAGACCAGTCATGGGTCGCAAAAATCTACATGTGTCCATCAATTCCTATGTTACTAAAGTAAGGAAAATAAATTATTAAAGGTTGTGTATTTATTGGGGGGTTTTAAAGATTTTTTTAAAAATTGCTTTTTGTGAATAGATAGAAATAAATATAAATGCGAATTCCGAAGCTGAAGAATTGTTTGAATGGTCTTAATTATTTTTCATTGTATTTTTTTTTAAAATATACATGTACCGGCATTAAATCATTGGTATGCGATTTCAATACTAGCATTTTATGAATCGTTCGTCAGACTATGTTCATAATGCATTTATTTGCATAATAAATAGTTATACTTCCTAAGTTATACATTCTAAATAATATCTTCAGATCCTGATCAAAGACAAAAAAGCAGTAGGGGTATCATTTATCAAAGATAACAGGAAACATGTCATCATGGCAAAGAAGGAAGTCATTTTGTCTGCTGGATCAATTAATTCACCACAGATCCTTATGCTGTCAGGAATTGGTCCAAAGAAACACCTAGAGGAAAAAGGGGTACACTTTGGAATGAAATAATTTAACTCCCTCCGTCCAATTTTTGTTGTCTGTAAGAAATTATCAGAATCACTCACGAAAGTATAGATATCTTTTCTGTGTCTTTAGTGTGTACCAATAATTAAACTTTTTTCGTAAAAATTATTGCAATGTTTATGAACAAACGTAAAAATTTCCTACATTGAGTTGATGGATAATTCACATAATAAAGAATTATTTTTTTTATTGGTTGTATGGGCGACAATGGTACAGTCTTTTCTCAAAATCAATTAATTAATTTAACTACCGGTAATAACTTGGCAGAGTAAAATCACATGAGTTTTATAACATTTGTGAGTTTTCTCGCAATCAAAATAATTTTCTATCGATTATATGAACTTATTCTCAATTTTGTAGATTCCTGTTGTAGCTGACTTACCGGTCGGTGATAATTTACAAGACCACATCATGATATTCGTTGACTTCCATGACAACACTTCAAGCGCAATCACTAAAGACAAGCTAATGGCACCCACAAACTTAATTCAATACTTTTTATTCAAGAAAGGTGTATAATGCTTTATCCTTTTATATTCACATGTAAGCTTTTGGCTTAGATGAGATTTTCTGATTTACCTGTCATTTAGAGTTACGTCTTCTGTTCAACTCTCTCTTCATATTTCTGTAAACTTTTCACAACACCTACTTCTCTTTCTGTTAGGATAATTCTTATAATTTGAAATAAAGCACACTAAGGTAGAGGGGAATCTATATTGTAAGAGAAGAAGCAGAAAAACCGACAGACAGAAAGGCGTTGAGATGCTAAACAACAGGTTATCGAAAATCTCAATTGGGCTTACACCTCAGAAGAACAAATATGAAGATGGGTATATGAGTAGAATTAATCAACAGAGAAATAAATTGATTTTAGGAGAAATGGCAGATTAATTTGTACATGATTGGAAAAATCATAAATATGCCCCTTTCATTTCAGTTTCTAATCCAAGCTTTTTTTTAATATTTTCAAAAAATGTAAGTAACTATTCCATAACAAAAGATTGCATTTGCAAGAAATATTACAAGTAATATCAATTTTGATACAGAAATCTTTTTCACTTTTTATAGCTACAGTTACCAATAGCATAAGATTCTTCATTCTCTTGTATCCAGGTTCCTTCTTGATAAAACATAATCGTATAGCAGCCTGCTAATTTTTTCCCCTCAAAATACCATAGCAATTTACTTACGACCAGTTACATATAAATGACATGATATCTGAAGCTTGCATGTATGTATTATATTAAAATTCGTTAGACCTACTACTACAGGCACCTAACGTTATATATTTTTGTATAATTGGGTATAGGGTATGTATTTTATTATGAGAAAAATAAATAACGTCAGTTGCCTGTGCTTGCTACATGTACCGTGTATTCCCTGTTTTACGCGAGTACTTAATTAGGCGATTCAACCGTTTCCATCAAATTGCAGGAACATAAAATCGCGAATGCCGAATTTGTATCGTAGTTCCACGTTGTGAACATATGTCCGAAAAATAAAAGCGACATTTTCAAATTCGCGAGAGGTGATTTTCTCTATTTTACGCGGATATTTATTCCTCGCGTTTAATAAGGAATTTACAATATCTTGTAGAGATTATCAACACATTCTGTATTGATTAACGTATTCATTTTACAAAACTTAAGGTGCCATGAGCAGGTCACAGATAGAGGGGACAGCTTTTATCTCTGATGATAATAATCTTCCTCCATATATGCAGCTACATTTTTCCAGCATGATGTATGAACCAGAATTTGCAGCCCTTTTTATAGATCTACTGAATTTTGATCCAAAGGTATTTATCCGAATAACAGTTCTAAAATACAAATTACTACTAGTATCCATGTTATTTATCAACAATCCATGTTTAGTATACAAACTTTTCATCTTGAAAAAATAACAAAGTAGAGAAATTTGTCTATGTTATTATTGAAAGTGTGTGTGAATTTGAGTTTTATGTTTTTATCAAAGCTTATTGAAGGAAAACGATGGGAGTTTCAAAACTATAAAGACAGAAACATTGGGACATTTACCGTCCTACCGATTCTTGTTCGTCCTAAGAGTAAGGGTACTATTCGCCTACAGAGTGATGACCCTTTTGATCCGCCTCTTATAGATCCAAATTACTTGGATCACCCAGATGATGTCAAAACTATGCTTAAAGGTATCGCAATCTGCTCACGTCCGAAAAAAAATTCTGAAATTTAAATGATTCTTATTGTTTGAGTAAGAGTTCAATAATGCAACTGAAATATCCGATTTATTGTTAGACAAAGAATCAATTTTAATAACATTGATTTTATTGAAACAAAATCGTGTTATTCCTTATAATAAGAAAAATAATGCTATCAAGGAAATAGTGTGCACATACGAATGATCTTTCATGTAGCACCCAATTAGACCCCTTTCTAAAAGCTTGTCTTGGATTATATAATACGTACTTCTTTAAAAATAGGAATCCGGAAGGTATTGAAACTTGGTAATACAAAAGCCTTTAAGTCAATTGGTGCATCTGTCCAGGATCCACTGGAGGCTTATACCCCACACTGTGATGGTTTCCCTAAAGATTCAGACGAGTATTGGATTTGTAGAATAAAGCACTACACTTATACAATTTACCATTCCACATCTACATGCAGAATGGGGGCTAAAGATGACCCCACAGCTGTGGTAGACCCAGAACTTAGGTACATTCTTCCACAGGGCATGATATAGTGTTGCATGTATCTCAAGAAGTAGATACAAAATTGATGCAAATTTTAACATGACCTCTGAATGGTCAAGAAATATTTTACTGGTAGGGTAATTGGTAATATATTATGCATTATACGTTTAAGATGTAGATCACCTAAAACGCTTTTGAAATTCAAGTGATGCTTAAACAGTCCGACATAATACATATTTTCTTAATTTTTTAGAGTCAAAGGAATCCAAAATCTTCGCGTTGTAGATGCTTCTGTCATGCGCGATGTGCCCTCAGGAAATACAAACGCCCCGACGATAATGATCGCAGAAAGAGCAGCTGATATTATAAGGAATATAGATAGTGTAAAATCTTTAAGGGAAATAACGGATAAATTGTAACTTTTGAAAGACTCTGATGATGATGATGAATAATTTTTTTTTATAAATGATGATGATGATGATGATGATGGGAAATGTTTATACCCCCGATCCGAAGGAGAATGGGGTGTTGTGTCTTACCCTTGTGTGTCTGTCTGTCTGTCCGTCCTTCTGCCTGTCTGTCTGTCTATCCATAACAAAACTTTCTGTCACATTTTTCTCAGCAATTATTCATCGTGGATGCTTGAAATTTTAAATTTGTTTAGGCATACCATACGTTGGAATTTATTTTTGTACCAATCGGACGTCAACTTCCTGTTTAATGACGACTTTGTTTATTTTTATCTTAGATTTTTAAACAAATTTTCGTTAAAGATTTCTCAGCAACTACTCATTGCAGAAGCTTGAAACTTTAACACACTATTTGTTTATGAATGCCATACGTTGGGATCTATTTTTGTACCAATCGACTGTTAAATGTCGACTTGCTTATTTTGAATATTCACAGCAGAGCGGGTGTGTTACTGATGAGCGTTGGCTCACATGTATCTTGTTATTCCTAAATTTTTCAATCGGATCTGATTAATGAACCAGTAACGATGCAAAAGAGTTCGTCATAGTAATGTTCATGTTAGACGGGGTGTTTTATTTTCATTTTGTAAATAAGTTGCGGTGTGTATATATACCCTACCCTTAAACTGAAAAGTTTGGATTTGGGATGTGGGTATTTTTAATTGTTATATAATTTAAATTTTCATTATATTTTTTCTGTCTTGTAAGTTATTAATAAAAATTGAATATGCTGATATTAAAATACAAACCTAGCTTGAGATCCCTAAAATAATACTTTCAAAATTTCAAATAGCTAAAAAAAAAATCAACAACAAAAAATAAAAACAAAAAAGTATCTTTTTTTCGAAATAATGTTTTTTCAGAAACCTTTTTATCAATTTTCATTAATTGAATTGAAATAAGTTTCATCAAGATGTATTTATGTATGTTTAAAAACCATGCTGATTTATAACAAAAGAACGAATTATTCTTAATTTCTTTATAGTTTACTCTGTACAAAACATCTGGCATTGTCGATTGATTTCTCCGATACTTAAGTAACATTATTTCCAGTTAAAGTTAGCCCTGTCAGGGTATATTGTAGAGAAAAGTGAGAAAAAAACATAGTCTTTGATAAATTGAAATGATTTGAAATTATTGAAAATATGTATATTTTAACGACCTCTCTTGTTTAGCCCTATTGATGATTTAAATAAAAAAAAAAACCATGACGATTTTCAAATTTTAGTGAATGCCTTTAAAGTTCGGGTTGATCGAATAAATCATATCCGAGTTGACAAAGGCGTTTGATGGCCATTTGCGCATGCGCATGTATACATTCCTCCAACCAACCGATAAAACAGCAACAATGAAAACTTCGTTGAATTTTCACCATTATAACTTATTTTCTGCATAAATCTTGGACAGGTAGGTTGAAATAAAGTATGAAAAGTAGTAACCATTACCCTTTATTACACATTTTCACTATTTGAACGTAGCAGGCGTACGGCAATCAGAACATGTCAAAGCAAGGTTTTAATCAGTGAAGTGTCACTTAGGCTGCCAGGATTATGATATAAAATTCTTTGATCTTTTTTGTCATAACATTTTTAAATGCAGATATAGTGTTTGTTTGCAGGAAGACGGATAAATTATACATTAGATTAACGTTTTGATAACTTCAGAACAGCCGCACTGAATCAGGAATGTGAATTCAACAGAATGTCAATGGAAAGTAATGCTCAGAGAAAAAGGCAGCCCGACCGGCCATTTTACCTTCCGAAAGGGGACACAACTAGCTCACGAATTATCACAGAGGCAAAGGAATCTCTAAATAACAGAACGGGACTGCAGGCTGTGGTAACAAAGAGGCCAAGTACACCTAGAGATGCCACAAGGTCTTTATTTGGTGCGACAAGCACCAGAGCCCCGGAAAACCGTCCACCAAGTTCTTTCAGGTTTGTTACTCTAGATATTGATTGATTTAAACTAGTTGTTAGATTTTTAACGGGTGAGATATATAGTAGCTGGACTCAGCAGGCTGCATTTATCTCTGTGTTATCAGTGAATGCAGTAAAACCTGACCAGTGTTACATTAATTACAGACAGAAACTGATTTATCAGAGATATTTATAGGATATATAAAGTTAATAAAAATTGTGTCACAAATCCTTTAAATGTATATATGCTGGTGTGCACAGTTCATCATGTTCTTACCTTTCAATTGAATCTACTACTCATTGAGATACCAAGGGTTGATGAAATTCATATCTATATTATTGGCATTCATGACCATTAGCATCTGTGAAAAAATCTGTTCTAGACAGAGATCTTAGTTTCCTAGATCCTGTTAATTACATTTTCCTGCAGAGTGTTTTACTAAATGTAATTCTTGAACAGTTGCAGTCAGATTATTTTAGTGACTTTGGTCTGTCACAGCCAGGGTCATATACTGTAGCACTCTAAGCTAAATGGATTCTAGATGTAGGTCTATATAGCTCAGTGTACTAGCACCTGACTAGAAAATAAATGGGGGATTTTGGGTTCTATTCCAGTTCCAGCCACAAACATTTCCTTAAAATGTTTAACAATACCAACCACTTGCAAAACAAGCACTGCAATATACTTCTTGTACATTTCTGAAATTGTTAAGGGTTACTTGTGTAGTCTGTAGATATAAAATTTAATGTGCATGTACCGATAATATTCAGTTTTGTCTTTCAGTCTTGGATCTCGTCACTTTGATGGAGCTGACACATCACGACCAACTTCAAGGACTCGTTTACAACCCATCAATCACGTAAGTCCAAGTCCATCAATAATGTAACTGCACACTCATCAATATTGTAATTAGTCCACACCCATCAATATTTTAACTCCACATTCATCAATAAATGTAAGTCTACATCCGTCAATCATGTTGGTCTACATCCATCAATATTATAAGTCCATGTCAATCAATCATGTAAGTCCACACCTATCAATAATGTTAGTCCACACCTATCAATATTTTAACTCCACATTCATCAATAAATGTAAGTCTACATCCGTCAATCATGTTGGTCTACATCCATCAATATTATAAGTCCATGTCAATCAATCATGTAAGTCCACACCTATCAATAATGTTAGTCCACACCTATCAATATTTTAACTCCACATCCATCAATAATGTACATTGTGAATCCACACCTATCAATAATGTTAGTTCACGCCCTTCAATCATGTAAGTCCACATCCTTCAATCATGCAAGTCCTTACCCTTCAATCATGTAAGTCCACATCCTTCAATCATGTAAGTCCACACTCGTCAATAATGTAAGTCCATGTCCATCAACATGATCATTTTTATAAGTCCACACCCTTCAAACATGTAATTTTACACCCATCATCCATGTAAAATCACAACAATTAGAACAACAAGGCTTTTACAGCACTTTCTCAAAAACAAGCACACTGTAAAGCATTTTAAGAGGTTAATGCGTTAACAACCACACTTGTGTTTATATACTTTTGTTACACCAAACAGTTTATGGTATATATACATAATAATAAGTTTTACAGCTATTTTGTAAATTAACATCTGATTCAACACATTTCATGTGCTCCTTTTTACCCATATATGTTTTTAAAGAGTCAACAATTTAATTTCACTGTTAATGATCTCCTTTGATTTGGTTGAAAGGGGGATGAAATTTAATTATTATTAATAACGTTTTTTAATCAGTTTTAAAATTTGTATGTATTTTGATCAAGCTTGTCAATTTTATATTTTTAAGTAGAGGATGAAAATTTATTGATATGAATCAATGTATAATCTTCAAAGTATGAAAGAAAAATAAATCTCAACAAACGCTCTTTCTAAAGGACATTAATCAGGAAAATGAATTTTGTCTTGCCGACAGGTTCTTTGTTGCTTGACTTTCCGATCTGATAAGAGAATTAATTATTAAGAAACACACAGTTGAAAGAAGTACATACCTATACTGCCAGATTATTGATTTTTTTTTGCACTTTCTCTGATAAGTAGGAAATTCATGAAGCGTGCATTGTATGAACTGATGTGTACAAGAACTAACATGAAATCCAATGAATATACATTGTAGTGTAGTATAAATAGAAAGTACCTTTTGCTGGGTGTGATTATTTGACCTTGACCTTTATATCTGTTTTTTCTTTTTCGCACCAATCTGTGATTTGTATATGCATGACTTCCAATGAATTCTTCTTTGCAAGCTAAATGTCCAATTGCTGTTTATTTCTCTTCTTCAACAGCAAAGTATTGGACACTTAGCTGACAAAGAGACAATGCATACGGGACTAATGTAACCATGTATTGATTTCAGACTCCTTCCTTTTCTGTCCTATCTGAAGAAGTAAGCATCATCTGTGTTCTGTCTGTCTTTAGCATGCTGAAATAATTTGTTTGTAGACTATTAAAAACAAGGGGCCCCAATGAGGGGAAACTTTAAAAAAAAATAATGTTCCAAATAGAATGTAGCTGCTCACTGGTTTCTTGCTTTAATGTAATAGTGGTAAAAATTGAATGAATTTCTTCTTTAGGCCTTGGGTTCGGATAATGACATGAACAAGTAGTGGCTCTAGATTATGAAGGGAATGGGTGATTACACATTATATGTATTCTTATACAAATAGACTTGTATTAGAATAATATCCTTAGGATATCATTTTAATGGGAAAGATTGGAAGTGGAAATTTATGAACAAATTTAAAAATTAATGTGTTTTCCTAACTGAAATCCTCATTTTCTTGTGAATAGTATTAATGTTTTAGCACATGTTGATTTGTTAATTGTCTCCTTCTGAAAAGATTGAAAATACCTTTAAACTATATCTTTATAGTCTAAGAATCATAATGTGTTGTAAGAAGTTTTATTTGGATTTTGTTTATGTAGTTTTACTTGTTTTTACATTTGAGTGTTATTATTTACTTTATATGTACATGTAACACATGCATGATTATTTTCAAATAGATGGTAATCATTCAGGATGAAAAAAATTATGTTTTATGTCTTGAATTCAGAAACCAAAACTCCCATCAGAAGAGGAAGTAGAATCAGGGTTACTTCCCCCTAAGCCACCATCAGACCCCAATAAAGTCCAAAGAGGGAAGGCCACCAGAACACGTTTACAGCAGTCCACCAGTTTAGAAAGCTCTCTGAGTTCAGAGGTCAAATCTCGCCAGGATACCAGTCCCAGTGATGGTAATTGTTGATACGTAGTTTACTTGATAGGTATCTAAACGTAAATTATCAGTGAAAATTATTTGTCATTTGAACAATACTTTCAGTATGACGTATTGAGAAGCTCTTTATATTTTTGAAGCAAAATATTTTATTAGTTTACAAATTGGACTTATGAGTTGATTATATCCATTTATATGACATAATTAAACCTTTACTGTCATTAATATGTTAAAATAAGATTATCTAAGCTTATTTATCTTGCTGAATAAGGCAACAAAAAGATGACACTGATTAAAAAAAATACAGTGATAACAGCTCATTGATGTAGGTTTGTTTTATTGCCATTTCTCACTTACTAGTCTGTTAATGTGTCACAATTAAAGATTCATTACAATGGATGTCATTTCTAACTTTATTGATGAATTTTGTTCATATCAAACAGTCAAGACAATGGCTGTCATTTATAACATTGTTTATCAATGTCTCACATTAAACACTCAAAACAGTGGATGCCATTTCTTACTCTACTGATTAAACTGATTTATTTTACTTAGTTAAGACGGTGGATGAGCCTGTCAGGAGAGTACACAGTGGCCCCAAGGAGAGGTCCTCGCTCCCGGTGGAGGAGAGGGGGGAGGGAGATGGACGGGAAATGCCATACAGAGCCCCCAGCTCTGCCTCTGTCAGAAGTCCACCAAGAAGGTAGGTATTTGGCGTGATGTAGAAAATTTCATGATTCAATAAAATTCAATATGCTTTAAGAACATAGCTTATTACCACAAAATCACTCCAAAAAAAACTGAAAAAAATCTGCAAAGGAGGACAGATTTATTCTACAAAAAATGTTTGTCCAAGAAATATTCCAATGAATCTGAAAATTGCCACTACCCCATTCATCATCAATTATATATTATTCAAAGTAGCCGTGTGAAGCATTACTTCATTCCTTTAGTGGTTTAGTTCTTTATTTTGGATTTCAACATTTTGTGTTTTACAGTGCTGAGAGTAGGACAGGAAGTGGAGGAACCAAAAGAACCTCCAGTGCTGGAAGTACAGGCAGGGGAGGTAAGTAGGAAAACGGGCAAATCATGTCCAATGACTCCTTAATGATACATAGGGTGATCAAATGCTGTGTTATAAGTACCATATTGCTTCAGATTGAAGGTAACAGGTAATAATTTCTATGAATGATACTCTGTAGGTTCAGCTGGTAAGCGAGAGGAGGAAACCGCAGAGGAAGCTCTATTTTACAGTCAGAATATTGCTTCCACTCCTAGAACGAATGACAGCAGCCAGTAGCAGTGAGTGTTACTTTTTCTTACGTACTTTAGATTGTACATGTACTTTAAGCACAGTGTAGCCTCTGTACAAAGAAGGCTACACAAATTTTTTTGTAAAGTAAGGAGTAGTCATTGTTGTTGTATTTTTGTGCAGAGAAAGATCTAAAGAAACTAGGACAGGTGACAGAGGACCTTTATTCCCTCCTTCAGAAGGAGAATTTACTAGGCAGGAATTGTAAACAACGGACAACCATACTCAAATCAATATTCAAACTCCTTGATGCAGATGACACACGAATTCAACTCAAACTGGCCAGACTAATTCTTGCTGTAAGCAATCATATGAAATAAAAGTTCTAACCCAAGATTGATTAGATCGTTAGATCATATTTTTCCCATGAGTTTCTGAGTCTTGGTTGAAATTTATTCTTGTTATTTCTTTTATTGCAGTTCAAAGTGACAGGAAATAATCTTCTAAGTGCTTGCAAACTTGTTTTCAAAATCAGCAGGAACGAGAAGAATGACCCTGAGTTTCTCAAAGGAGATATTCTTGGTATGTATGCTTAGCTAGTTAAAGAATTGAAGATTTTTTAATCAGTGTTTAGCATGAATGATGCTACTGATAATATGAAACTATGCAGGTCTGTTGTTAACATTTCACGCATAAAAATCATACCTTTCATCAAACTGGCGTCTTTGAGATTTGAAGCAATTGTCCACTGTTAGGTTTGAAGCAAAGAGGTTTTGATATCAACTGAAATGGTCCATATAACACCAACCATGACTATGTATGTGAATGCTATTGAATATATAGATTAATGAGTTGTTTGGATCTAACAGCTAACCTTTCTGTTGTAGATGTATTATTGGACACGTTAAAAAGTACCGACCCTTTCAGTGCAAGTGAAGCATTGGTTTTCTGCATTGGGTCACTGAAAACTCTTAACTGGAAATGCCACAATAGTCAAACAGTTAGTCAAAAAAGACTGCATAGAAAACTTGGCTATCCTCCTTAACAGTATTAACAAAACTGTAAGTCAACCATTTTTCCTTTATACCTGTTGATTCAGTTGTTTAAGAGTTACAGAGGAATTGATATGATTTTTAAAGTCAAAATCAATCAAATTTTTCAGATCAGAGAAGGCTAGTGAACCCTCAACTCAGCTGGGAAATATTCTAGTCCAGGTAAGTCTAGCAAAATTAAATGTGAATGCATGTATATGTGGACATGATAAATCCATAACAATTTAAATAACTCTGCATTCTTTGAAAAATAACCCATTACAAATACATTAAAAGCTGAAAACTCTGGAATGGCTTCTTCTTAATGATATTTGAGGTCCCCTCTGAGTGTAGACTGTGTGTAATTGAGTTTGAGGTCCCCAAATAAACATTGTTTTACTTTCTTTAGGCGACAGCTGCACTGAGGAACCTCGCTGACACGGGCTCCAGCAGGGAACGCCTCCTGGGATGTCAGGTGATTGAGGCGCTCTGTCTCATCATCGACAGCTTCACCTCAGACGGAGACCTCATGCTCAACATTTCCAGGATATTCAGGTCAGAAACATTGACAGTTGATTAAGTAATTAACTGTAGATTCTTATTTAAATGCAAGGAATTATTATCCGCATAAATTGCAGGAAGCAGTCCACACGGATTTTCAAATCTTGCTTTTATTTTACTAACAGTTTTTAACTATATTAAGTTATAACAAAAATTGGTGCTCACTATTTTATATTCTTGCAATTGATGCTAAACAGTGGACTTGCAGAATTAAGTACTCTCGTAAAATAAGGAATTTACAGTAGCCTATCTGACATTTGTAAGATTTAAATGTTTCGATATCAATGTTATGATCATTTATTTTAAATAAGAAAAATTAGAAATCTGAATTTTCAAGATTAATCCAATAGAATCTGAAACCTACTATATCAGAATTTATAGTGTTATCACTATTTCTGTCTACAGTATTATAAAAAAAAAAGGAGAAAAAAACATGAAAAGCATACTTATTTATGTCAGCACCTTACAGGACAGATTTTGAAACGTGCGTCGTTACTATTTTTACAGCAAGGTGACCTTACACACAGACTGCTGCACGGCCCTGGCTGACCACCCCACCTCCTACAGATCCTTTGTCAGCATCCTCCAGAAACATCAACACAAGTCGGTCAGTATATTATACACAAATCTGTGTTAGAAGTTTCAAGTAGCAGTAGAGATTCTGGTTTAAGGGCTTATTAAAGAGTTTTTATTAGAAAAATGAAAGAGTTATTTTCAATAACTGAACTGTGTAATTTTGATTTCCATTTTGTGGCTTTTTGTGAAATGATATTAATATTACAAAATAATCACAAGGAACAAAAACATTACAGTACATTTAACAGGTCTTTATATAACTTAAAAAGACTGAAACTTTACTTATAGATGATAGTGATTATGAACAAAACAAAAGAAATATAGTACGTTTGGATAGTTTTACAGCATGTATCCATAAACTTTTATACAGGAAAAAGAAAGTTCTTATTTCATGTGTTCTGGAATATAATGTACATGTAATATATAGATTACATGTGATCACCAATGCTGCCCTCTGCTTTCAGGATGTGGTAGTGCGGGTCAGTTTCGTCCTGGGTAACATGACCGCAAAGAACGAGGTGGCCAGACTGAGGCTGTTCCAGGAGGCAGGATCCTTTGACATCCTCCTGTCCCTGTTCCGGTTCTACCTGGAGCAGGATGTCAAGGTGTGAATTCATTCAGCATCTGTTCTCACTGTTCTATCTATTACCTAATATATTCCACATCAGAAACTAGTCACTATCCAATGTATTAACATTCAGTCTTATGGAATTTGTGATAGTGATGTGAAGATGTATTAAGAATGTGTCTAATTGAGATTTTTTGATGTAATGGTAAAACTTTTTTCTTTAATTTCATAAATAAGTACAAACTTTATTCATCAGTCAGAATTTCTGCTCACTCTTCCATGTAGTGCATAGGCCAAAGTTTATTAATGATCAGTCTCTTAGACGCATCCACATTGTATTAACTGATACTGATTTTTATTTTTTTTGCCATATTTATTACCGGGTACTCAGTTTTTGAATTTTTTAAAATTACTTTTTACAAAAGAAATAGGAATTTTTATCAAATGTTTCAAATGTTTTTCACTTACTTAAAATATTTTCTTTACAATCTATTCAGAACCAAGGAAAGGAGACCAAGAAAGAGGTGGCAGAAGATGGCAGCACCGTCAACAAGACAGAGGATGTACTGATAAAGGTCATCAGGGTCATAGCCAACCTGTCAATCAATGAGAATGTTGGACCAGTCATATGCTCCAACTACCAGTGTGTGGACTTCCTGCTCAAAGTATTAGGTACTGACAGAATTTAATTTGTTCCTTGTTTTGATAGGAGAGTAATATTATGTTCTGTAGATACATGTGACCTGCATTCATAAAGCAACACCCTGAGAGGTCATGTGCATGAACATGACTATAAAACACTGGGGGGGGGGGGGGAAGAAAACTCATTTCAAAAGGATGATTAACCTGTTGTAAAAGATGTGAAATTCATTATGTTTAAATCATGCTGTTATGATTTTGAGGATTAATTTTCATTTACTCACAAATACATGTATGTTCCAATCATAAGAAGTTGGTACTGCTTTCACTTTGATTTGCATATCTGCCTTGTAACATTGCTTTGTTACTACATGTATTGCAATTCTAGCTACATGTACATGTTTTATGAATATCATGACAGGCCTTTCAGATTTAATAATGATGCACCGGAATATAAATCATAATTCCTTGATTTCAGAAACTAAAGAGGTTTCCAGTAGTGAAGAACTTGTACTTAATACCGTAGCAACCATCAACAATTTGTCATTCTACAACACCAAAACCAGTGCCATAACCACTCTCCAAGTGCGGGTCCTAGAAGGTACACCTCTTGATTGTACAGAGTGTTCTGGTATCTTTAAGCAAACTTATTACAGATTCTCATTTTAAATTGAAAGAGACTCTTGCATCTACATGTAGGGGAAAAATTGTAGCATACACACATTGGCCATACATGTACCATTTGGATAGGTATTTTAAAAATACATGTAATAGAAGATTTTAAGGATAGAATTTTAATTTCAAATGTAAGAGTTTTACTTACATCACGATGCAATTCTAATATCAGATGTGTATAAATTAATAAACTGTCATATACCTGATGTATTTATTTTTAAAAATTTGTGTTAATGCATACAACAAATTTGACTGTTAAAACAAGTACTTGGTTGTTTTACATGTACATGTAATTGAATATTGCAGCTAACTATATTATTTTGTTATTCCCATTTTCCTTTCCTGATTGACTTCCAACCAATAGTAATTTATAACACCAAATTATATCTTTACATATTTATTACTATTTTGTTCTTCAGTCCTCCTGAAGCTCGTGTTGGCCAACAACATGGAGGCGATGGTGGAGGCGTGTCGCGTGTTTGCCAATCTGACACGACAAAAGGTGGTCAGGGACTTCCTGGCCGAACAGAAAAGTACGTTTTGTTTATAGTCAGATTAGTCCACAGTACAACCTAATATATGTTGTGTAGATTTATTAGAAAAGTATGTTTTGCTTTTAGTCAGGTTAGTCCACAGTAAAACCTAATGATTGTGTTGGTTATATCAGAAAAGTGCATCTTGGTTAATAACAGTCAGCAATGCAACCTAATGAGTGTTGTTAAGTTGTAGATTTTATCATTGCTGGCATACATAATAATTAAGAGTAATCATTTTCTTAACGTTTTCATATATATTACAAAAATCTGCACTGGACTCTTTAAGCTTTGAAAAAAAATCAAAATCTTGAATGAGATTAAGTGTTCTAAAAGGTGAATTCCTTGAATAATTTGTGCAAAATAGTAACACAAAACTGTCCTTTAGTATTAAAATGGGTAATAAAAGTCATGAAATGATAGAAATGTGTTGCAGTGTTTATGACAAGAAATTGTTGTTCAGTTGACAGAATGCTGGTGACTATGCTGGACTCAGGAAACAGGGAGGTGGTCTACATATCTTGTGGAGTTCTGATTAACTTCATGGTGGATGAAGAAAATAGGCCCATGTTGAAAACAGGAGCATGGCATCAGAAAGTAAGCCAAGTTTTAAATTAAATTTAAGAATAGATATGAATTAAACTTTTCTTTTTTGGTATGGCATTGTTGAAACTGTGGTTTTATACCGGTAGTATTAACTGAACATCATTTTCTTGGAATTCTGTTCTTGAGTTGTTTTGCGATATGAAATGTTCATCATAGTATGATATTTGCCAACGCTTTTTATGTACCGTAACAAAAATTTAGGTTCAGAAATTTACCTATCTTGGAAACTTAATTCTGGTTGATTTTGAAATTTGATACTTATAATATTTAAAAAAAACCACAGTAATCGAGGCCAACAAGTAAATAATTGTTTGTTACATTACCATTTTCACATTCCCTCAAATACTGTGCTCAAATAATCTGCAACTGCTTTGACAATACATTGAATTTTGTTTAGACTGATCGAGGTACTAAGAGACTTCAGTCGGACCGACTGGGAGCTGGCCAGTCTGGTGTGCCAGATTCTATGGAATTACAGCGGCAAAATCACCAGCTCCAACGACTGCTTCGGTCAGCAGGAGTCGCAGGACCTGACAGAGCTGCTTACTGAGCTACTGGGTAATTAGTCACACTCTGTCAAAAATGTTACAATTGGTTGTCCACATAGCCTTTATTGTTTTACAAATTCAATTGTTGATAAATATTTGGTTTGCTTTCACATTTACTTTGTTGTTTTTTTATGCTCATTATCATTGTAAACCTGAACAAGGATCACACAAAATGTACATGTGAAATGAAATATCTACTAAAATGAACTGGGTAGGTTTGGTTTTTCACGGGTTCAATCTTTCTTCCACACAGATCGAGATTCTGCTTTGGATCTATCTTTCAAGGATGAGGCTGATGATGAAATGACAGACTATTTTGAAGAAACCTGGACAGAGCAGTTTTGTCCAGTGGCAGAGCAGCTGTTACAGAGAATAGAGACACACCAGTCTGACCTTGAACCTTTAGATAACCCCAGTGGCTCATAGTGGCGACCTTGACCTAGGATTTTTAAATTTATATTTGAAACACAAAATTCACTTTTTTAATTATTTGCATATTCATCTATATTATCAAAATCCTCTCAGTTTGCCTACAAATATTTGTGATGAAATTTATTTGGGATGAAATTTTTAGAATGTGTTACTAAAATGCAGTTATTTTTCTGTATAGACACATAACCACCTAAGAAAGTGATTGATCATTACTCATGATGCAGTATGATTTAATTCATGAATCACTACAAGTATTATCTTGAACTTAAGTGTACCCAAACAAATTATTTACATATGTATATTGTACTTAACATTCCTGGGTGATTTTGCTTGTGATCCTTTGAGTCTTTCTTTTGATCTGTATGTTGACTCTCTAGTCGTGGAGCTATTGCGTACTATTTATTGGTGTGTAAGGAGGAAGGATGAAACATATCGGCTACCAGATCATTCCGTCCATGAATTTGCCCTGATTTTATGATGACATAATAAATCTACTGTGTTCACACGCCAGAACGTCCGTCCATTTAGAGATATGTTAAACTACATGTAGTTATATATTTGTATAGGTCTATCACATTAAGCATTCTCGGCTAATTCCTTACATTGTTTAGTTCATTTTATTCAGTAATAACTGATGATTTTATTGATTATTTGAGGAAAATAGAATATGTTATATGCGTGTATCAAATGATATATATATTTTACAAGATTTGAATTTTTTCCAGGCTCATCATAAATTCTAAGGAGACTATAAAATAATTTCCTGTACAAAAACCTTATTTACAGAAACACTGTAATTTTAGGATGCAAAATATTGAAACATCATATTCAAGCTTTTATTTTTTTTTAGTAACCTCTGTAGTTTATTTCCAATGATACATTCCAAGTATACATGTGTCTTATGCAGTCATTCAATAGTACAAAACATAACAAAAATCGGCTGAAATTTTTGTTTACATTTATTAAAACACATTGAAATATTGTGGACAATCTGAATGCAAATATATTGTACTTGTAGGAAAAAGTCAAATAGTTTTTATCATGTTTACGACTCTAAAATAGAACATGAGACAAGTATTTTTAGAAAAAGACAGTGCATGATGTTTAAATTTCTATCTACAAACATCAATCTAGAAATGTGATGCATTTTAATATTTTACTTTTGTTCTCATTTTTGTTGTTGAAAGTAGATTTACATGTACAGTTGTGTAGATTTGAGTCTCCATAGACAAATGACTTGATAGATATTAGAACACGTTAACATATATTGTAAAGTATGACGTATATTTATACACACTTGAATTAACTCCTTGACTATTATGATGATTGTTATATTTGTGAGAAAAAGTATGCTTGTTTGAATGTTGCTTGTTGATTATCCCACTCATTGGTAGTTTATTGAATTTAAGTACGGTAATTGTCTGTTTTATAAAATTCCTGGCCTCGGGATCATGAAGCAATTTCAGACTTGCGTCAAAATTTCAGTCGGTTTTAAGTTGATTCTTATCATAGTTTTTATGATGAAGACACCTTTCATAGCATTTTAATTTAGTCAGTGTTTTCAATCAAGAAATATTGAGGCAGTGTACAATTTTTGACTTAAGTCTCATATTGCTTCATGATCCTTCATTTTGTTTCTATATTTAAAAGTTTGTTTGAAAATAAGGAACGTTTTGTATAATTTTTCCGTCTCCCTTTTTCGGATCTCATTCAAGAAGTTGAGAAATGTCAATTGTGTCGAGTGACTGTGGTACTATGTGGTACTATCTGTGGTACTATGTGGTTCTGTCTGTGGTACTATTTGGTTCTATGTGTGGTACTATGTGACTGCTTGATCTGTATAAAACCTGTCAGTATTGGTCTACTTACATGTAACTACATGCTAGCCAATAAAACAACACATACGTGACATGTCAGGTTATCATCGTTTTCTCTTGACGGTTCAACCTGAGATAATTATATATGCCAGTCATTTATATACATGTATCTTTTATTTGGGTGATCACTACTTTTTCAATGGTTTGATTGGATGTTTAGATAACCTATCATATAACAGTTGTCTAATCCAACCTATTAAATTTTAACTTGATAAAACACATACACGCGGAAGTGGGTAGCAAGTCAAGTTCATAGTCTATGTATGCTTAATTAATATGCAGATATTTTAAGACTGATTATTTTAGATGCAACCTGAAAGCCAAAACACGTAAAAACCCTAAGGCGGATAAATCAATATTTGTAGACATTTGAACTTTGAGAAAGCATGTTATCTTGCGTCAGTTACTTTGGTTAAGACGTAGAACTATCAATCAAATGAGAAATCTCTATGTACACAAGTTACTTCCCCTTTTATAATGACTTTTTTTTATAGGAGGGGGGGGGGATATTGTTTCTTATACATGCGCGGATCTAGAGAGGGGGTGCCTCATGGGGCCAGATGGTCCGTACTCCCCTAGAAAATCTTATTAAATTCGCATTGTAAATTTATAGAAAATAGCCCCCCCCTTTCCTGGAAAATAAAATTATTGAGAAAAAATATCTGAAACCGCGCATGTTATCGTATATTAGATACACATATGTATTTTAACAAGATAAAATATAATTGAGCTGACCCCAGCATTATGGAGCAAACTTGGACTTAATTCAAAAATTGTATGCTCTCTTAATGTCTCTTGATTGAAATCTTTGACAAAAATGAAATGCTATGAAAAGAGTTTTAATATAAATTAAAAATTTCAATAGAAATTCTATGATAAACAATTATTTTATTTGCAAGTTTTAAGTTAAATCTGATCCTGATCCTGAGGCCAGGTTAAACTTATTACAGAAATTGAATAGAAATTTGATTACTACAACATTAATATATTTCACTTTTTGTACAGTACAGTTGCATGCATGTAAAACACGAAATATACAAACAGGTACTTTGATATCAAGGGGGTGGGAGATGTGATAAAGTTAGACATATCTGACGTATGTAAATATAGTCAGTGTATACGTGAATAAATTGATAACAGTATAGAAAATAACAATGGTTAGACTGACCCGATCTGTCAGTACAAGGCCATATTCATGTATATCTGATCTCGTATGTAAAACCGTGCACTACAAATGTATTTGATATGTATATACCAACAGTCTAATGGGAAAAAGATCATTTAGTCAATTTCATCATCAGTCTTGACGTGGTTTTGGGGTATACATTATACATGTGATATGGCCAGCAGTGAGGATGATCTGTCAGTAAGTGTTTCTATAGTGAGGTGTAGATATAACATTAACATTTTCTTGCTTATATTTATTTTATATAAATATGTAAAGTTAATAGTAACGGCATCAATTTTTCAAATGCGATTATATCGTTAATTAATCCAGAGACATAAAATAGCATATTGTAATTTATGTCTCTGGTTAATCTGACTTTTGAAAACTGCAATTACTAGTGTATCTTATATACACTTACATTTTCTTGATGGCGAATTCGAACTAACTTCTGATTGATTATACAGCGTGTATAACTATTAATGTTTAAATTCTATTATTACAAAAAGTCTTCTTTTAAATTCGTTTTAAATTTTTCATATAGCTTGAGTCGATGTTTTCGGATGAGATATATAAGGCCTGCTATGAGTTATACAAGGACGCCGAGGAGGCGTTCGAGGAAAGCGACCTGGACATGTTGGAAAAACTGACCCTCCAGTATCACGTGATGAAGGATACCCCTGTCTCCCTCACAGAGGTTCTCCACAGAAGAATGGAGGCTCTCAAGGAAGGGAACCGCGAACTGCGAGTTTATATAGCAGGTAAGCCCCTCGATCCTTATGCTAAATCAAAGTACTGAAATACTGACGGGAGTTGATTTTATCGATTATTATTTATCTTAAAATCATCGATATGTTATTTTGCTTGGCAAGTAGTTTATAATCTGTATTTGAATTACGCACATTTTTAAAATATGAATTCTCGGACTTTTCCGACAATAATTTCGAGAAAACCTCTAATGAATCATGTTGTGTAATATTCAAAAATAGATTTCATCAAATTATGTATCGGTATTCGAAATATTTCAAAAATTGTATGGATCCAACCAATAATAAACTATAGCCGCTCGGCTATCTCCATTAATCTCCGACAAGTAAGAGTGAGATACCAGGTCACGTGATAGCTTGATGATGCTACCTTTAAATATTGACTGACTCTCTGCTTGTCGGAGATGTACGGAGACAGCCGATGGTTGAACGAGACTCTATTGAACTCTGGCGTAGGAATACATACGACTGCAAAAAACTTCTAAATTGTTCGTATTATTTAAAACCTGGCTACTAGTATTTCCAAGGTATTACTAAACAAGTTTCCTTAAACAATGTTTCAGCGTACATTACATCGAATTTATCGATTATTTTCAAGAACTAAGTCTTGTCAGCGGTGATGATTTGTGATTAGGTCCAAACACTGTTTCAGTTTCGGTTTGCCAGAGTAACTGCATAGGAGAGTTGATTAAAATCAACTCCAAAAAGAACCTTAATACCCACAGTGCTTGCATGACTACCCCCCCTTCCCATCCCAACTGATTAAGACCCCTGGGATTAGTTGACAACTAAGTATCAGAGAGAGAGAGAGAGAGAGAGAGAGAGAGAGAGAGAGAGAGAGAGAGACCAAAAATATAAAGATACAGATTGATTACTCTAACTTTTTTATTAAAAAATTTTTCGACCAATAATCTTAATATAATTACAGGAGAAGTAGCGGTGGGTAAGACGACCTTTATGAACTTGTTGATGGGAGGCAGTTACCTCCCCACGGATCACGGGAGCTGTACAAACGTCTTGTGTGAAGTCCACAACAACCCCTCCAGGTAACTGATTTGTCAGTTCATAAAATATTTCACAGGGGCCTGGCAGGCATAGGAACCGATTTTCTTTAATACGTCACATATTTTGATAGACATTTTGTGTCTTGAACTACTGCCATTACTTACAATTGTCCTCTAACTGGGCATAACTTTAAAAATAAAAATCATTTCAGAAAATTATTTGCCTCTTTAACCATACCTCACTTGTCATAATGAAACAGTCTGAGGTTGTTTTGCTTCTTATATAACAAGTGTGTCTTACTTTAAAAGGCTTAGCAAATAGGTGAATTTATTGCGTTTCCTCAATTATTTAGCATAGAAAACTGCCACAACTGTATATTCATACTCGGATAAATTGACTGAAACTGGTAAGATCGTGATTCGGTGTTGTCTGTAGCTGTATAGCCAAAATCTAATTTCATCAGAAATGGGCCAGAAAAAAACTAATTTTTTTTAAATTATTTTTCTGCGCCGATTACGTTTAGAGAACATACACCTTTTTGATGCATGTGTAATGCAACGCATTCGATTTGGGTGGAATGGTTTGGACTAGAGTAAATAATGCATGCTTTAGCTCTTCTTTAATGGACTTACGTCAAACGTAAACTCAATAAGCCATTTTTTTTTATTCCAAGTGTCTACTTATATGTAATGTTATACACACGTTTAAATGTATTCAGAGCAGGAAATGATTGATGTATATCGCAGTAAGTAAAACAAACTTTAGATATCAAAAAACTTTCTTTCCAGATTTGGAGTAATCTTCTACGAAACTGGAGACCCAAAAGAAGTTCATTTAACTCCAAAATGGAATTCAGAAGAATGGGAGCATATAAAGGCCTGTATCACAAACAAAATGGACAACTCTCGTACAGTCACCAAAGTCAGAATTTTTTGGCCAATCGATATTTTCAAGGTTTGGATTTAAACTGAGGTCAGGGTGTTCCTACTTGCATTTCATAATAAAAATTTAGATTAAACATTCCCCTTTCTTTTTCCAGAGCTACCATCATACAGAACCAAAAAACACGGTACAAATTTTTCCAATAATTCTATCATTCTGAGAGATACCTTCTGTAACACCAGCGAATTGATACAACAGTTCAGTTTTGCTAAGAACACTAAATGAATTTGTATTACTTATTATCTATGTACTTACGAGTTCTAGAACACTAGGTCTAGAATCACTGAAGATTTTTGGTCATTTACCAAATACTTATTAATCATATATTGCATGACACTTGAAATGTAATTATACATTTTGAGTTTTGTTTATATGTAATCATAAATCATCAATAATTAATATTTGTACACATTTTTACTTCAGTCTAAAATAGCTTCATAATTTTGGGCCAAGTTAACCAGATTTTAAAAAATTTATCTTTCAAACGATATGATATTTACCTTTATTTAGGGACGGTCCCGCAGTGCTAGTCTTGAGTACGGGTCAGACGAGGTTGACATGGTAAGTAAAACTGTATTATAATGACTGATGACATGGAAACGCTATCTGATTACATGTATTTGCAATTTCAATTAGAACAGAATGTGTACAAAGTCTGTACATTTAGCTGATTGTAAAATGCCCAAATATATTTACCATCTTTCAAATGAAAGGAAAACTTCCAATAACATTTACAAACATATGCATTCAGTTGAAAGAATTACTTTTTATGACTTACAATAATATTATAATTGATTAACATTCTGTTGTATAAAACAAAAACAAAAATATTGACTAACATACAGCAGAGGAAAAGTAATAACAATATTGTTATAACATATTTAGTTTTAAAAATAACTTCTAAAAATATTGAAATTTAGAAGAAAATACCCGATAACCTATTAACTTACATTCTGATAAAAAGAGGAAAACTCCCGATATATTTTTAGTTGATAGAAAGAACGTTCATTGACATTTACTTTTAGTCAGTTTTGAGGAAAAGTTTCAATAATTTTGACTAAAATCTAGTCTGAAGAAAAACTCCCAAGAAATTGATCTACATTTAGTTGATACGAAAACGTCTATTAATATTGACTAACATTCAGATTTAAGGCGAATTCCTAGAAGTATTGACATATCTAGCAGATAGGCAAACTCCCAATAATCAGTTGAAAGGCAAACTCCCAATATTCAGTTGAAAGGCAAACCTACAATATTCTATTAAAAAAGTCAAATTCCCAATGTTCAGTTGAATGGCAAGCTCCTAACAAAAAGTTTAAAAGTAAACTCCTAATATTTACTTAAAAGGCAATCTCCAATATTCAGTTGAAAGGCAAACTCCCAATATTCAACTGAAAGGCAAACCCCCAATAATCAATTGAAAGGCACGCTTCTAAGATCAAGTTAAAAGGCAAACTCCTAATATTCACTTGAAAGGCAAACTCCCAATATTCAGTTGAAAGGCAACTTCCATTGTTAAGATGAAGGGCAGAATTCCAATGATTAGTTGAAAGCCAAAATCCCAATATTAAGTTGAAAGGCAAACTTACAATATTTAGTTAAAAGGCAATAAACAGTTGACAGGTATGCTTTCAATATTAACTTGAAAAGCAAACTACCAATATTCAGTTAAAAGACAAACTGCTAATATTCAGTTGAAAGGCAAACTAACAATATTCACCTGAGATGCAAAATCCTAATATTCAGTAGAAAGGCAAGCTCCTAATATTTAGTTGAAAGACAAACTCAAAATGTTCAGTTTATAGACAAACGCCCAATATTAAGTTAAAAGGCAAACTTCTTATAAGGAAAACTTCCAATAATCAGTTAAAAGGCACGCTCCCAGTATTAACTTGAAAGGCAAACTCCCAATACTCAGTTACAAGGCGAACTTCAGGGGAAAAGCAAAATTTCAATATTCAGTTGAAACGCAAAATATATTCAATTGAAAGGCAAAATCCTAATATTCACTTGAAATGCAAACTCCCAATATTCAGTTGAAAGAAAAACTCCCAATATTAAGTGAAAAGGCAAACTTTTTATATTCAGTTGAGAGGCATACGCCCAATGTTCAGTTGAAAGGCAAACATCCTATAATCAGTTGAAAGGCACGCTCCTAATATTGACTTGAAAGGCAAACTCCTAATATTCAGCTGAGAGGCAAACTCCCAATATTAAGTTGAAAGGCAAAATCCCAATATTCAGTTGAATGGCAAACTCCAAATATTTAGTTAAAAGGCAAACTCCCAATATTCAGTTGAAAGACAAACTCAAAATGTTCAGTTGAAAGGCAAACTTTTGGCAAACTTTTGATAATATTGACAAACATTTAGTTGAAAGGAAAACTGCCAATAATATTCATGGATTTTCCCGGGGTTGATCCTGACCACAAGGAATTGTTCCAACCTTATATTAAACACACGGATAGGTGTCATACGTTCATCTTCGTCATCGATGTACACAGGGACCATGGAGTACACGGACCAACTGTAGGTTCACAATATCTATACAAACATATTAACTAAATTAAATGTTGAATAATTGACATTCTCTCTTGGGTTCTTTAATATTTTTGTGTTACTTCATAACAATCTGACTTGCATTGTCATAATTTTATCTAACGTTTAATGTCATTCGACTACTAAGTATATGCACTACATAGGCTATACTGATTGTTAATTTTTTTTCTTAAAAATTTATTAAATATTAGAGTATACCATCATATTTTAGAGACAATGTGTACATGTAGGTTAATTTTAAAGCATACATATATATGTATCACTGCTTTTTGCCAATTATAAGCATATGGTTAAATCTGTATTATCAATAGTATATAATGTATGCATTCATATTACCAATAATGTTCTTAATTCCAGAGCGAATTTTCATGTTAATGTTGATAAATACCTTGGCTTAAGTTACTGCTAGATCTTCAAGGTCAATGCATGAGATATTCGTGTTTAGAAAAGAAATTGGACTTTGCACCACAACATTATTTTTAATAACACTATAACACTTCATTTTAGCTTCAAAAACTAATGACTGATATAGCTGATGCAATAGCACTGGAAAACACGACTTTAGACCCCGAGAATGCATTATTTATTTGCACAAATTGTCCCCAAAAACTAATGGAAAATAAAAATAAGATTTTGGAACTGACAGAAAAGGTTCTTAACAGAATTCAAATGTGTTGGCCAATGGTGGTGGAAAGCCAAATTCTCTTTTTGGATGATATGGAGCAGGTGAGTTTTATAATACAAACAATAGCTTACCTCTTTTCCTTTGCATAGTTGAAATCCTTTACGGTGATCGGCCTAATGATTTCAAAACTATAAATTAAGAGTACTGCTAGAACAGACGGACATGTAACAATTTTATAAGTGTGTGGTATAAAATTAATGTCCTTGCCATTTGTTTGTTGGGTCCCAAATGATCATGTTAGGAGTTCACCAATATAGATGGCACTGTTGCTAATAATCTCTCTCTGTGATATGGAAAACAAAACCTTTCATGTCTTTTTTCAGATGAACAAAGCACCAGATAGATCTAGTCTGATGAATTTGCAGACGGGTCTGGCAAAATTTCTTGCGAAATCCGAACGTCTGCTACTAGAAGAACACTGCATGTAATAACTGTCTTATGCCACTATATAAATAGTGCCTGTTTGGGAGGGTAACTGTTGAAATTGACAACCTGAGACAAGCATTGTCAACCGACGCGAAGCGGAGGTTGACAATGGTTTTCGAGGGGTGTCAACTTCAACAGTTAACCTTCCAAACAGGCACTTTGTATTTTATTATACTTAATGTCTTCATTTTAAAGAAAATTTTACTGCTTTTATATAGAAATGAAGTGAATTCTACGGCGAACCGTACGCACATAATTTACGGGCATGTAACATTTCGTTGTGTTACCCGTTGCCAAGTGTGTTACTAACGCTGAGGGTAATAAACCGGATTACCAACTGCGTCTAATCCAATCATATTTCAGTATTTAACATGAAAGTATAATAATATATATTATGTCAAATTTAAGCGTAAGCAGTAACTGAAAATGTTTTAATAAATGAAATAATTTTTGAAGAAACTTTAATGCAATTGATGAATTTAAAATTGTCACACTGACTCAATTGTAGGTGGTTGATGGGAGTACTAGAATGCACCTCCGCTTACCTTAAATTTGGTAATAAGTGGAAATCTTTAGAAGACGTCACCCGCGTTGATACAAGAACACGAGAACTCATCGAGGGCTTAATTCGTTTTCATGACAATCTTACAAGCAAATCCAGTACAATACAGGAAATTGAGGACATTCAAAAACAATATGAAGATAAAATACGCAGCTATTTAGACCACGAAATAAAATTAGAAGTACTGACAATATCTGATGTTTCTTCAATAGGCGAACGTATTGGACGAGAGCTAAATAGCTTTCAGGAAGCGTGTGATAAAGACATTGAAAAAGTAATAGAAAAACTCAGAGATAACATTCAAAACACACTCCTGTATGGGGGAATAAAAAAAATCGAAGATAATACTGAGAATGACTCTCTATTTTTGAAAATGCTCAGTGTTTCTTTAATGGCGGTTTTCTTATGGCCAATTGGGTTAAGTGTAGCTGCGATTGCCATTTTTGAATTTGTCAAATCTATAAAAGAACATGACGTCATTTCCAAGGAAACTCTGATAAAAAAGGTTGTGGCAACAATAAAAGAAAACATAAAAGCTAAACTAACCAAAATTCTGATAGAGGTAAACCGACAACGACTCGATCTTGTGGAGATCCTCGGCCAAAACAAGAAAAACAGGCTTTTGACAATAAGTAGCGACAAAACGAACGTGTCGCAAAGATTCGATGACATTGCAAGACGTCTCTGGGACGTATATGTCGGTCGAGTCATGAAACATGACTTCTCACAAAAAAAATTACAGTATACTACGAAAAGAGTCATTCCGGTAAACCTGTATATGATGCAGAAATAAAATCTCAGAAGAACGAATATTTTGTGGTGAAAGAGGTCCAGACCATACTGAGAGGTCGAAGTGGTAGAGACTTTGCAGGGAGAGAGAGCGAAAAAAATATGGATAATAACTCAATCCTATATGATTCTTCGATATTCCGGGAAAGATATATTCTACGGTATGATCGATTACTACAGTATATATTGTGTTCTAAAAGCATAAAACTTTTAAAGTATGGAACATACTAGTATCTGAACAAAAGGACTTAGTGAACAATATACATGCATTTTTGTTGTTTGGTTTTTTCTGTCACATGTACCTATCGTTCATTGACTGTTTGTTGACTTGTTTTCTTTCTCTATAAACCCAAAGATTTTGACAAAAACTAGTACAAACAAAGTTTAAGTATTTTTTAATTCAAAACGAAGCCCCCATACCAAGGGATATAAATGTAATTTAGATGTAACGAAATAGGATGAAGTGTTGAAAAAAATCTTATTGGGAAAAGATAACAAGAAATCACATAAACAATCGCATAAACATCCTTTCACAAAGTGGAAATGAATAATAACAAACTATGACTAACGGGTACCTAGGAACGGGTTCAAGTGAAGTCCAAAGTAAGAGGAAAAAACCTAATTGAATTTGTTCCATAACTATGCATTTAACACAGAAATATGCAGAACAATATTTAACATGAAAAGATTCATTTTAATTTAACATAATTTAATTTTTCAGGCATTTGTCAAGGAAGAAGGCGGATGAAGATCATAGATACTTTGTTCAGTACGAGGGATCTGCGGGACGTGTAGATAATAATCACTACTATTTACAACTCATCATGAAAAAATACAAACATAGCCTGCAATGGATCGTTATAAATGAAAAGTTAACCGACGGAAAGAAAGCAAAATATGCTAAAGCAGCCGCACGAGGGCTGCGCTTTGTCCATAAACACCGAGTAATGCACCGAGATGTGAAACTTTCAAACTATTTGGTAAGTCAGATGAGTATCTTGATGTATTTGATCTGTGATATTATAATGACGGCCTAACATATTAAACTTAAACCAAGCTAAGAATAAAAATTGTCGTGATCAAACTCCCAGTAGATGAAAACTTTGGTTTCTTAGTTATATTTTTAAAGTTTAATTTTTTCTTTCCAAGGTCGATGATGACGATAATGTTGTAATCTGTGACGTAGGCCATTCTAAACACACGGACGGTGTTCAGACAATTTGTGGCAGAGGGACTCTCCTGTATCTAGCTCCTGAACTTCGAGACTTCTCGCATCCACACTCTACAGCATCTGATATTTACTCTTTTGGATTGATGTTGTGGGAGCTGTATCATGGAAAACTTATAGAAAATGAAATATTTATTGACCAACGCGTATTGAAAAAAACTGATGACAAGTTGGATATATTGGTTAGGAAGTGTCTAAATAAAAACGCCCAGCAAAGACCAAGCATCGGAGATATAGTTGTGCGACTAGACAATATATTTCCTTGAATATTTAGCTATAATTTACGTTTTGTAATACACCAGTTTTTGGACAGTATGATGGTAGTCATGAAAATGATAAAAAATATCTAAGCAAGTCAATGTCTATATTTTAAATGACATAAAAAGCATTGGTTGCTGGGGGCATACTTTGCCAGGTTAACAATAGATATTAAAAATTCATTTTTTATGTTTGAGTAATACCAATGACAAAATGCCTCAAAATATTAAAATTTCACTTACTTTTTTCAGCTTGTTACCATAGCAACAGTTCTCATCTTTATCCATAATCATAAAGGTGGCTAAAAAAAATCAAGATTTGAATTTTTTAAATTTTAAATTTAATGAGTAAATCATATTTTGAGTTTTCGCTTAAGTTACCATGGAAAACACTTTAGAAATATGCGTTTCTCTAAATGTTTTTTTTTTCCCTAAAAAATGTCAACGTTTAATTGGAAATCCTCAGTTATTTATTTTACTTACAATATGTTCTTAATTAAGCATTAAAATGATATTTTGCCATCTTTACCTTCTGTTATAATTTGGCAATGGGTCTACACAACAACAAATAAATCAAAACTTTCAATAGTTTTTTTAACTAATCAAAGTGAATAAAACTGTAAAATATGAAGAAAATTAGTCACCATATGTGGCCACCGAATGTTAATTTTTATATAGAATCGATCACAAATGATATGAGAATTCGAATACCGGTATTTTAATGTAAATGTTAAAAATAAAATTAATTATCTTGTTTCTAATGTTTCTTTAAATGCAATTTTGAGTGCAATTTAATTATCATAATTTTAACAAAATCTATGTAATAAGCCCCTGAAGTTGATGTGCATTCTTATAATTTCGAAAAAAGTAGTATGGATTCATGCTGCATATAATCACAATATCACATATCATTTTTAAGTGTACCTGCAGGTCTGTAGCTCCCGCTCTGAATAAATTTTAATGGAGCTACAGGTCGGTTTGCGGGTTTAAGAGAAAATCTGAGGCAAGCAAATTAAGTGATGATATAACAAGTAAAGTGCCCGAATAATTTAATGTTAGTTTATTTTTCACAGAAGTTGTGTGGAAATAGGATTAATCAACCCAAAACTAGTGCAATATTTTGTCGTAAATTGCAACTTGTTTAACACGAACTGAACTGTAGATCCCATTATGCATGATCACATTTTTTCATGTTATGGTTAAATTTGATGCGAATCTTGGATAAATTTTACAAAAGAAACTTTGAATAACTTCAAACAGTGGAATGGGGTTTGCAAAGATTTTGATATATAAAGGAAAATAACTTAATATTAGTATAATTGTTTTGAACGGATTTTGCTTGTATAGATGATATATTGTGATACAAAGTTATATTAAAACGATTAAACAAGATTGTGTTTTCCTAAAGGCTATTATAGAAGGAATTAAATACTAGTAGATTATGACGCTGAAATGGCTCCTCCCTATTTCGACAGCATTTAGCTGTTTTAATATTACAAGATTAAAGTACAAATAATATTACATTATACTGTGAAATCATAAGATTTCGTGGTGGATCAATTTTCGTGGAATTCGTGGGTACCTCTCACATACGAATTAACACCCTCCACGAATAAATAAATTAGGACCGTAAAGTCATATTACCTTTTGTGAATATCAGAGAATACACGAAATTACGTCCCCATGAACCTGTAAAATTGAAGCAATCCACGATTGGCCCCCATGAATTTTAATGATTCCACAGTATTACTAGTATTATATTTACATTTTCCAGTGTCTTTGCCTGTGATAACACTACGTATCGATTTTGTACTATATAACCTATACTTCAAATGACGCAAAATTGAGACGCCAGTGGGGTTTGCTGATTTATATTTAAATATTTAATCGTACGATGGTTTAAAATTATATAAATATAAGTAATAATGAATCATTCTTTGAATATTATGAGGTAATAATTTCGGTTGAGGCGTGATCAAATCCAATGAAGACCGAAGGGCAAAATTATCACTTCATAATACTCAAAGAATGGTTCCTTATTCCTTAAGTGCTTCACAAAAACTATTTATCATCACATTAACATCTATCCTCTGATATTTGTAGAATTTTATAATTTTGCTCTTGATGTAAATGAAAAAAAAACCCTGTACGTATGGAACAGCTATTGTAGATTTTAACATCCTGCTGTTTAAGGAAAAAATTCATTTCTAGAAGGACTACGTTAATAAACATTTCCGTAAATGAGATATGATAATAACATAACAAATTCATAATAGTGTGATATTTCATAAACGATCTAAATAACTTTCAAGGTTACATCACACTTACATACACAACTTTTCTTTAGGTAGCTATTTCAAGTAATTGATATCCTCTATTATAAAATGTACAGTCTTCCTTGGCAAATTATCAATTCCAACGCGTAATTTACTTTGTATGTATGAAATAATACTATGAAATCGACCTGGTCTGAAATGAAAAGAGTATTACATATTTTAAAATGAAAGTGAAGCCTTTGCTAAAGGTATTGTGACTAGTGACTTACTAGTAACTCAGGACTCTATATATATATTTCCAGATCGATTAATGAAACATGGAAATGACGGAAAGGATTAGCATGAAAGGTAACAAACCAAATGATACATGTCCATCTGACAAGAGACCTGATGTACCCGACAACAACATGTTGTTCGTATGTGCTATTGAGCTAGGGCTGATGTATTCTGGTTATGCGTATTCCACAAGGGTCGATCCAAAGGATATATTTTGCCCTCACTGGAATGCATTAACTGCAGGTATGACCCACCTGATTCCCACTATAATTCTTCTGGACGAGAAACAGAATTTCTTGGCTTTTGGTTATGAAGCTGAAGAAAAGTACTTAGCGTTAGATGCCGAAGAAAAGAGGAGCTGTTACTTCTTCCAACGATTTCAAATGAATTTGTATGATAAACTTCGATCAGGAGAAGTATGATATCATACAAAATTTGCATTTCAATTATGTAACTTACTAAAGAGTATATATGTACACTGTATTTAAAATTTGGGGTTTTTTTCAGAGACTGTCTTCTGATACAAAGGTTTTCGATGTCAAAGGAAAAGATTTACCTGCTGTAAATATTCTTTCAAATGCCATTAAATACCTAAGATATCACATGCTAAATGAACACAAAACTTGGCAAACCACAATAGAAGAAGGAGATATTTTTTGGGTGTTGACCGTTCCAGCAATGTGGGGTGATCCTGGAAAACAATTAATGATACAAGCTGCTGAGAGGGTAATATCAATGAAATGAAATTTATTCTTCTTTCAATTTCTGATTTTCCTTGTCATTTAAAGGGGTTTCTGACTCCTAAAAACATATCTAAACTGGAAATACATACATATCTTAAACATTCTTTGGGTCATATTTTTCTCTCTTTTTCAGGCTGGAATGGACAACAAACGTTTAGCAATCATATTGGGTCCAAAAGCCGCATTCATCTACTGCAAAGACTTGCCTGTGAAGAAATTTGATAAAGAGTATGATAGTGTTGACATGTTTTCTCTTGGACAGAGGTGTCTTCTTTTGAACGCTGGGGGTAAGAGTCAAACACCAACTCTTTAAAGTATTCAATGTATAACGACCACATTTTGTGCCTATTGCATGAATGGTCCGATAGTCTTAAGAATGATATGAAATTGAAGTTGTTGTCAAGTAAAAATGCCGGTACTTCAACAAAGGAATTTTCATAATTTTGATTATTGCCCAATTAAATTGCACTTTGATTTTTACAATGAATGCTATCGGCAACTGATGTTGTATTAAGATATTGTGAAAAGTAAGTTAATATTCATACAAATCTCATTTTGAATATATGCATAGACTTTCTCTTTATTTAAATATGAAATAATTTTTAAAAAATTAGATATTTTGACCAAATTTAAATTTTCTTCTTTTCATCAAAAGAACACAACTCTTATAAAAAAAAGTTTGAGGTGCAAAATGACCGGCTTCTTATATGTTGTCAGTCATCTGAGTTTGGTTCATTTTACTTTCATTGTCATCTAGCAATACATATCTAACTGATTTAAAATGATTTAAAATTGTTCAGTTATTCATTTAATACCTTAAGATTAAAAGGCGTTAAACTGTGTCGTTACATAGGCTAGGTGCAGGAAATCGTTTCCGAATTTTTTGAATGAATGAATGTGCACTCTTACTGGTCCCCCAATGGATGGAATATCATTATTTAAATAGTCATATAAACGCTTTGTCCCTAGACGTTTATGTCGCTGGGTGCCCTGGTTGTCGGTCCCAGTCATATCTTCCTCCCTGATCACATTGTGGGTTGAATCCCCGATGCACACTACATTGGTGTCCTTCGCATTCTGGCGACATCCATGTCTAGCGTTTGTTAGAATGCTAATGGCTCCATATCCTGTTCTATTTCTTCCTATTTCTTCCCGTAGCGCCTTGTCACACGAGGTATTCTTCTCATCTTGGACAGCCTGTGCATATTGGGAAATGAGTTCCTTCTCATCTCGAAGTTGTTGCAGATAGAATCCCATCCCACTTTTATGTCTGTCAACTTGGCTGAAGTAGGCCCGTACTGAGTGATGCGTGCATCCATCGAGTTGGCGAGAAACGTTCAATTTGGTATGAATGGGGAACTGGTCTATGAACTCAATATCCGTATAAACATTTTAAGCTGTAGACGCCCACAGTACCAACCATGAAAGTCTTATCATGACGACAAGTCAGTCTCTCTGCACATTGTTCACTATGTTTATACACCGAATCCAGAGGGAAACCCCTGTCGTCCTCCGGAGTCCTGGTGGTTGAGCTGCATGAGACGACTCGCCTCCTTCACTTCGGATCAACGCATCCAATGCTCTGGTTATAACATCCGAATTGTTAACACATTCTCTTCTTTCCCTGTAAATGTCTTTGATCATCTTCATCTCCTCTTTAGTCATGGAATTCACGGAATCATCTCCTGGGAGTTCCAGCTTGAATGCATTTGCACGTTTACGGGCACTTTCTGGGGTTTTTGGTGTCTACGGAGTGGTTGATAAAACTTCCATAGTTCAAATAAAGATTGAATAAATATGTCGTGTAACCGCTATGAAATCTGCAATAGGAGTGGATGGTATACATACAGTGACATATAAAGGATACGATTGTGTGATATACTGTTTTGATAGCAATTAAAAATTGGGGTGTATGCGGTGGTTGGATGTTTTGATAACATTTAATCGTATGCGTAAGGGTAGAAGGAGGGGGTGTATGTTCATGGTGCATTACTTTCGTAATAATATAATCATAATATGAATCAGTTCACTATGTATCTGAATTGAGTGTTATGATGTGTTTGGAAACGTTATAGCCATTATTAATTATGAAAAATTTGAAAATCAAATTGCTACGTAAATACATGTAATGATATTTCCAGCTCTAGACACGTGGAGGCCTCTCCAATGTAGAGCCTTGTTTTTTCGGGGGGGGGGGGGTGTTTTTTAATATATTTTTTTTAATTTTGATTTTTTAACAGTGATGCGTGTCATTATAGAGTCAGGTTCTTTACTGCCACATAAGCCCCATACAGGTTTGGGTACCATGACGGGACTTGACGTATGACACAATCAGGCATAATGTCTCTCTTGAAGCCATTCGACTGCCAGACATACACTTTTCTTCAAGATTCCCTGCTGACTGCGGTCAATTTTCTTGCTATATACCGAGCGTCATCCCACATCCCGCGATGACTAAGCATGGTCCAAAATTTTCTATATAGCTTTATCCTGTTCTGGTGATTTTTTCTGGACGGTGCATGGTTGATTTCAAGCCGCCACCATAACTGCTGATGAGTTTCTTCTATATGCACGGTCGGCAGAGGCAGTCTGGATATTCCGGTTTGTCTACAGTTCCCTTTATGACCGGTCTATGCGAAACTTATTTAGCAAGTTTATCGATATTTATTCATATTATATTTTATTATATAAATATTTATTTCATATTTATTTCATTTAATTTGATTAGTTTTCATTTACGTAGAATTCACGGTCGAATACGCGGTGAACATTAAAGGACAAAAAGAAATTGCTCGGGCGCAACGAGCGTCAGTCGCCGTATACACATCTCTGCCGAACGAATGTCATTCCCTTTTTTCACCCAAATACAATGCCTGAGTTCGCTTGCTTGATAGGTGTGACCAGATTAGGTAAATTGTAAGGCGGTACTTATATTCATCGGTTTTTAAGGACAATTGATTTTATCGTATATTTCTTGTCATTCGATTATTATAATCATGTTTTATTTGCAAAGATGGAACCATTGATTTGACAGCTTTCGAAGTGAAGCCTGAAGAGGAACTACACGTATTGATTCATGCTAGCTGGAAAGACTGCAGTGGTATTATTGTGAACACGACTTTTATACAATTGATGATTGATATTGTTGGGGAGGAGTTTATTGATTCGTATTGTCAAAATAACACTGCTGATTATCTTGATTTGTTACGGCTATTTGAAAGGAAGAGATACGAAAAAGTAGATGAGGACATTAAAATGGGAAAAGTAAATTTGAAAGTCCCGCCGACCTTTGTGATAAAATACAAAGAAAAAACGGGTAAAGATATCTCTCAAAGAGTTAAAGAGACCCAATTCGCAAAATCATTGAAATGGACTAAAGACAAAATGCGAATAGACAAAGACTTGTTTCAAAGTTTTTTCAATCCTTCGTGTGAAAAGATTGTATATAATGTTAAACAAACTCTGTCTAAACCAGAAGTTAAAGGATCCAAAGTAATTTTGATGGTGGGTTGCTTTTCGGAATCAACAATTCTACAACATGCTGTTAAAGAGGCCTTTCCAGAATGCATAGTAGCGGTTCCGCATAAGGCGAGACTAGCTGTCCTCAAAGGTGCCGTGTTGTTCGGACATAACCTTTTATCCAACAACGACAGACCAGTAATAGAAGCTGAGTTTTTGCGCCAGAACACAACTAACTAGATATCAAAACATATGTAACAGACCATCGCCTTTGCCTGGCTGTATATGACTACTATATGGTATTATATTGCCCTAAATAATGTACTTTACATATATTCATCATTTTCAATTTTACAGCAATTTGTAGAATTTGTTTTGATTAGGTTTAGTTTGGCCATATTGTTTATCCAAGGACAAGCATTTCAATGAGTATATGTATTATATTTTATTGTTATTGGCCTTGCATTTACGTATTTAGAAGTAACTTTTATTTATTTGCATATTTTTACTTTTTATTAATCTTATTTTTATCTCTTTATTCATTTATTCATATGTGTTTATGCGGATAATTATTTTTTATATTGCAAATTAAATAATGTTCAAGCCCTGACATGCCTACATTTGTTTCCTTATATAACGCTCTCTATAAGCTTATGTATATCTTTATAAAAGTAAACGAGCACATTGCTTTAAACATGATCATATTTTTGAGGTTGTGAAACGGAACAAAAAAAAAAGCAAACAGTTTTTATGAGCAAATATATGAATTAATGATTTACTCGATTAACTCTGCCACTGCCAATTAACACAGGGACACGAAACATATACATTGTTTCTCTTCATTGTATCACTTATTATTCAGTAGATCAGTTCTGGTGTTATTTAATATAAATCAAATTGATCAGTTCAATTAACTTGGGATTTTTGGTACAGACTGAGGTGTTTAGAGTCCAATATTAAACGTGGTAAGTTATGCAACTAGAAAACATCACTGGAAGTTGAAATTGTTAAATTCCAGTAAAACTACTTTGTATGCCACTTAATATATACTACAATATAGCATCACATATTCATGAAAATATATGTTAATTAACTTTAGACCTTTAAAATGACCTTTAAAATGATTTATCTGCTTATCTTTCTTTTCAATGATGACTGAAACAAAAAATATGTGTGAAAGTTAAACAAATAATTAACTGCACAACTACATGAACGTATTTTTAGCTCTGCTGAAAGCAGAGTCTTGGCTGTAGGCAGCTAAATCGCCAATGTTACTATAAATAGCACAGCTTCAAAAGTAAACAAAAACCAAACAGCGTCAAAGTAAAACCTTCCTCTATACCAAATAGTTACACAAAGAGTCACGTTTTGTCAAAAGTGTTGGCATTTTTGTTTCTTTGTTTTAAATACGAGAAAATTGTCTATCTTTTTAGTTTTCTTATTAATAACGTGTTTTAAAAACAAGACTATAAAATTTGGACACATACAATGCGCATGAATTTCAATGAACTACTTTGCTGCGCGTTGAAGAAATGGGAATTGAATATATAACGCTTGTTGCAAAATTCAAGGCAGCAACTGTTGAACTTTTTGCTACTAGACAGACACATTTTTTGTTTGTAGCCGCTTTCAAAATTTGGTCGCTCTCTGACGCTTTGCCGACATTAAAAGCATGAGAGAGAGAGAGAGAGAAAGAGAGAGATTTCAGTCTTTTCTACACAATATGCATAAAGACACACCAAAAGAGCCCGGTTTTCAGTACTTTGATTTGTTAAGCCATCGTACATACACTTCAGTTTCGACGCAATTACCAATGTATACTAGTATATGGTTGTGTACACTTATCTACCAGTATCTTCACAGGTATGTTAAATGTACATATTTAAAATGTGTGTATAGAAAAGAGAAATGCATCGTCATCAAACACTTGTTGATTTAGAACGTAAACATATTAAATATCGGCATTGGCATATTTGTTTAGATTAAATAATGTTACGTAAAACGATGCAAATTGTTTTTTGCAGGAGTTTAATACATTCCTGCAATTTTTTGAAAATGTTAGAATGCATGCAAGTTTTTTTTTTTTATCAAGCAACCTCATGATGATTTTTAACTACATTTAGTTTCATGCAACTCTTTATTTGATTTGACCACGGCCCGACCAAAATTAAAACCTCATAATACTTGAGAATTATTCTTAATTCCTTAATTATTTCGCAATTTATTTTCGAATTTTGTGGGGAAAAGGCACTGTACAAAACCATTCTAAACGGCTTTTAAAAATAAGTTCAATGTGTTCAACTTGGTATTATTGATAAAATCTGTTGTGAATTCATTCAGTGTGTATATAACGTAAGCATACAGGGAACAACGCAAGCAAGAGCAGCCTAGAAATGTGTTCGTTGAAGGACTGCCGATGATGGCCTGAATTCATAAAAAAAACCGACAGTCCTAATCTATCTTATCTCTGAACATAAGTATATATCATGTGATTTGTCATGCAATATTTATTCAACCTAAAAACATTTAAGCATATCGTCATTCGTAACTATGTATACCTTAGGCAACTGATTCAAGATTGTTACATCCAATATTAAAGAATATACTTTCTTTCCCGCCAAGGGATCAGTTCCATTGTGGATTCTTTTGAAACTATAGCTGAGTCATCTGGTTTAAAGCAAGAAAAGTTACCACATATTTTAAACGAGAGTAAAGTTTTTGATTGATATGAGTGTTGATATTTCAGACACTTTACTGTATGTCAACACGAACTTTATATGTAATAATATATGGACTTTTTAAAGTAATTCTTCCGCTTATCATTCAAAATACAAAGTGAGAACTGACAATATGTGGAGAAAACTTGGCAGTGAAAGCAACAAACCACCTGACAACAGACCAGGTGTAGAGCACGACAACGACGCATTGTGTGTTTGTGCCCTGCACTTTGGAAAAACGTATTCTACGTATGCGTATTCAACAAGGAACGATCCAAATTATATAATTTGCCCTCACTGGAACTCATCCAGGATATCAACGTTCCTCAATAACCACATAGTTCCTACTACGATGCTGTTGGACGAGAAACAGAAGCTCGTTGCTTTTGGTTATGAAGCTGAAGAAAAGTTTTCAAATTTAGAAGTAGAAGAGAAGAAGAACTTTTACTTCTTCCAAAGATTTCAAATGAATCTATATGATATGTTTCGATCAGGAGAGGTATGATTATATTTGATACAACTCTCTCTCTCTCTCTCTCTCTCTCTCTCTCTCTCTCTCTCTCTCTCTCTCTCTCTCTCTCTCTCTGTATAATAAAGCACTTTATGAAATTAACAACACAAGGCATCTTAAAAGTGTCAGATCTTATATAAAGATACTAAGCCTGTACACTCAGTATATAAATCACTGACTAGCGACACCAACAATTATAATTGTCTACTTTTTGGAAACATCCAATCCCTTCCTCAGGACACAAAAACATATCACATGAAATAGAAAAAAAGAAAACAAAACAAAATCTAGCACTACATTTAAATTACCTAAGTATTAGTAGTAGTGCTAGATTTTTGTTTTGTTTTTTTTTTCTGTGTTTCAAGTAACAATTTTAAGTGTTCCTATCGTTAGCATATATATATATATATATATATATATATATATATATATATATATATATATATATATATATATATATATATATATAAAATCTTTCAGAATTTGTCCACTCATACCAAGATTTCAGATTTTAATGGAAAAGAAGTACCTGCCATATATATCTTCTCTACTGC
Source organism: Magallana hongkongensis (assembly GCA_015776775.1). NCBI lineage: Eukaryota > Metazoa > Mollusca > Bivalvia > Ostreida > Ostreidae > Magallana > Magallana hongkongensis. The sequence continues at coordinate 41,609,974 of CM027471.1, forward strand.
CATTAAATACTTAATTGATCACATCCAAAATTATCACGAAACTCATGGTGCATCTTTAGAGGTTAAAAATATAAAATGGGTATTGACGGTACCAGCAATGTGGGGTGATCCTGAAAAGAAGTTTATGATACAAGCTGCTAAGAAGGTATTTGTGAAATATCTTTTTTTTTTAATATCAGTTTTAGGCTTATCTTTGAATCAAAAAGGATTTTTGTCTCTTTAAGAACACTAAAACTTGTTGATTCTTATAGTTCAAATATCATAAGATTATGTGCTTAATTTTTCTTTATGCAATCATTTACCAGTTTCTATACTTTTCTCTTATGCTTTCAGGCAGGAATTGACAAAACGCGTTTAGCAATTGTATTGGAGTCAGAAGCTGCATATATTTTCTGTAAAGTGCTGCCTGTGGAGAAATTTGAGAATGGATCTAATAACATTGATGTATTTTCTCCTGGACAAAGATATCTTGTCTTGAACGCAGATGGTAAGAGTTAAATAACAGCCTCTTAGGATTAAGAAATGTTAAATTGCTGATCAAGAAAAGGTGGAAAGTTAATCTAAAATCTTCAATATTTACGATTCCTTTTTTATTATTGATTGTTTTCCAAATGTATAGATAAAACCATTGACACGACAGTTCTAAAAGTAAATCCTGAAGGAAAAGTAAACGTTTTACGTCGAGCAAGCTGGGAAAACTGTGGTGGTGCAGTGGTGGACAATGCCTTCAAACAAATGCTTATTGATATAGTTGGAGAGAAATTCATGGATTCATTTCGCCAAAATAACACTGCTGATTACATTGATATATTCAGCGCTTTTAAAATGAAAAAGAGAACAAAAATGGGTGAATATATTATACATCAAAAGATAAATTTGGTAATTTCACCACGCTTTTTAGAAAAATACAATGAAGATAGGGGTACAGATGTCTCCAAAAGAACTTTGGAGACTCGATACGCAAAATCGTTGAAATGGTCCGGAGACAAAATGCGAATAGATATAGACTTATTTCGGAGTTTCTTCCATCCTGCGAATGTAAAATTAGTTATTTGTATCCGAGAGATTTTGTCGAAACCGGAAGCAATAGGAACTAAAGTAATTTTAATGGTTGGTGGTTTTTCGGAATGTCAAATAGTGCAAGATGCTATCCGAAAGGCCTTTCCAGAATGTCGAGTAGTGGTTCCACATGAGGCGGGACTAGCTGTTCTCAAAGGCGCCGTATTGTTCGGTCATAGCGTTATATCCGACGACGACAACACGCCGGTATTAGAAGAGGGTGACAACAGGCTAGTTGTCGCTTTAGACAACAACAAAGTTTATAACACAACAGAAGACAGGAGATCGTATGCTACAACAGACAGACTATTTGGAAGATGTACTATATTATAAACGCGAGGCATTTGTATAATCATATAATTCAATTGCCATTCTATTGATATTTTTACAGGGTTGCATAGAGTAAATACCCTAGATTATATATATATATATATATATATATATATATATATATATATATATATATATATATATATATATATATATACACACACACACACACACACACTAAAGGGGGACATAAAAATTTAGAGAGAATTGAATTGTTACATTACTATCGTAGTTTGATTATAATGGACGCGATTTTTTTTTGTCAAATGTTAAAAGGTTGTATCAAAGTTTCTAAACATTTTGTGACTATGTTTTTAGTTTAACTTATATGAACTTATATTTGGAATAATTATACAGATGTTTATACAAAATGATGTTTATTATACATCAATGCTAATAAAACTACATAAAACATATTGGTGTTTATAACGGCGTGGGAGGAGTACGAAAACTTTGATTTATTTTCTAATATAAGCTGACCTGTACACAATAAAATTCTGATCAATTGTATTAAATCGGTATGATTTTTTTTATAATTAAGATATATTCTTGTACCTTTCACAGCCAATAAGTTATATATTGATATTAGACAAAAAGGTCTAACAATTGATAAGGAAAGATTGTACTTATCGAGAAAGAAAATGAGGCAATAGGCCTAAGAAATAATGATTACAGACTATTAAAAATAATGTACCTAATTAGGGTTGTCTAGACCCCATTGAACAACCTGATGGAAAAGTACGAGATTGTTTTATCGATTTAGATCATACTGTCTTAACATTGCCTATATGAAAAGAAATTTCCTTTGTCTTTTCTAACCAATTTGAAATATTGGATAACGTAGCATCGTTTTTGAAAGTTGGAGGGGGTAGACTCATCTAAAAAAAATCTTGACAAGCAAAACAAAAAAGATTACTTTGCAAAATACATACATGTCTGGATAAGGCCTAGTCGCAAATATTAGTCGTCGCGAACCAGTTTATCGGCCGTTAATCGCAAAATAAAGTCACCGCGAATAAAAATTGGTTTACAGTATATTATATTGATTTATCTAGCATATTTTACCTCTTTATTATACAATGTTCAAAAAGAAAATGCACTTAACAGTAATAAACATATAAGTTTTGCCTGTAACTATACTTTTGTGCGGAAGTCTTATTGAGAATGATCTTTAAAATCATGCAGTTGTTGAAATTTATCTGAGCTTAACATTTGATATAACCTCTTTATCCCTGCAATTGTTTAACTTGTTTAATATTTGAAACGTATTCTGTAGGCCCTGTTTGACATTAAGATACCAATTGTAAAGAGTTTGATTTAGATATATTACTAGAAAAAGACACTAATGGTAACCTAACAACAAAACTTTACGATAAACATGATGACTTCAACTTTCCTTACTTGTGTAGCAATATACCTTCTTCACCTGCATCTGGAGTTTTTGTCTCTCAGTTAATTCGATACGCAAGGGCATGTTCTACATATTGTCAATTTCTATAACGAGGCAAACTACTGACAAACAAGTTGATTAAACAAGATTATCAACAGTCTCTCAATTGAAGTCATCATTTCGTAAGCTGTATGGTTGATACAACGACCTCGTCAGCAAAAAACAATCTTCCGCTAAGTCATTTGCTGAATGACGTTTTTCATACTTATTGTTTGGCCAATATATATAACTGTAGAATCATTTAATTTTTTTTTTTTTTGGGGGGGGGGGGCATTTTTCGTGGATTATGGATCTTTTTGCTTATTCGTGGGGATGTAATTTCGTGGATGCGTCGGTTTTAAGTTTAATTAACAAAGAAAACTTTTTCTTGATTTGTTGAGGATGTAAATTCGTGGCGGAGGGCCACCAACGATACCTCGAAAATTGAGCCTCCACGAATTTTAATGATTTCACAGTATTTACCGAATTGTCTACGAAATGATTACGACAAAGAGCACACGTCGGGTGTGACCGGTCAGCAGAGGATGCTCACTCCCCCATGGCACCTGATCCTACCTCTAATTGTGTAGAGGTCCGTGTTGGCTCTGTTCCTGATTTTTGTATTTTGACTTTAGTCTTTTGATGTAAAACCCTGAAAAGTTCTTTAAAATAAATAACCAAATCTGGTAAGAATTTTACTTTGAATCTCTCCAACTATATAAAAAATACAAACCTGACCCCTATGTTAATTAAATACTGATGACATATAATTATGAATACAAACTGTATTTAATTTATACAAATCATTATAATATTTATATATATAGCTTTCACTTCAAAAACATTGTTATTTGTGGAAAAAACGCGGCTTTAAACAGAATTGTCTCTTACTCACTATGTCCAATCTGATTCTTTCGCATGATTTAAATAATAATAAAATGCAAACAAATGTCAATACAGCAACACCACCATTTATGTGCAAAAAGGTCGAATTAAATTTCCCTAACCTAGAGGAATGAACACTGGAACCCCCCCCCCCTTTTTTTCTTTACACTTTTAAAGAATGTTTTGTCTTTATATATATATATATATATATATATATATATATATATATATATATATATATATATATATATATATATATACCTCACTCCATAAATTCTTCATGTATCCACATTTAGAAATGAGATGCTTTAAACAAACAACAGAAAGTGGAGTGTGTTAAAATTGTATGCTTTAGCTGGTTATGTAAATTGTTTCTATTTTTACGTCATTATTGCGTGTCTTATATCAATGTGATACGAGACACCTTGAAATATTAATGAAAGTGAAAGTACATAACTGCCAAAATATATAATAACGATGTAAAAATTTTAAATTCATAAACATTTGACAATTAAGAAAACATTGTTAAAGTATTAAAGTATTAAATTGTTAAACTGTTCGGGTTCCAGAAGGTTTAGAACTATATTTTTTTAGATTGTTCTCAATTTAAATTAATTTGACCATGATTTTAATTATAAGAATAAAGAATAAAAAAAAATTCTTCAAAAAAACTCATTCAAACTTTATTTAAGGGCTTTGTCACAAAATCAAGAAGGTATATGTACCCCAAAATGTTAAAATTGCAGCATTAATACATTATTAATGTTTCGCCCATTCGCACTTATAACGGCAGGACATCTACATCTCACAGAATTCATATAATTTGTGAAAGGTTATTCCATGTGTTAACGGAGGCCTTTTCTAGGTCTATTCAATGGATGGTGAAGTTGTCTCACTATCGATCCTGTCTATCTCGTTCCATACATACAAGTCTTGCATGTATTTTAAAAGTGTGCCGTGCAGTTGCGCGAGTGCTGTTATCGGTTTCTGCCGTAAGGTGAGCTACCCTGATATAGCGGTCCTTTTGACGTGTCAATACATGACAATTGGCCTTCGAGGTAGGTCGTCAAACACTTCCGGTTGCATTGAATTTCCGGACAAGCTTTCTAATGGTTGTGTGTCTTTGTAAAGAAAAACTCTAGCGACTAATAAATATCATGAATTTAGATAAGCTCGTTATTTTTAGGACAGCATTTGCAAATGTTAAAAAATAAGTAAATTATACATTTAATGCAAATATTGTAAAAGCAAGTACATGTAAACCTATCGTGAACCGCAGTCTACTTGGACCAAGCCATCTGCTCTTGAACGTTCTTTGGCAAAAATGTGCCGCATTTTACTCAATTTGTTCTATGTTTTTTTTATTAAAAGCAATTAAAAGCAGAGCCATTTTGAAAACACCCGAAAAACTTTTTGAACTCGCATTCTTCTGCTTTTCAACAAATATGCAGTCGAGTAATTACTCACTCAATTACATTTTTTTTAACATTGACAGTTTAAAAAGCAGGCAATAATGGTTTTGTTTTTCTTCCTTTGAATAGTCTCCACAACTATCATTTGGGACTTTTTTTTAGGTCGTTCATCAATTCCTTAATCTAAATTTAGGTTATGAGCAATGATGAAATCACAAAAATATCCTAATAAGACTCAATTTAACATTTTTATGAACTAGCAACATACCTTTTTGAACTGATCTTTCAGTATTTTTATGATTTGTTGTGGAGAATAGTTTTGTAGTCGATTCCAGAAACTCTTAAATAAGACATAAACAGAAAATGAAAAGCATGGTTCAATAAAATTTAAGTCGCGCTTTGCAATTTATTAAACAAATGAGGTAATACAATGTTACGTGTTTGAAATCACAATTTAAAAAAGGATTTAACAACATATTATCCAAGGAATGGTTTTGGTTTGGTTACCTGTTATATTCAGCACTATCGACTGGGATTGATATTGCTTTAATTCACCACTTGCAGTTACCGCAATGAGAATGCATTTATATGTCCCCACATCCTCTGGATATCTGACCGCTGTTCTTGATATTTCCAAACGAAGATGCGACGTCATGGTATTGTTAATAGACCCATTGACGGTTACTCCCGTTTTATTTTCTAACGCTTTATCTTGCCAGGCTATTTTGTACTTCGTTACTGATACAACATAGCTTTCGGATCTCTTCAGATGAATTCTTGCAATGCCGATGAGATTGGTGCCATTAACAACACAGCTGATATCTACACCTGATTTTCCAAACTCTACCAATAAAGGTTCTACCTCTATTGATATGGAAGCAAGCACTAAAAGTACAAAATAAAAGATTTTCAAAATAATTTCAATATAGACAAATTTCGAAAAGATATTTGTATTTATTGTTTTGAAATTTGGTTAATAATCGCAAGTGGTTTAAATATACAGAATTGATTTAAATGTTACATACCAGTTCTAGCGATCAGCGTCCACAGGGAAATAAAACCAATAGCCATTAAATGTGTTAGTGGTCATAAATTATCACACATATGGAATGCAGACCTGTGCTTGGTAATAAAACGCCTGGAAAATAAATCGAAGACTAGAAAATAGAAATCTCATCTTTTGGAAAAACATCTCATATTTTCTAAGTATATCAGTGTTTAATTTATCTTGTGTTTTAATGCTTTTAATAAACATAAATGACATTTATGCAAAACATTTTGCTATAGTTGTTTTTCTTTTCTTTGAATTGATTTTACCTTATGGTGGGCTCGTGAACAATTATGTTATGCGGAAACAATCTATAGTTTTATTCATGTCAGTATGAATCCTTCCTGTTTGATATCATATCAACTTTAACACAAGATACTATTTATGTATTTCAATTTCTTATATGCACTGCCAAAAATAAACCCAGTCTTGTATCATGAAATCATACGACGTATAAGGCTTTCAACCAGCCAACACGAATCTGAAAGTTTAAACGTTTATCTTCAATTTCCATCGTATACTTAACACCTTATGCATGAAAACATATAATTGATAGCCTGTATCCAACACAAAACACACATTAAGCAAATAATAAAAGTCTTAGCCGAATTCTAAAATCTTATTGAAGATAGTCATAAATGTTTTACATACTCTCTCATCTTCGCATTTTTAATTATCAATTAGACATATTCTACATTAAATACTAAAACTGCATTCTCTTCATTGACATAATATATCGTTGAAATAAGAGATGGATAAAAACTCACTATATGAGGTAATTTCAATGCAAGGACAAGTTTGATTTAATCGATCCGTCTATGTTGTTAAAATGATATAAGGAAATTCGTGACGGTGATTTTCTGGTACTTATTTCCTTATATATATGATTAATTCAAAATTTACAATACAAATATAATTACAAAACATTTAACGTTTAACGCTAATTAATTATTTTGATATTTTAGAGTAACATTAGAAAAATGAAGAGGGCACGTACCTATATCATGTATATTAGCAGAAATGTGTTTCTGTACACTTCGTTTCAAATACAAATGATTTTGTTCCGGTTTTTTCCCGTGATGAAAACATCAGGAAACTTCACTGCGGTCTTTTATCAATTATTGTATGCATAAATTCAATATGAACTTAGATCTATATATTGGATATGAACAATGATTATAGCAGGTATATATAGCAGGTATCTTTTACAACTGATACATCAGTGCTTTTATTGCTTATTTAAAAATAGTTGTGTTGTCAATTCTGGACAACCTTTTAAAAGACAAACAAAATAGCATTTTAAAAAAATTATATTTTTTCTTGAAAGGGATATATGTATGAATTACAATCAATTTCCATTGACAGTGTCTAAACAATTTGAGGCCGACGCACTCTCCTGTATCTAGCTCCTGAACTTTGAGACTTCTCGCATCCACACTCTACAACATCTGATATTTACTCTTTTGGATTGATGTTGTGGGAGCTGTATCATGGAAAACTTATAGAAAATGTAATATTTATTGACCAACACGTATTGAAAAAAACTGAAGACAAGTTGGATATATTTGTTAGGAAGTGTCTAAATAAAAACGCCCAGCAAAGACCAAGCATCGGAGATATAGTTGTGCGACTAGACAATATATTTCTTTGAATATTTAGCTATAATTTTCGTTTTGTAATACACCAGTTTTTGGACAGTATGATGGTAGTACAAGTAAATGAACAAAAAATATCTAAGCAAGTCAATGTCTATATTTTAAATGACATAAAAAGTAAAATACTATCTTTCAAATGCGACAATGATTAAGAAATATGAAAATACTGATAAAACTTGTTGTTTTCTGGCTGCTTTTTTTTTTTTTTTTTTTTTTTTTTTTTTTTTACAAAAAATGGATTAAAAATTTTTTTTCCGCCATGCATATTATCTATGAAGCCTAAAGAAAACAAATTTTTCAAACATTATTTCTATGGAAGAATAAAATATTTATATATGAGTATGGCCAAGCATAGTCGCCAACTCAAAAAAAAAATTTCATGAAGGACTACACCTCCAATGCAAATATACTCTGAGCATTGGTTGCTGGGGGCATACGTTGCCAGGTTAACAATAGATATTAAAAATCAAAACCTCATGGAGGAATGGCACAGATTATTCATATAGTTTATGTAAAACTTTCGGAAATGTATAAACGTTGTGAAAGTGAAAAACTCAATAAAAAAAATAACAAAAAAAAAATTCATTTTTTTTGTTTGAGTTATACCAATGACAAACTGCCTCAAAATATTTGACTAACTTTTTTTGGCTTGTTACCATAGCAACGGTTCTCATCTTTATCCATAATCATAAAGGTGACTAAAAAAAAATCAAGATTTGAATTTTTAAAATTTTAAATTTAATGAGTAAATCATATTTTGAGTTTTCGATTAAGTTACCATGGAAAACACTTTGCGTTTCTCTAAAAATGTTTTTTCCCCAAAAAATGTCAACGTTTAATTGGAAATCCTCAGTTATTTACTTTACTTACAATATGTTCTCAATTAAGCATTAAAATGATATTTTGACATATTTACCTTCTGTTATAATATTGCAATGGGACTACACAACAACAAATAAATGAAAACTTTTAATAGTTTTTTTTAACTAATCAAAGTGAATGAAACTGTAAAATATGAGGAAAATTAGTCACCGAATGTTTATTTTTATATAGAATCGATCACAAATGACATGAGGATTCGAATACCGGTATTTTAATGTAAATTTTAAAAATAAAATGAATTATCTTGTTTCTAATGTTTCTTTAAATGCAATTTTGAGTGCAATTTAATTATCATAATTTAAACAAAATCTATGTAATAAGCCCGTGAAGTTGATGTGCATTCTCATAATTTCGAAAAAAAGTAGTATGGATTCATGCTGCATATAATTACAATATCACATGTCATATTTAAGCGTACCTGCAGGTCTGTAGCTCCCGCTCTGAATAAATTTGGATGAAGCTACAGGTCGGTTTGCGGGTTTAAGAGAAAATCTGAGGCAAGCGAATTTTAAAGTGATGATATAACAAGTAAAGTGCCCGAATAATTTAATGTTATTTTATTTTTCACAGAAGTTTTGTGGAAATAGGGTTAATCAACCCAAAACTAGTGCAATATTTTGTGCGTCGTAAATTGCAACTTTTTTAACACGAACTGAACTGTAGATCCCATTATGCATGATCACATTTTTTCATGTTATGGTAAATTTGATGCGAATCTTGGATAAATTCTACAAAAGAAACTTTAAATAACTTCAAACAGTGGGATGGGGTTTGCAAAGATTTTGATATATAAAGGAAAATAACTTAATATTAGTATAATTGTTTTGAACGGATTTTGCTTGTATAGATGATATATTGTGATACTTAGTTATATTAAAACGATTAAACAAGATTGTGTTTTCCTAAAGGCTATTATAGAAGGAATTAAATACTAGTAGATTATGACGCTGAAATGGCTCCTCCCTATTTCGACAGCATTTAGCTGTTTTAATATTACAAGATTAAAGTACAAATAATATTACATTATACTGTGAAATCATAAGATTTCGTGGTGGATCAATTTTCCTGGAATTCGTGGGTACCTCTCACCCACGAATTAACATCCTCCACGAATAAATAAATTAGGACCGTAAAGTCATATTACCTTTTGTGAATATCAGAGAATACACGAAATTACGTCCCCATGAACCTGTAAAATTGAAGCAATCCACGATTGGCCCCCATGAATTTTAATGATTCCACAGTATTACTAGTATTATATTTACATTTTCCAGTGTCTTTGCCTGTGATAACACTACGTATCGATTTTGTACTATATAACCTATACTTCAAATGACGCCAAATTGAGACGTCAGTGGGGTTTGCTGATTTATATTTAAATATTTAATCGTACGATGGTTTAAAATTATATAAATATAAGTAATAATGAATCATTCTTTGAATATTATGAGGTGATAATTTCGGTTGAGGCGTGATCAAATCCAATGAAGACCGAAGGGCAAAATTATCACTTCATAATACTCAAAGAATGGTTCCTTATTCCTTAAGTGCTTCACAAAAACTATTTATCATCACATTAACATCTATCCTCTGATATTTGTAGAATTTTATAATTTTGCTCTTGATGTAAATGAAAAAAAAACCCTGTACGTATGGAACAGCTATTGTAGATTTTAACATCCTGCTGTTTAAGGAAAAAATTCATTTCTAGAAGGACTACGTTAATAAACATTTCCGTAAATGAGAAATGATAATAACATAACAAATTCATAATAGTGTGATATTTCATAAACGATCTAAATAACTTTCAAGGTTACATCACACTTACATACACAACTTTTCTTTAGGTAGCTATTTCAAGTAATTGATATCCTCTATTATAAAATGTACAGTCTTCCTTGGCAAATTATCAATTCCAACGCGTAATTTACTTTGTATGTATGAAATAATACTATGAAATCGACCTGGTCTGAAATGAAAAGAGTATTACATATTTTAAAATGAAAGTGAAACCTTTGCTAAAGGTATTGTGATTAGTGACTTACTAGTAACTCAGGACTCTATATATATATTTCCAGATCGATTAATGAAACATGGAAATGACGGAAAGGATTAGCATGAAAGGTAACAAACCAAATGATACATGTCCATCTGACAAGAGACCTGATGTACCCGACAACAGCATGTTGTTCGTATGTGCTATTGAGCTAGGGCTGATGTATTCTGGTTATGCGTATTCCACAAGGGTCGATCCAAAGGATATATTCTGCCCTCACTGGAATTCATTAACTGCAGGTATGACCCACCTGATTCCCACTGTAATTCTTCTGGACGAGAAACAGAATTTCTTGGCTTTTGGTTATGAAGCTGAAGAAAAGTACTTAGCGTTAGATGCCGAAGAAAAGAGGAGCTGTTACTTCTTCCAACAATTTCAAATGAGCTTGTATGATAAACTTCGATCAGGAGAAGTATGATATCATACAAAATTTGCATTTCAATTATGTAACTTACTAAAGAGTATATATGTACACTGTATTTAAAATTTGGGGTTTTTTTCAGAGACTGTCTCCTGATACAAAGGTTTTCGATGTCAAAGGAAAAGATTTACCTGCTGTAAATATTCTTTCAAATGCCATTAAATACCTAAAATATCACATGCTAAATGAACATAAAACTTGGCAAACCACAATAGAAGAAGGAGATATTTTTTGGGTGTTGACCGTTCCAGCAATGTGGGGTGATCCTGGAAAACAATTAATGATACAAGCTGCTGAGAGGGTAATATCAATGAAATGAAATTTATTCTTCTTTCAATTTCTGATTTTCCTTGTCATTTAAAGGGGTTTCTGACTCCTAAAAACATATCTAAACTGGAAATACATACATATCTTAAACATTCTTTGGGTCCTATTTTTCTCTCTTTTTCAGGCTGGAATGGACAACAAACGTTTAGCAATCATATTGGATCCAAAAGCCGCATTCATCTACTGCAAAGACTTGCCTGTGAAGAAATTTGATAAAGAGTATGATAGTGTTGACATGTTTTCTCTTGGACAAAGATGTCTTCTTTTGAACGCTGGGGGTAAGATTCAAACACCAACTCTTTAAAGTATTCAATGTATAACGACCACATTTTGTGCCTATTACATGAATGGTCCGATAGTCTTAAGAATGATATGAAATTGAAGTTGTTGTCAAGTAAAAATGCCGGTACTTTAACAAAGGAATTTTCATAATTTTGATTATTGCCCAATTAAATTGCACTTTGATTTTTACAATGAATGCTATCGGCAACTGATGTTGTATTAAGATATTGTGAAAAGTAAGTTAACATTCATACAAATCTCATTTTGAATATATGCATAGACTTTCTCTTTATTTAAATATGAAATAATTTTTAAAAAATTAGATATTTTGACCAAATTTAAATTTTCTTCTTTTCATCAAAAGAACACAACTCTTATAAAAAAAAAGTTTGAGGTGCAAAATGACCGGCTTCTTATATGTTGTCAGTCATCTGAGTTTGGTTCATTTTACTTTCATTGTCATCTAGCAATACATATCTAACTGATTTAAAATGATTTAAAATTGTTCAATTATTCATTTAATACCTTAAGATTAAAAGGCGTTAAATTGTGTCGTTACATAGGCTAGGTGCAGGAAAACGTTTCCGAATTTTTTGAATAAATGAATGTGCACTCTTACTGGTCCCCCAATGGATGGGATATCATTATTTAAATAGTCATATAAACGCTTTGTCCCTAGACGTTTATGTCGCTGGGTGCCCTGGTTGTCGGCCCCAGTCATATCTTTCTCCCTGATCACATTGTGGGTTGAATCCCCGATGCACACTACATTGGTGTCCTTCGCATTCTGGCGACATCCATGTCTAGCGTTTGTTAGAATGCTAATGGCTCCATATCCTGTTCTATTTCTTCCTATTTCTTCCCGTAGCGCCTTGTCACACGAGGTATTCTTCTCATCTTGGACAGCCTGTGCATATTGGGAAATGAGTTCCTTCTCATCTCGAATTTGTTGCAGATAGAATCCCATCCCACTTTTATGTCTGTCAACTTGGCTGAAGTAGGCCCGTACTGAGTGATGCGTGCATCCATCGAGTTGGCGAGAAACGTTCAATTTGGTACGAATGGGGAACTGGTCTATGAACTCAATATCCGTATAAACATTTTAAGCTGTAGACGCCCACAGTACCAACCATGAAAGTCTTATCATGACGACAAGTCAGTCTCTCTGCACATTGTTCACTATGTTTATACACCGAATCCAGAGGGAAACCCCTGTCGTCCTCCGGAGTCCTGGGTGATTGAGCTGCATGAGACGACTCGCCTCCTTCACTTCGGATCAACGCATCCAATGCTCTGGTTATAACATCCGAATTGTTAACACATTCTCTTCTTTCCCTGTAAATGTCTTTGATCATCTTCATCTCCTCTTTAGTCATGGAATTCACGGAATCATCTCCTGGGAGTTCCAGCTTGAATGCACTTGCACGTTTACGGGCACTTTCTGGGGTTTTTGGTGTCTTCGGAGTGGTTGATAAAACTTCCATAGTTCAAATAAAGATTGAATAAATATGTCGTGTAACCGCTATGAAATCTGCAATAGGAGTGGATGGTATACATACAGTGACATATAAAGGATACGATTGTGTGATATACTGTTTTGATAGCAATTAAAAATTGGGGTGTATGCGGTGGTTGGATGTTTTGATAACATTAAATCGTATGCGTAAGGGTAGAAGGAGGGGGTGTATGTTCATGGTGCATTACTTTCGTAATAATATAATCATAATATGAATCAGTTCACTATGTATCTGAATTGAGTGTTATGATGTGTTTGGAAACGTTAGCCATTATTAATTATGAAACATTTGAAAATCAAATTGCTACGTAAATACATGTAATGATATTTCCAGCTCTAGACACGTGGAGGCCTCTCCAATGTAGAGCCTTGTTTTTTCGGGGGGGGGGGGGTGTTTTTTAATATATTTTTTTTTAATTTTGATTTTTTAACAGTGATGCGTGTCATTATAGAGTCATGTTCTTTACTGCCACATAAGCCCCATACAGGTTTGGGTACCATGACGGGACTTGACGTATGACACAATCAGGCATAATGTCTCTCTTGAAGCCATTCGACTGCCAGACATACACTTTTCATCAAGATTCCCTGCTGACTGCGGTCAATTTTCTTGCTATATACCGAGCGTCATCCCACATCCCGCGACGACTAAGCATGGTCCAAAATTTTCTATATAGCTTTATCCTGTTCTGGTGATTTTTTCTGGACGGTGCATGGTTGATTTCAGGCCGCCACCATAACTGCTGATGAGTTTCTTCTATATGCACGGTCGGCAGAGGCAGTCTGGATATTCCGGTTTGTCTACAGTTCCCTTTATGACCGGTCTATGCGAAACTTATTTAGCAAGTTTATCGATATTTATTCATATTATATTTTATTATATAAATATTTATTTCATATTTATTTCATTTAATTTGATTAGTTATCATTTACGTAGAATTCACGGTCGAATACGCGGTGAACATTAAAGGACAAAAAGAAATTGCTCGGGCGCAACGAGCGTCAGTCGCCGTATACACATCTCTGCCGAACGAATGTCATTCCCTTTTTTCACCCAAATACAATGCCTGAGTTCGCTTGCTTGATAGGTGTGACCAGATTAGGTAAATTGTAAGGCGGTACTTATATTCATCGGTTTTTAAGGACAATTGATTTTATCGTATATTTCTTGTCTTTCGATTACTATAATCATGTTTTATTTGCAAAGATGGAACCATTGATTTGACAGCTTTCGAAATGAAGCCTGAAGAGGAACTACACGTATTGATTCATGCTAGCTGGAAAGACTGCAGTGGTATTATTGTGAACACGACTTTTATACAATTGATGATTGATATTGTTGGGGAGGAGTTTATTGATTCGTATTGTCAAAATAACACTGCTGATTATCTTGATTTGTTACGGCTATTTGAAAGGAAGAGATACGAAAAAGTAGATGAGGACATTAAAATGGGAAAAGTAAATTTGAAAGTCCCGCCGACCTTTGTTATAAAATTCAAAGAAAAAACGGGTAAAGATATCTCTCAAAGAGTTAAAGAGACCCAATTCGCAAAATCGTTGAAATGGACTAAAGACAAAATGCGAATAGACAAAGACTTGTTTCAAAGTTTTTTCAATCCTTCGTGTGAAAAGATTGTATATAATGTTAAACAAACTCTGTCTAAACCAGAAGTTAAAGGATCCAAAGTAATTTTGATGGTGGGTTGCTTTTCGGAATCAACAATTCTACAACATGCTGTTAAAGAGGCCTTTCCAGAATGCATAGTAGCGGTTCCGCATAAGGCGAGACTAGCTGTCCTCAAAGGTGCCGTGTTGTTCGGACATAACCTTTTATCCAACAACGACAGACCAGTAATAGAAGCTGAGTTTTTGCGCCAGAACACAACTAACTAGATATCAAAACATATGTAACAGACCATCGCCTTTGCCTGGCTGTATATGACTACTATATGGTATCATATTGCCCTAAATAATGTACTTTACATATATTCATCATTTTCAATTTTACAGCAATTTGTAGAATTTGTTTTGATTAGGTTTAGTTTGGCCATATTGTTTATCCAAGGACAAGCATTTCAATGAGTATATGTATTATATTTTATTGTTATTGGCCTTGCGTTTACGTATTTAGAAGTAACTTTTATTTATTTGCATATTTTTACTTTGTATTAATCTTATTTTTATCTCTTTATTCATTTATTCATATGTGTTTATGCGGATAATTATTTTTTATATTGCAAATTAAATAATGTTCAAGCCCTGACATGCCTACATTTGTTTCCTTATATAACGCTCTCTATAAGCTCATGTATATCTTTATAAAAGTAAATGAGCACATTGCTTTAAACATGATCATATTTTTGAGGTTGTGAAACGGAACAAAAAAAAAGCAAACAGTTTTTATGAGCAAATATATGAATTAATGATTTACTCGATTAACTCTGCCACTGCCAATTAACACAGGGACACGAAACATATACATTGTTTCTCTTCATTGTATCACTTATTATTCAGTAGATCAGTTCTGGTGTTATTTAATATAAATCAAATTGATCAGTTCAATTAACTTGGGATTTTTGGTACAGACTGAGGTGTTTAGAGTCCAATATTAAACGTGGTAAGTTATGCAACTAGAAAACATCACTGGAAGTTGAAATTGTTAAATTCCAGTAAAACTACTTTGTATGCCACTTAATATATACTACAATATAGCATCACATATTCATGAAAATATATGTTAATTAACTTTAGACCTTTAAAATGACCTTTAAAATGATTTATCTGCTTATCTTTCTTTTCGATGATGACTGAAACAAAAAATATGTGTGAAAGTTAAACAAATAATTAACTGTACAACTACATGAACGTATTTTTAGCTCTGCTGAAAGCAGAGTCTTGGCTGTAGGCAGCTAAATCGCCAATGTTACTATAAATAGCACAGCTTCAAAAGTAAACAAAAACCAAACAGCGTCAAAGTAAAACCTTCCTCTATACCAAATAGTTACACAAAGAGTCACGTTTTGTCAAAAGTGTTGGCATTTTTGTTTCTTTGTTTTAAATACGAGAAAATTGTCTATCTTTTTAGTTTTCTTATTAATAACGTGTTTTAAAAACAAGACTATAAAATTTGGACACATACAATGCGCATGAATTTCAATGAACTACTTTGCTGCGCGTTGAAGAAATGGGAATTGAATATATAACGCTTGTTGCAAAATTCAAGGCAGCAACTGTTGAACTTTTTGCTACTAGACAGACACATTTTTTGTTTGTAGCCGCTTTCAAAATTTGGTCGCTCTCTGACGCTTTGCCGACATTAAAAGCATGAGAGAGAGAGAGAGAGAGAGAGAGAGAGAGAGAGATTTCAGTCTTTTCTATATGCATAAAGACACACCAAAAGAGCCCGGCT
This sequence comes from Magallana hongkongensis, assembly GCA_015776775.1. NCBI lineage: Eukaryota > Metazoa > Mollusca > Bivalvia > Ostreida > Ostreidae > Magallana > Magallana hongkongensis. Next base: position 41,626,685 of record CM027471.1, read on the forward strand.
TTCAGTACTTTGATTTGTTAAGCCATCGTACATACACTTCAGATTCGACGCAATTACCAATGTATACTAGTATATGGTTGTGTACACTTATCTACCAGTATCTTCACAGGTATGTTAAATGTACATATTTAAAATGTGTGTATAGAAAAGAGAAATGCATCGTCATCAAACACTTGTTGATTTAGAACGTAAACATATTAAATATCGGCATTGGCATATTTGTTTGGATTAAATAATGTTACGTAAAACGATGCAAATTGTTTTTTGCAGGAGTTTAATACATTCCTGCAATTTTTTGAAAATGTTAGAATGCATGCAAGTTTTTTTTTTATCAAGCAACCTCGTGATGATTTTTAACTACATTTAGTTTCATGCAACTCTTTATTTGATTTGACCACGGCCCGACCAAAATTAAAACCTCATTGTCACGACAGCCGTCGTGACTGTTCAGTCAAACACAACATAATTCGTTTTATATTTACAATTTTTATATAAAATAAAACCAAACAAATATACCTATTATAAACAATAAGATATTTAAGTTTTCTGATGTCCATAGTCTTCGTCACAGGCATGTAGAAGAGTAGTGGGTAGATATGGCATGGCGTGAGACAGTGGCAGACAGGTATTACCACGGCGATGGACTGCCAGAAACTGGATAGGGACCTTATTAAATTAAACAAATAAACATATTTTGAGTTACATGATTAATATACCTTACATAAACATAGGCTAAGTCGCACGGACTTAAAATATAACATTATGGCAACAACAGCACGCCATACAATAGCACGAAACCACAGCGAATACGATCACTGCATAACGTTAAGAGTATCACACTACTTAACACAGAAAAACCACGTCAAAACGATATACAAATACTCCGTACTACACGGACAATATACAAGTACACCGAACTACACGGCAAAAATACAAGTATATCATGCATTTATATCGCAATATAAAGCACACACACTCGACACGTGACCACACAGGAACACGCGCGAGCAAGCACCTATGTTTAACAGTTCTACCTCGTAAAACCAGTATATCAAAAGTAACAAAAAATACTTAATATAAACTCCACAGTAATGTAAAAAGACTGAGCCGTAGTACAATTACAAAAGTATAAAATAGTTTAACTTACCCCTAATAGGAGAAAGGGTTATTCAAAACCTTAGCTGCTCATACCTGTCATGGGGAAAACGTGGCCACTGTCTGCCAGGTCTGCAATGCGGCAGTTTAAATAAAGTAATCAAACAATAGAAAAGAGCTGACCAATACGTACTATAGCTGACACCTTGTCCAGAGAGGTACACTACGGGTAAAAAAACTAGTTACACAGGAACGTTAAAGAGGGTCCCTACAGGATACTAATATGTAAAGAAAACAAATACAATACCAGTAGATACTGATTTGTGACACTCATAATACTTGAGAATTATTCTTAATTCCTTAATTATTTCGCAATTTATTTTCGAATTTTGTGGGGAAAAGGCACTGTACAAAACCGTTCTAAACGGCTTTTAAAAATAAGTTCAATGTGTTCAACTTGGTATTATTTATAAAATCTGTTGTGAATTCATTCAGTGTGTATATAACGTAAGCATACAGGGAACAACGCAAGCAAGAGCAGCCTAGAAATGTGTTCGTTGAAGGACTGCCGATGATGGCCTGAATTCATAAAAAAAAAACGACAGTCCTAATCTATCTAATCTCTGAACATAAGTATATATCATGTGATTTGTCATGCAATATTTATTCAACCTAAAAACATTTAAGCATATCGTCATTCGTAACTATGTATACCTTAGGCAACTGATTCAAGATTGTTACATCCAATATTAAAGAATATACTTTCTTTCCCGCCAAGGGATCAGTTCCATTGTGGATTCTTTTGAAACTATAGCTGAGTCATCTGGTTTAAAGCAAGAAAAGTTACCACATATTTTAAACGAAAGTAAAGTTTTTGATTGATATGAGTGTCGATATTTCAGACACTTTACTGTATGTCAACAACACGAACGTTATATGTAATAATATATGGACTTTTTAAAGTAATTCTTCCGCTTATCATTCAAAATACAAAGTGAGAACTGACAATATGTGGAGAAAACTTGGCAGTGAAAGCAACAAACCACCTGACAACAGACCAGGTGTAGAGCACGACAACGACGCATTGTGTGTTTGTGCCCTGCACTTTGGACAAACGTATTCTACGTATGCGTATTCAACAAGGAACGATCCAAATTATATAATTTGCCCTCACTGGAACTCATCCAGGATATCAACGTTCCTCAATAACCACATAGTTCCTACTACGATGCTGTTGGACGAGAAACAGAAGCTCGTTGCTTTTGGTTATGAAGCTGAAGAAAAGTTTTCAAATTTAGAAGTAGAAGAGAAGAAGAACTTTTACTTCTTCCAAAGATTTCAAATGAATCTATATGATATGTTTCGATCAGGAGAGGTATGATTATATTTGATACAACTCTCTCTCTCTCTCTCTCTCTCTCTCTCTCTCTCTCTCTCTCTCTCTCTCTCTGTATAATAAAGCACTTTATAAAATTAACAACACAAGGCATCTTAAAAGTGTCAGATCTTATATAAAGATACTAAGCCTGTACACTCAGTATATAAATCACTGACTAGCGACACCAACAATTATAATTGTCTACTTTTTGGAAACATCCAATCCCTTCCTCAGGACACAAAAACAAATCACATGAAATAGAAATCAAAGTACTGAAAGTACTGAAAAGCGCTAACCTAGCTTGGTTCTAAGAAAATTTACTGTGTGCAAGCGTAGGCGGAAATGAGCCTTATTGAAATTTTGGTTTATGTTTAATAAATATCAATTTAAAGTATCGAAGGCCAGATTTCTTTAAATATATGTTACTTTCTGAAAATGATGTGAATTAAAGCCGAACACGACTTGTATATGGATACTTGCCTGAAAAAAGATATGTTAAAATCACGAATTATACCTTTTGAACAGTAATTTATTACAGTTTTTGACATTTTCTTGCAAAGAATCGATTATATTTTTCTATATTTTAGCTTCTGAATACGCACTATATTTTTTCATCACTGCGTAGCATCCCGTGCTGATGTACGTAAGCCCCGCAAACCAATCGTATCTACTCGGCCATTTCCGTCACCCAGATAACTGGTTCCCTATACCTCTTACCAGTTTAAATGATGTATATTTCTGCTCATAGAGGGCAGTTATTCCTTGCACCGGAAATAGAAGTCTAACGACAATAAAGCGCTGAGCTATGCTTAGCGCTTTAAAAAGAAAACAAAACAAAATCTAGCACTACATTTAAATTACCTAAGTATTAGTAATAGTGCTAGATTTTTGTTTTTTGTTTTGTTTTGGTTTTTTTCTGTGTTTCAAGTAAACAATTTTAAGTGTTCCTATCGTTAGCCTATATATATATATATATATATATATATATATATGTATGTTTTGGTTTTTTTCTGTGTTTCAAGTAAACAATTTTAAGTGTTCCTATCGTTAGCCTATATATATATATATATATATATATATATATATATATATATATATATATATATATATATATATATATATATATATATATATATAGGCTAACGATAGGAACACTTAAAATTGTTTACTTGAAACACAGAAAAAAACCAAAACAAAACAAAAAACAAAAATCTTTCAGAATTTGTCCACTCATACCAAGATTTCAGATTTTAATGGAAAAGAAGTACCTGCCATATATATCTTCTCTACTGCCATTAAATACTTAATTGATCACATCCAAAATTATCACAAAACTCATGGTGCATCTTTAGAGGTTAAAAAAATAAAATGGGTATTGGCGGTACCAGCAATGCGGGGTGATCCTGAAAAGAAGTTTATGATACAAGCTGCTAAGAAGGTATTTGTGAAATATCTTTTTTTTTTAATATCAGTTTTAGGCTTATCTTTGAATCAAAAAGGATTTTTGTCTCTTTAAGAACACTAAAACTTGTTGATTCTTATAGTTCAAATATCATAAGATTATGTGCTTAATTTTTCTTTATGCAATCATTTACAAGTTTCTATACTTTTCTCTTATGCTTTCAGGCAGGAATTGACAAAACGCGTTTAGCAATTGTATTGGCACCACGGAAACCGGGAAAAAGCAGCGGCCTTATGCGCCTTTATGGCACGAAGAAAGTATAACATTTGATAAAGAAAGATTTTACTTATCGAGAAAGACAATGAGGTAGGGTAACTTTATGGCAATTGGCCTAAGAACTAATGATAACAGACTATTATAGTTGAAAATAATGTACCTAATTAGGGTTGTCTAGACCCCATTGAACAACCTGATGAAAGAGTACGAGATTGTTTTATCAATTTAGATCATACTGTCGTAGCATTGCCTATATAAAAGAAATTTCATTTGTCTTTTCTAACCACTTTGAAATATGGGATAACGTAGCATCGTTTTTGAAAGTGGGAGAGGGGTAGACTCATCTAAAAAATCTTGACAATTTTTAAGCAAAAAAAAAAGTTACTTTGCAAAATCCTGATAATCCTAATCTGGGGAGGGGGGTTGCGCAGGCAATTTTACGTTTTATTTTCAATTCAGTTTTTTTTTACATAGGCTGATAATAGTGGGGGGCATTTCTATGTTAATTCAATTTTTTGTATGTAAGTTTTAAAAAAATGCTACATGCCTGCAATAACTTTTATTTTTTGTGGAAATTTCAATCGACCAAGCTCTGGGCACTATAAATTATGTTTAAGTTAATAACGCGATAGATGCTTGAGATAATGAAAAACGTTTAGTAAGCAAGTATGTTTTGACTTTTACATTTTGTTCAAATAATCGATACATAAAACAATAGGCCCAGGGGCCACATCGCTCACCTGAGCCTTAACTGTGATCAAATTAGCATTACAGTATCGAAATCAAAATATCTTTACAACTAAGTACAGTAGATCTTGCTAAAAAAAATTGAAAATCTGCCAATTTTTATCCACATCTTTTTTTGGTAAATATCAAGCCTCTTGTTGTTGTACCTCTAAAAAGATTTTTCTCTAATCCTATAAACCTCCCCCCCCCCATTTTGTGGCCCCACTTTTCTCTAGGGAATCATGGTTTCATCAAAATTAAATCTGCATAACCTGAGGTTTCAAACAAAGTACTGAGTTTTGGACTGAAAACATTATTTTTAAAGAATATTTTTAAAGATTTTCTCTATATACTTCTACGTAAAAATTCAACCCGCAATTGCGGCCTCGCCCTACCTCCAGGGACTATGATTTTGCAAACTTGAATTTATACACTACCCGAGGGTGCCTCTACATAAGTTTCAGCTTTTCTGGCAAAATAGTTTTCAAAAAGAAGATTTTAAAAGATTTTCTCTATACATTCCTATATAAAAATTCATCCCCCATTCATCCCCCATTGTGGCCTCACTGTACCCCGGGACTATGATTTAAACAAACTTGAATCCATACAGTCATTTCATGCATATCTTTTGCAATTTAATGCTATGCTATGGTATGCGATTTTAATGATATGCTATGAGATTTGTATGGTTTGCTATGCGATTTGTATGCTATGCTATGAGAAATTGAAATGAAGGACTTAATGATATGGTATGCTATGCTATGCTATGGTATGCTATGAGATTTGAACAGAAACGCCTCCATACACAGAAGAGTTCCACACATTTCGAAGTAAAATAATAAGAAGCAAAAGTTTACCACAAATCCATCATGTAAACATTTATTATTTCAAATAAAAACATTATAAATCGAGTTAAAATAATGTTGTATGCTATGCTATGGTATGCTATGGTATGATATGACGAATGCGATTCTATGAGATTGTATGCTATGCTATGAGATTTCAATGCTATGCTATGAGATTTCAATGCTATGCTATGAGATTTCAATGCTATGCTATGCTATGCTATGCTATGGTGTATGTTGTAAAAGATATGCTTGAACTGATTGTACGACCTGGGGATGCTTCCACTCAAATTTGGGCTTTCCTGGCCTAATAGTTTTTAGAAGAGGATTTTTAAAAATTTTCTCTAAATATTCCTGTATAAAAATTCATACCCCAATTGTTGCCCTACCCTACCCCCGGGGATATAATTTGAACAAACTTGACTCTACATTATCTGAGGATGCTTCAAGTCAAATTTGAGCTTTTCTGGCCTAATAGTTTTTAAGAAAAAGATTTTAAAAGATTTTCTCTAAATATTCCTATATAAAAATCCATATCCCCATTGTGGCACCACCATACCCCCGGGGACTGTGATTTGAACAAACTTTAATCTTTACTACCTGAGGATGCTTCCACTCATATTTGAGCTTTCCTGGCCTTATAGTTTTTTAGAAGAAGATTTTTAAAGATATTCTCTATATATTCCTATGTAAAAACCCATTCCCCCATTGTGGCCACGCCATACACCCAGGGACTATGATTTGAATAAACTTGAATTTACACTACCTGAGGATGCTTTCATTTTAATTTTAGCTTTTCTGGCCTAATAGATTTTTAGAAGAAGATTTTTAAAGATTTTCTCTAAATATTCCTATGTAAAACTTGATCCCCCTATTGTGGCCCCACCCTACCCCCAGGGACTACGATTTGAACAAACTTGAATCTACACTACCTAAGGATGCTTTCATTTTAATTTGAGCTTATATGGCCTAATAGTTTTTGAGAAGAAGATTTTTAAAGATTTTATTTATATATTCCTATGTAAAACTTGATCCCCCTATTGTGGCCCCACCCTACCCATGGGGACCATGATTTGAACAAACTTGAATCTACACTACCTGAGGATGCCTCCACACAAGTTTAAGCTTTTCTGGCCAAATAATTTTTGAGAAGAAGATTTTTGAAAAATTCCGACAAGTTTTCAATAATTCTCAATTATCTCCTCTTTAAAGAGGGCGTGGCCCTTCATTTGAACAAAATTGAATCCCGTTTACCCAGTGATGCTTTGTGCCAGATTTGGTTGAAATTTGCCCAGTGGTTCTGGAGAAGAATAAGTAAATGTGAAAAGTTTACAACGACAACGCCGCCGACGCCAACGCCAACACCAACGCCGACGACAGACAACGGACACATTTTGATCAGAAAAGCTCACTTGAGCTTTCACCTCAGGTGAGCTAAAAATCCTGACATTTTACTACAGATGTCGTCACTTTACGTATCCCTTTCATCATGTGTTAAATCCACTGTGTATATGACCATTATCATAAAAATAATTATCAACGAGTAACGAGTAGGTCTTCCGTTCAATATTTTAAACGATACGACTAAAGAATCGATGAACACAGAATCAAAATCCCCCAACCCCTCCCTTTCAGATAATGTATACGATTATCAATATCCTTTAAAATATTTAACAAAGTGTTTTCCTTTTTCACATACATCACATTCAAGATGTACGAATTAAGTCCCCTAAAATCCCTAATTACGTCACCAATGGGTGTGGCAATGAGTTTTACAAACTGATATTGTTACGATCAACAACTTTGCTTCTATAATGCATTACAAAATCTTCATCGTTTTTAAGGTATATGTAAGAAACTTTACGAGCGTCACGGCCTCTAATTGAAGGGTTCGATCCCTTTTTCTTAGGTTCATTCGAAAGGTCTAAAAAATACTAACATTTTTAGTTTTTACAACCATCTAAAATTGTTGTTCATTTTTGAGATACAAATAATTGAACATTTTAGGGGCCGGCCCTGTAGATCCTTATTTGGGGTAGATGGTGGTGTTTTGATTACTGGAATCGATTAGAATCATCATTACAGCAATTTTCTCTTCTACAATGTTCAACAAAATATGTCTCCTTCTCAAGATATATTGCGTCAAAGTTTAAGTACCGTGGCCCCTAAAAATCCCTAATTACGTAATAAATGGGCGTGGCATTGATTTTTTTTTTCTGATACATGTAGATATTGTTACGATCAACAACTTTGCTTCTATAATGCATTACAAAATCTGAATCGTTTTTAAGTTACCTGTAATAGAGTATACGAGTGTTTTGGCCCCTAATTGAAGGGGCCAGCCCCTTTTTCTCGAGTATATTCGAAATGTCTAAAAAATACTAACATTTTTGGTTCTTACACCTGTCCAAAATTGTTGATCATTTTTGAGATAAAAATGATTGAATATTTTTGGGGCCAGCCCTCTAGATCCTTAATGGGGACAGATATTGGTGTTTTGATTAATGAAATCGACTAGAATCATCAATACAGACATTTTCTCTTCTACAATGCTTAACAAAAATGTCTCATTCTCTAGATATATTGCGTAAATTTTAAGTTCTTTGGCCCCTAAAAATCCCTGATTACGTAATAAATGGGCGTGGTAATAATTTTTTCTGATAGATATTGTTACGATCAGCAACTTTGCTTCTATAATGCATTACAAAATCTTTATCGTTTTTAAGTTATATGGTATAGAGTTTACGAGTGTCTTTGCCCCTTAAAAAAAGGTCAGCCCCTTTTTGTTGATTTGGTGGAAATAACTTTTGATTTTCTACCACTTTTGTAATATATGTGTTAACAAAATATCAACTGATAAAAAGATACAGATCAAAACGTTTGAAAAATTTGATTCAAAATTTGTACCCAATTTTCGTGCCCAGGCGAGCTCCAAGAAATTGCACCACTGGCGTAAAACAACATAATAGTGCTCAACTTCAAACTATAGACTACCTATCCTGAAAATTTCGTATTCATATCTCTAATAGTTTCTGAGATCAGCTCTGCAAAAAATTGGTCGTAAAAAATAGAAAATCGGCCGTAACTCGGTACCGGAAGTGACGATTTCAAAAATTCAAATAACGTGTAGAATTATGACCTCTGGCAATCATCTGTGAAAAAATGGTTAAAATCGGCCGAATAGTTTTTGAGAAATCGCCTGCACAAAATTTGTGGAAAAAAATAAGAAGAAGAAACAGTACGAAAACAATAATGTCTTCCGTTGGAAACGGAAGACCTTAATAATAATATTAATATATTATATTGATTTACTTAGCATATTTTTACTTCTTTATTATACAATGTTCAAAAACAAAATGCACCTAAAAGTAATAAATATATAAGTCTTCTAGAGAATGATCATTAAAATCATGCAGTTGTTGAAATTTATCTGAGCTAAACATTTGATAAAGCCTCTTTATCCCTGCAATTGTTTAACTTAAGATCAATTCTATGTAAGAATCAATGATTTATAAAAGGGTCTGGCCACGCATAGTCACCAATTTTCCTTATATTTCACACATGGACACGCCTAGGTGTAAAACGCAAAAAACCACTAAAAGTTGGTTGGTGGGGGTAACCGTTGCCATGGTAATCGAGGCTAAAGATGGGAAAATAGCAAAATTTACCTACTTTGAAGCCATATTGTAAACTATAAAAGACATACAACAGCCTTTGTCCTATCTTCAATTATTTAATTATATAAGAAAATTGATGGAGAAACCAAAACTTTTCAAGTGTTACCATGGAAACCGTTACAAATTTTTGAAATCAGTTTTCTGTGGTTTTTTGATAAGCCCAATAGGGAAACTGTTAAATTTTTACATCCATATCAATGTCCATGCAATATATATTTTATCATAAAAATTGAGAACCGTTGCTATGGTAACAAGGCCAAAAATTAAGAAAAACCGAGAAATTGAAGATTATTTTGATATGCTTTCATTCCTGATTTTAGAATTTATTTGCAATTGTTTTAGTTGGAACTTGTAAAAATATATTTAAATTTTCATTATACACCACAAAAACCTTTGTTATGCAACAGAGAAGTGTTGTTGCTATGGAAAATTAAGTTGCGTAAACAATCACACAGAAATTCTTATTTTTGAAAAGTCCATAGCAACGGCAGTTATTTTTAGAAAATTTCGGATTTTTTTCAGGTGTCATTAAAGGTAAGGACATACTTTATTTGTTCAGGTGTCATTAAAGGTAAGGACATACTTTATTTGTTCTCACCATTTGATTTTATATATTTATTCATTAATAGTGAAGAATATCCATTTAAATATGCCTAAAAATATTGAAATTATCCTTATTTTTAAGCTTGTTACCATAGCAACGGTTCTCAATTTTCATATTTAAATTTTTAATTGCACAATCATAATAGCGTCTACCAAAAATAATCCAAGATTTGCACTTTTTATTCAAATTAGATGAAGAAAACAGATTTTAAAATTTCTGTTTAGTAGCCATGGAAACGCTCTAAAAATATGCGTTTCTCCATGAATTTTTTTCTTTCCTTTGAAAAATGACAACTTTTTTTAATAATAAATTCTACCCTGGAAACCCCAAGTTCTGCACATTACTCACAATATGTTCTCAAATAAGCATGAAACTGCCATTTTTACATCTTTACCCTCGGTTACCATGGCAACGGGACCACATAGCAACAAACAAATGGTGTTAGGCTTTTTTACTCACCAAAGTCTATCAAATTGTCAAGTATGAAGAAAATCCGTGACTATGCGTGGCCACCGAATTTTGATTCTTACATAGAATTGATCTTAAAATATTTGAAACGTATTCTGTAGGCCCTGTTTGACATTAAGATACCAATTTTAAAGAGTTTGATTTAGATATATTACTAGAAAAAAACACTAATGGTAACCTAACAGTAATACTTTACGATAAACGTGATGACTTCAACATTCCTTACTTGTGTAGTAATATACCTTCATCACCCGCATTTAATTCGATACGCAAGGGCATGTTCTACATATTGTCAATTTCTATAACGAGGCATCTACTGACAAACAAGTTGATTAAACAAGATTGTCAACAGTCTCTCAATTGAAGTCATCATTTCGTAAGCTGTATGGTTAATACAACGACCTCTTCAGCAAAAAACAATCTTTCGCTATGTCATTTGCTGAATGACGTTTTTCATACTTATTGTTTGGCCATTATATACAACTGTAGAATCATTTAATTTTTTTTTGGGGGGGGGGGGAGGGGGGCATTTTTCGTGGATTATGGATCTTTTTGCTTATTCGTGGGGATGTAATTTCCTGGATGCGTCGGTTTTAAGTTTAATTAACAAAGAAAACTTTTTCTAGATTTGATGAGGATGTAAATTCGTGGCGGAGGGCCACCAACGAATACCTCGAAAATTGAGCCACCACGAATTTTAATGATTTCACAGTATTTACCGAATTGTCTACGAATTGATTACAACAAAGAGCACACAGCCGGTGTGCCCGATCAGCAGAGGATGCTCACGCTTCCATGGTACCTGATCTTACATCTTATTTTGTTAAGGCCCGTGTTTGCTCTGCTCCTGATTTTTGTATTTTGACTTTGGACTTTTGATGTAAAACACTGTTCGTTACAGCCATATTTCATTGCATATTGGTGTAAAACATGCAAATATATACAAAAAGTCTTTAAAATAAATAGCCAAAATTGGCAAGAATTTTACTTTGAAGCCCTCCATTTATAGAAAAAATACGTAACAGATGACATATAAATTTATAAACAAACTACATTGAATTAATACAAATCATGGTATTTATAAAGCTTTTATTTCAATAAGATTGTTAGTAGTAAAAAAATATAAATAATGCGGCTTTAATATGCAGAATTGTTTCATACTCAGTAATAAAAAAAATCGCAAACAAATGTTAATATTGTAAATTAAGCAAAATCACCATTTTATGTGCAAACTGTCGAATTAAAGTTTCCCTATCTCAGAGGAATGACCACTGACACCTCGCTGAGGTCTTGTATTTTTAAAAGCGTGCCTTGCTGTTCGGTGTCTACCCAGAAGGTGAGTAACCCTGATATAGCGGTCCTGTTGACGTGTCGATACATGACAATTGGCCTTCGAGGTAGTTCGTCAACACTTCCGGTTGCACTGAATTTCCGGACAAGCTTTTTAATGATTTGTGTTATTGTAATGAAACAATCTAGCGACTTGTAATAAATGTTATGAATTTAGATTAGTTCTTTTATTTTTTAGGACAGCATTTGCAATGGTTATAAGTGAATTGAAGGGGCATGGTCACGATGCTGGTCAAATTTTATTTTTCGATATCTATTGTGTACAATGCTTCAGTAAGGCATTTCTAATAATTAAATAAAATTTGATAGTGATTCGTAGAGTTATAAGCAAGATAAAGGGCTTACAATTCTTTGCCATGTAAACAAGGCTCGTGCCCTGTTTTTTGTTTAATATACCAGTAAATAAATCTTTTTCTCAGTTTATTTGTCTATCTTTTTATTTATTTTAGGCATGGATAAACAGTTCCTTATGTTTAACACATTCGTTTTCAGTTGAAAACTTTAATTTTTACTTCAACGTTCAAAATGTAAACAAACGCTTTTTTTACAAAGCGAAGAATTTCAAGCTCTGTAACTCGCTTATAACTCAACAAATGACACTCAAATTTCAGTTGCCTATTTAAAATGCCTTTCTGAAGCATTGTAAATATTACAATTGGAAAAAATAGTTTTTGACCAAAATCGTGACCATGCCCCTTTAAGCAAATATTGTGAAAGCAAACAAACCTATCGTGAACCGCGCCTTACCTGGACAATGGCAACTGCTCTTGCACGTTCATGGGCAGAAATGGGCTACATTTTATTCGATTCGTTTTATATTTGTAATGAAAGGCAACTAAAGGCAGGAAATCGATTGAATTGGGTCGTTTTGAAAACACACCCGAAATACATTCCAAATCGCATTCTATATGCTTTTCAACAAATACGCTGTCATGGTCGAGTAATTACTCACTCAATATCATTTTTTTACATGGACAGTTTAGCTTTTTAAAACGCATACAATAGTGGTTTTTATTTTCTTCCTTTAATTAGTCTTCACGCCAATAAATTGGGAAATTTTAGGTCATTCATCAATTTATCTATTTGAATTTATAATTTTATGAGCAATGGTGACTTCACAAAACATCCTAATTACACTCAATTTACATTTTAATGAACTAGCAACATACCTTTTTGAACTGATACTTCAGTATGTTTATGATTTGTTGTGGAGAATAGTTTTGTAGTCGATTCCAGAAACCCTTAAATAAGACATGAACAGAAAATGGAAAACACGGTTCAATAAAATTTAAGTCGCGCTTTGCAATTTATTAAACAAATGAGGTAATACAATGTTATGTTATTGAAATCACAATTTAAAAAAGGACTTAACAATATATTATACAAGGAATGGTTTTGGTTTGGTTACCTGTTATATTCAGCAATATCGACTGGGAATGATATCGCTTTATTTCACCACTTGCAGTTACTGCGACGAGAATGCATTGATATGACCCCATATCCTCTAGAAATCTGACCGCTGATTTTGATATTTCCAAACGTAGATACGACGTCATGGCATTGTTGATTGAGGCATTGACTGTTACCCCCGTTTTATTTTCTAACGCTTTATCTTGCCAGGCTATTTTTAACTTCGTTACTGATACAACATAGCTTTTGGATCTCTTCAGCTGAATGTTTGTAATGCCGATGAGATTGGTACCATTAACATCACAGCTGATATCTACACCTGATTTTCCAAACTCTACCAATAAAGGTTCTACCTCTATTGATATGGAAGCAAGCACTAAAAGTCCAAAATAAAAGATTTTCAAAATAATTTCAATATAGACAAATTTCGAAAAGATGTTTGCTATTTATTGTTTTGAAATTTGGTTAATAGATCGTAAAGTGGTTTAAATATACATAATTGATGTAAATGTTACATACCAGTTCTAGCGATCAGCGTCCACAGGGAAATAAAACCAATAGCCATAAGATGTGTTAGTCGTCATAAATTATTACACATATGGAATGCAGACCTGTGCTTGGTTATAAAACGCCTTGAAAATGAATCAAAGACTAGAAAATAGAAAATCTCATCTTTTGGAAACATATATGTATCTCATATTCTCTAAATATATAAGTGTTTAATTTATCTTGTGTTTTAATGCTTTTAATGAACATAAATGGCATTTATACAAAACATTTTGCTATAGTTGTTATTTCTTTTCTTTGAATTGATTTTACCTTATAGTGGGCTCGTAAACAATGATGTATTGCGGAAACAATCTATAGTTTTATTTATGTCAGTATATGAATCCTTCCTGTTTGATATCATATCAACTTTAACACAAGATACTTTTTATAGCCTATATTTCATTTTTATATGCACTGCCAAAAATACACGCAGTCTTGTATTGCAAAAACATACAACGTATTAGGCTTTTAACCAGCTAACACGAAATTTGAACGTTTTTAATCTTAAATTTCCATCGAATACTATAAACCTATGCATAAAAAACACATAATTGATAGTCTGAACCTAATACAAAACAAACATTAAGCAAATAATAAAAGTCTTAACCAAATTCTAAAATCTTAATGAAGATAAAGTCATAAATTTCTTACAAACTCTCTCGTCTTGTCATTTTTAATTATCAATTAGACACTATAATTGCTAAAACTGCATTCTCTTCAGTGACATAATATATCGTTGAAATAAGATATAGATAAAAACTCACTATATGAGATAATTTCAATGCAGGGACAAGTTAGATTTAATCGATCCATCTAGGTTGTTAAAATGATATAAGGAAATTCGTGACGGTGATTTGCTGGAACTTATTTCCTTATATATATGATTAATTCAAAATTTACAATACAAATATAATTACAAAACATTAAACTTTTAACGCTAATAAATTATTTTGAAATTTTAGATAATATATTAGAAAAATGAAGAGGGTACGTACCTATATCATGTATATTAGCAGAAAAGTGTTTCTGTACACTTCGTTTCAAATACAAATGATTTTATTCCGATTTTTTCCCGTGAAAATATCAGGAAACTTCACTGCTGTCTTTTATCAATTACTGTATGCATAAATTCAATATGAACTTAGTCTTAGATCTATATATTGGATATGAACCATGATTATAGCAGGTACATATCCCAACAAGTATCTTTTACAACTCATACATCAGTGCTTTTATGGCTTGTTAAAATATCGTTGTGTTGTCAATTCTGGAAATTATTTTAAAAGACAAACAAAATAGCATTTTAAAAATTGCAGTAGCAGTCAATCTCTGCAATATATCTTAATATTTAAAAACCCGATGTAAATAAGAAATTTGTTAATTTATATTTTGAATATATGTATGAATTACAATAAATTTCCATTGACAGTGTCCAGACAATTCGAGGCCGAGGGACTCTCTTGTATCTAGCTCCTGAACTTCGAGACTTTTCGCATCCACACTCTACAGCATCTGATATTTACTCTTTTGGATTGATGTTGTGGGAGCTGTATCATGGACAACCTATGGAAAATGAAATAATTATTGACCAACGCGTATTGAAAAAAACTGAATACAATTTGGATACATTGGTTAGGAAGTGTCTAAGTAAAAACGCCCAGCAAAGACCAAGTATCAGAGATATAGTTGAACGACTAGACAATATATTTCCTTTAATATTTGGCTATAATTTACGTTTTGTAATACACCAGTTTTTGGACAGTATGATGGTAGTACAAGAAAATGAAAAAAATATCTAAGTAAGTCAATGTCAATATTTTGAACAACATGAAAAGTAAAATACTCTCTTTCGAATGCGACAATGATTAAGAAAGATGAAAATACTAATAAAACTTTTTCTTTTCTTTCTTTGTTTTCTTTTTTAAAAAATGGATTGAACCTTATATTTCAGCAGGCATGTTATCTATGAAGCCTAAAAAATACAAATTCTTAAAACATCAATTCTATGGAAGAATAAAATATTTATATAGGGGTATGGCCTAGCATAGTCGCCAATTTTCAAAATATTTCATAGAGGAATACACCTGGGAGTAAAATCTTAATATACACTGAACATTGGTTGCTGGGGGCAACAGTTGCCAGGGTATTAATGGATAGCAAAAATTCATATTTCATATTTGAGTTATACCCATGATAAAATGTCTCAAAATATGAAAATTTCCCTTAATTCTTTTAGTTTGTTACCATAGCAACGGTTCTCATCTTTATCCACAATCATTAAACAGGTCGGGAAAACTATTTTCTGTGACGTCGGAATACATTTACATACTAAATAGGCACAGACGTAATCGACAAACTGACTAATCAGCTGAATGACATTCCTGGGTTGAAATGCATCATGGGTTACTACAAAAAATACTACGTTTAGAATATGCTACTTTTTGTTTTTGCTTTGAAAAGGCATATTTAATTTTTTCCAGCATTTTGTTCACATCAAACAATATTTACATCATTATCTCTTATTTCCAGTCTCACATTTACAAATGTACAAATGACCATGACTATGAATACATGTAAGTATAAAGAATAAACAATAACAAAACATTTTTTTCTTCAAAAAATCAATTATACTTTATATGAGGGCCTTGTAACAAAATCAAGAAGGCATATTATACATCTACCGTAACCTAAAATGTAAAAATTACAGTATTAATACATTATTAATGTTTCGCCCATTCGCACTTATAACGGCAGGACATCTACATCTCACAGAATTCACATAACTTGTGAAAGGCTATTCCATGTGTTAACGGAGGCTTTCTCTAGGTCTCTTCCATGGGTGGGGAAGTTGTCTCACTATCGATCCTGTCTATCTCGTTCTAAACATACAGGTCTTGCATGTATTTTAAACGTGTGCCGTGCAAATGCGCATGCTGTTATCGGTTTCTGCCGGAAGGTGAGTTACCCCGATATAGCGGTCCTGTTGACGTGTCGATACATGACAATTGGGCTGATTGGCCTTCGAGGTAGGTCGTAAACACTTCCAGTTGCACTCAATTTTCGGACAAGCTTTTTAATCGGTTTGTGCTTTGTAAAGAAAAACTCTAGCGACTTGTAACAATTTTATGAATTTAGATTAACTATTTTATTTTTTAGAACAAAGGTTATATTAAGTAAATTAAACAAATATTGTGAAAGAAAAGAAACCTAACGTGAACCGCGGCTTGCTTGGACCATGCAAACTGCTCTTGCACGTTCTTGGGAAGAATTTTACTCCATTCGTTTTATGTGTTTTTTAAATAAAAGCAAATAAAGGCAGAAAACCGATTGAATTGAGTTCTTTTGAAAACACACTCGAAAAACATTTCGAACTCGCATTCTATGCTTTTCAACAAACACGCTGTCATAATCGAGTAATTACTCATAACATTTTTTTACATGGACATTTTAGCTTTTCAAAAAGCATACAATAGTGGTTTTGTTTTTCTTCCTTTAATTGGTCTTCGCGCCAATAAATTGGGAAATTTTAGGTCATGATGACTTCACAAAACATCTTAATAAGACTCAACTTCACATTTTAATGAACTAGCAACATACCTTTTTGAACTGATACTTCAGTGCTTTTATAGTTTGTTGTGGAGAATAGTTTTGTAGTTGATTCCAGAAACCCTTAAATATGACATTAACAGAAAATAAAATACGTTTATAAATAAAATTAAAAAAAACCCCAACAACATTACCAAAGGAATAGTCTTGGATTAGTTACATGTTATGTTCAGCACTATCGACTGGGAATGATAAACCGTTATGTAACCACTTGCAGTATCTGCGATGAGAATGCAGTGATATGACCCCACATCCTCTGGATATCTGACCGCTGATTTTGATATTTCCAAACGTAGATACGACGTCCTGGCAATGTTAATAGAGGCATTGACTGTTACTCCCGTTTTATTTTGTAACGCTTTATCTTGCCAGGCTATTTTGAACTTCGTTACTGATACAACATAGCTTTCGGATCTTTTCAGCTGAATGACTGAAATGCCGATGAGATTGGTGTCATTAACAACACAGCTGATATCTACACCTGTTTTTCCAAACTCTACCAATAAAGGTTCTACCTCTATTGATATGGAAGCAAGCACTAAAAGTACAAAATAAAAGACTTTCAAAATAATTTCAATGTACACAAATTTCGAAAAGATGTTTGCTATTTATTGTTTTGAAATTTGGTTAATAGATCGCAAGTGGTTTAAATATACAGAATTGATTTAAATGTTACATACCAGTTCTAGCGATCAGCGTCCACAGGGAAATAAAACCAATAGCCATAAGATGTGTTAGTGGTCTTTAACTATCACACATATGGAATGCAGACATGTGCTTGGTAATAAAACGCCTTGAAAATAAATCAAAGACTAGAAAATAGAAATCTCATCTTTTGGAAATTACATGTTTCTCATATTTTCTAAATATATAAGTGTTTAATTTATTTTGTGTTTTAATGCTTTTAATGAACATAAATGGCATTTATACAAAACATTTTGCTATAGTTGTTTTTCTATTCTTTAAATTGATTTTACCTTATGGTGGGCTCGTAGACAATGATGTATTGCGGAAACAATCTATAGTTTTATTTATGTCAGTATGAATCCTTCCTGTTTGATATCATATCAACCTTAACACAAGATACTATTTATATATTTTAATTTTTTATATGCACTGCCAAAAATACACGCAGTCTTGTATTATGAAATCATACAACGTATAAGGCTTTCGACCAGCCAACACGAATCGGAATTTTCGAACGTTTAATTATCTTCCATCGAATACTAAAAAACTTATACATAAAAAACAAAATTGAGAGCCTGAAACTTACACAAAACAAACATTAAGCAAATAATAAAAGTCTTGACCGAATTCTGAAATCTTAATGAAGATAAAGCCATATTTGTCTTACATACTCGCTCGTCTTGGCATTTTTAATTATCAGTTAGACATATTCTACATTAAATGCTAAAACTGCATTCTTTTCATTGACATAATATATCGTTGAAATAAGAGATAGATAAAAACTCACTATATGAGGTAATTTCAATGCAAGGACAAGTTAGATTTAATCGATCCATCTATGTTGTTAAAATGATATAAGAAAATTCGTGACGGTGATTTGCTGGAACTTATTTCCTTATATATATCATTAATTCAAAATTTACAATACAAATATAATTACAAAACATTAAACTTTTAACGCTAATCAATTATTTGTTTTCATTATGTGTTTCCGTACACTTCGTTTCAAATACAAATGATTTTGTTCCGATTTTTTCCCGTGAAAACATCAGGAAACTTCACTGTGGTTTTTTATCAATTACTGTTTGCATAGATTTAAATGAACTTAGATCTATATATTGGATATGAACAATGGTTATAGCAGGTACATATCCTAACAAGTATATTTTACAACTGATACATCAGTGCTTTTATGGCTTGTTAAAAATAGTTGTGTTGTCAATTCTGGAAACCCCTTTAAAAGAAAAACAAAATAGCACTTTAAAAAATGCAGTAGCAGTCAATCTCTGCAATATATCTTAATATTTAAGAAACACGATGTAAATTAGGAATTTGTAAATTTATATTTTGAGTCATTTATCCTGTTTACATTTTCTGAAAGTGATATATGTATGAATTACAATCAATTTCCATTGACAGTGTCCAGACAATTCGAGGCCGAGACACTCTCCTTTATCTAGCTCCTGAACTTCGAGACTTCTAGATCTCGCATCCACACTCGACAGCATCTTAAATTTACTCTTTTGGATTGATGTTGTTGGAGCTGTATCATGGAAAACTTATAGAAAATGAAATATTTATAGACCAACGCGTATTGAAAAAAACTGACGACAAGTTTGATACATTGGTTAGGTTATGTCTAAATAAAAACGCCCAGCAAAGACCAAGTATCAAAGATATAGTTGTACGACTAGACAATATATTTCGTTAAGTATTTAGCTATAATTTACGTTTTGTAATACAGCAGTTTTTGGACAGTATGATGGTAGTACAAAAAAATGAAAAGAATATCTAAGCATGCCAATGTCTATATTTTGAACAACATGAAAAGTAAATACTCTCTTTCGAATGCGACAATGATTAGGAAATATAAAAATACTGATAAAACTTGTTGTTTTCTGGCTTTTTCTTTTCTTTCTTTCTTTTCTGTTAAAAAAAATGGATTGAACATTATATTTTGGCATGCATGTTATCTATGAAGCCTAAGAATACAAATTTTTAAAACATCAATTCTATAGGAAAATAAAATTTTTATACATGTATAGGGGTATGGCCTAGCATAGTCGCCAATTTTCAAAATATTTCATAGAGGAATACACCTGGGAGTAAAATACAAATATACACTGAACATTTGTTGTTGGGGGCAACAGTTGCCAGGGTATTAATGGATATCAAAAATTCATATTTCATATTTGAGTTATACCCATGACAAAATGCCTCAAAATATGAACATTTCCCTTAATTTTTTCAGCTTGTTACCATAGCAACGGTTCTATCTTATCCACAATCATTAAACAGGTCGAGGAAACTATTTTCCGTGATGTCGGAATACATTAACATACTTAATAAGGCACAGACGTGATCGACAAATTGACTAATCAGCTGAATACATTCCTGGGTTGAAATGCATCATGGGTTAATACAAAAAAATACTACGTTAAAAATATGCTACTTCTTCTATTTGCTTTTGGAAAGGCATATTTAATTTTTTCAAGCATTTTGTACACATAAAACAATATTTACATCATTATCTACCATTTCCATGCTCACATTTACAAACACTCATTTTACAATGGTAAAAACTTGGGTTCATCAACTGCATTGTATAAGTCTAATTGTTGACAACTGACAGCGCTGATTTTTTAGTGAAGACAGATTTTACTTCATTTTATGGTCCTAAGCATTCGACTCGGAGGTGTGTTTGGTTCGTTTTCGTGATATTAATCCATGTTTTCTTTTAGACAGTTCTTGCAGTTAGTGTATGCATCTACTCAGACTTATGGCATTTCATTAGAGCGAGTATATACACAGATGACACATACTACTTATATATGCATGTACATATGTACAATGTTCAATGTACATGCGTATTGATTATTACTATTGTGTTATATAAATGTCTTACAACAATAAACATGTATCAAAATGAATTCAGTTTTAAATTCTAGTCAACAAATAGCACTACAACAGCGAAAAACAAAATTTACAAAAATCAAATACTGGAATATAATGACTTGTGAAGACTTTATGAGAGGTATTTCAACGTACTATAAACATGGAAAATCGGCAATGTTTGTTAATGTGAGCATGAAAAATATTTATTAGTACATAAACTTTGCATTTTTTTACCAAAAAATTGAAAATCTTTATAAATTAACCTTCCCGCAGTCATTTGAAATCAAGTCGTAAATTAGTCTAAACCACGTGTTTATTGTAAAAACGTACACATGTAGTAAATCACATGTGTTGTTTTTTAATTATTGATTGGACAGTTGTTCGCGGTACGCATCGCTCTGCGCAATGACAACAATATCCATATAAGGTAGTTTCCCCGACCTGTTAAATTGGCTAAGATTTGCATTTGAGTTTTAAATTTGATGAGTAAATCTTATTTTGATTTTTCGGTTTACGAGGGTTGTTCGGAAATTATTGAGACAACACGGATATTTCCATTTCTAAGAGACGAATTAGGGTGAAAATTGGCATGAACATTGAAGAAACCTTTACAAATAATTAAAGAAAGTAATATTTAAAAAATGTTCAATATTTTGTTTACAACAGTAGATAAACAAATCGGTGGTCGGGGTACCCGGCGCAAGCATAAACTCGGAGAATAAGAAAACTAAAACATCGTTTATCTAAGTGTCTGCAAACTTGCAGCTTATACTAAAAGAAATCAGATTATATATGTCCATTTTGCTATTCATTGTGACTAACGTTTAATCAAGTTTCACTAGTGTTTGAGTTGAAATACGGATATAGTACAGATATATTTACCAGTAATAGGAATTTGAAAACGACGGTATATAGAAATTTGACGTCAAGGCGGCGCAGCAAATATACATCAAATTGATGGAAATATTCTGAAAAAGACCTTTTAATGCCACACAGTTGCTTTAACAAAAACTATACGATGGCAAGGGATAAAGACCTTCAGTTTGTCGTCTTTTTTCACTAATTGTTTAGCTAGAATACAGACAAAGTGACAAAATAACAAGTACTTTTTACACACTAACTGATGTCAACAGTTCAAAAATATGTACACAGAATCACGGTAGGAGACTTTTCACAGTAATTTGACCTTTGGTTAGAAATGACCCGATCTTTTCCCACAAAAGTCAAGTATGGAGGGAATATGCGAATGTTGACATCTTGAAATGTAAACAAAAGATGAGAAATGATCGAAAAAATAATTCTAATTTCCCTTTGTTTGTTAGCTGTTTAAAACATAGGATCAATAAGAAGCGTTAAAATGGCCGGGTCACTGGGCGATGGCAACTTGGTCTGCTTACCAGGAATGATCTAATCATGCTATGGACAATAAATTTTTTACATTGATAAACTCTACCCTTGTGTACATTTTGGTGAAATTTCAAGGGTTTATCTTTTCCCCCAAGTTAATAAGAGTAAATGTCTCAATAATTTCCGAACAACCCTCGTAGTTACCATTAAAAGACTTTAGAAATATGCGTTTCTCCATAAACAAAAATTTTCTTAAAAAATCCAACGTTTAATGGAAATCCTAATTTATTTATTTTACTCACAATATGTCCTCGATTAAGCATTAAAATGCTACTTTGACATCTTTACCTTGTGTTACTATTTGACAACGAGACTACACAACAACAAATAAATGAAAACTTTAAAGTTTTCGTTTACTTATCAAAGTATATCAAACTGTAAAATATGAAGAAAATCGGTGACTATTTGTGGCAACCGAATTTTTTTTAACATAGAATCGATCATAAATGATATGTGGATTCGAGTATTTTAATGTAAATGTTATAAATAAAATGAATTACCATGTTTCTTATGTTTTAATGCAATTTTGGGTGCAGTTTAATTGTCATACCATACTTTAAACAAAATCTATGTAATAAGCTATTGATGTACATTCTCATAATTTCGAAAAAAAGGAGTATGGATGTATGCTGCATATCACATGCCATATTTAAGCGTACCTGCAGGTCTGTAGCTCCCGCTCTGGATAAATTTGGATGGAGCTACAGGTCGGTTGGTGGGTTTAAGAGAAAGTCTGAGGCAAGATAAGAGATGATATCAGTAGTAAGGAGCCCGAAAAAATTAATGGTATATGTATTATATTTTTCATGGAAGTTGTGTTGAAATAGGGTTAATCAATCTTAAACTAGCGCAATTTTTGTACGTAGTATATTGCAACTTTAATTAACACGTACTGAACTGTAGCTCCCAATATGCATGTTCACATTTTTTTCATGTTAAGGTTAAATTTGTTGCGACTCTTGGATAATTTCTATAACCGAAACTTTAAATAACTTCAAATGGGGGTGGGGTTTTCAAAGATTTTTATTAAATTGAGGGCAGACTGGAAGTCACCAACTGCATGTGCGACTCATCGGATCCCCAATGACATTCTTATGGACGAGAAACAGAATTCCTTGGATTTTGGCAATGAAGAAAAAGTACTTATATGCAGAAGAAAAGAAAATATGTTTCTTCTTTCAACGATTTCAAATGAACCTGTATGATAAACTTCGATCAGGAGAAGTATGATATCATACAAAATTTTTATTTCATTTTTGTAACTTACTAAAGCATATATATGTACGTTGTAAGTAAAATTTGGTTTTCCTTCCAGAGACCGCTTCTGACACAAAGATTTTAGATGTCAAAGGAAAAGATTTTCGTGCAGTAGATATTGTTTCATATGCCATTAAATACCTAATATATCACATGCTAAATGAACACAAAACTTGACAAACCACAATAGAGGAAGCAGATATTTATTGGGTGTTGACTGTGCCGGCAATGTGGGATAATCCTGGAAAACAGTTTATGATATATATTCATAGTCACATTCAGGAATACTGTAATTCAAATCCACCCCAACTTGTTCAAAAACAAATTTCCGCCAAATATCGTACACGCTGAATACAATATTATTTATGTTTTGTTTGCAAAGATGGAACCATTGACAGCTTTCGAAGTGAAGCCTGATGAGGAATTACACGTATTAAGTCATGCAAGCTGGAAAGACTGCAGTGGTATTATTGTGAACACGACTTTTATACAATTGATGATTGATATTGTTGGGGAGGAGTTTATTGATTCGTATTGTCAAAATAACACTTCTGATTATCTTGATTTGTTACGGCTGTTTGAAAGGAAGAGATACGAAAAAGTAGATGAGGACATTATGATGAGAGAAGTAACTTCGAAAGTCCCGCCGACCTTTGTAATAAAATACAAAGATAAAACGGGCAAAGATATCTCCCAAAGAGTTAGAGAGACCCAATTCGAAAATCGTTGAAATGGACCAAAGACAAAATGCGAATAGACAAAGACTTGTTTCGAAGTCTTTTCAATCCTTCATGTGAAAAGATTGTATATAATGTTAAACAAACTCTGTCTAAACCAGAAGTTAAAGGATCCAAAGTAATTTTGATGGTGGGTTGCTTTTCGGAATCAACAATTCTACAAGATGCTGTAAAAGAGGCCTTTCTAGAATGCTTAGTAGTGGTTCCGCATAAGGCGAGACTAGCTGTCCTCATAGGTGCCGCGTTGTTCGGACATAGCCTTATATCCGACGACGACAGACCAGTAATAGAAGCTGAGTTTATGCGCCAGAACACAACTAACTAGACATCAAAACAGACCGGTTGTTGCACCAGAAAATGACCAACCACTTGTTGCAATTTTGGCGACAAAAGGTTAGTTCTCGTGTTAAGCAACGACAGACAAGTATCTCAGCAGACAGCAGCATAAAAGCTGTTGCATTATATCTATGTGTTAATGTAAATCATATGATCTAGATGTATACTTTTAACAAAAATCCTTACAGTTATTTTACAGAGGAATATATTATCATTTTCCATATTTCACACTATTATAGCCCGAGACACCAATATCAGTCAGGCAATCTGGCTATATGTCGTTTAATTCGATTTGACCAAGTCCTTGTTGTACATGTTGTTACATTGTTACACAATTTGTATGTGTTTTTAACTTTAGTTTCATCGAACTGCTAGTTTGTCAATCTGAGCTTATTTTTAAAATCATTCATTGTCTTTGCGCCACTATATATGACTATTCTATGGTACTGTACTGCCCCAACGTACACTATATAGATAAATCATTTTCAATTTAAAAACAGTTTGTAGAATTTGTTTTGATTTAGCTATCCATATTTATTGTTTATCCTAGGGAGATATTATTGCTCTTGGCTGTTGCGCTAACATATTCAGCAGTAACTTTAACCGCCATCCATACTTCATTCATTTGCATATTTTTACTTTTTATCGGGGGGGGGGTTGTTTTAATAAAAAAAATTAATTCCTTTATTGAATAAATTTGTTTACGTGTTTTTGTTTGTGGTTTGTTTTGGGGGTTTTTTTGGTGGTTTTTTTGTTGTTTTTTTTTTGTTTTTTTTTTTGTTTTGTTTTTTTGCTTAATTTACCTACCGCAAATTGATAACACAATTTCGGACATGCCTACCTCTATTCCTCTATATAAAGCTCTCTATGAGGCCATCTATTACATCTTTTAAAAAGCAAGCTTAAGCTCATTGCTATTGTTCTGATCATTTTTATTATAAAACAAAACCAAAAATAAATGCACACAAAAATAAGTTTTAAATATTGATTAGCAAAAATATAAATGTATGATTTACTATACCACTGCTCATTGTCATAGGAACACACAAAATAGATATAGATTTTTTTCTCTTCATATATCACTCATTAAGGAGGAATATGATATATATGACGGATACATACAATCAATTAGTTCAAGTGTCACTTGATATATAATGAAACTGATATTTGATACAATTAACTCGTAGTTTTTTGTTCCGACTGAGGTTGAATACAGTTTTTCAGGGTACAATATTGAACATGGTAATTGATGATGCATAAAAATCACTGGAGGTAGAAATTGTTAAATTCCAGTAAAACCTACTTCGTTTAACATTTGATATACTACTTTTATGTTGCATCACATACTCCAGAAAATATCTTAATTGAGTATACATGTAGACCTTTGTAATGATTTATTTCCTTAACGGTTCTTTTAAATGATTACTGAAACCAAAGGGATGAGAATAAATTCAAATAAAATAAACAATAATCTTTATTACTATATAGATCATAAAGTATAGGCATTATAACAAATCAATGCAAAGAGAGCAAAATCAACCGTACATATACTTCAGTTCCCACAACATTAACCAATGTATAAATGGTTGTAAAGAAAGTTAATACATCAGCCAGCATTAATAATTACATGCAGCAGAAAAGTTCTTATCACAAGTACATAAAATATACAGAATTAAAATGTGTATTAAGTAAGATTAAATGATTGGTCATTGTATATTATATAACAATAAAAAAAATTGAATTAAAGTGTAGCATATATAAAATCTAAGCAAGCAGAGCATACTGTCAATGCATTGGCAATATGCTCAGGTTTCATGAAGTTAAGTAAAACGAAACAAACAGCTCTTTTCAAAAATTTATTAAATGTATACACAATTCATATGATATGTCCTCTCTCTCTCTCTCTCTCTCTCTCTCTCTCTCTCTCTCTCTCTCTCTCTCTCTCTCTCTCTCTCTCTCTCTTATAACAAATCGTTATTATCTTATTGAAGATTGATAATGTGTGATGGAGAAACAATAAAAGTGCGATAAACTGATGCTATGCTTACAGGGATAATTCTTTCACATGTGCGGATCCATGTATGCGCGGGAGAGGCTAATCTTCGGTGATTTTGTATGTAAATTTAAAGTTTCAATTTTTCGGGGGAAGATTCTGGGCCCCCTTCACCCAGTTCTGCACCCAGTTCTGTTAAATATTATCATATAACTCAACGAAACTTTTCCAAGATCCACCTCTTATAGAATGGATGCTAAATAAATTTAATATATCTGTTTGCTTTGATAAAATATCTGTCTTGTTTGGAAAATATACAAACATTTATAGACTGCAGAATTTACTTATTATTTCTGTCAAACAGTATATTTTTGCATCTAAATACAAACAAACGACAACTCCATCCCTGTACTTTGGTTGTCTAGAGAAAACGTTAATAGATAGGTTGTATATAGAAAAATATTTACTACTGAAAGATTGTAAATACAATGAATATGAAAAACACTGGCAAGATATTTGTAATAAACTATAATTGTCTATTATTATATAAAAGGGTCATTATACACACACACATATATTATATTTCAAAAACTATAGCTGTTTAAAATTTCCTTTTTAGCAGAAACATAAATCCATATATCCCACCCCCACCCCCCATTTACTCCCTCCCCCTTCTTTTATCTATCCTCTACATAAACCTTAATCTCATTGCACGTATATATATGCAACTATGTTATGTATGCTTATGTCTACATTGTGCAAATATAAATATTTTTTTACTGTATTATACTTAAATCAAAATACTGAAAGCAGAGATTATGTACTTAATCTGTGTTTATATTGTGCTTTGACATTGACATAAACAAATAAATTATAGAAAAAAAACTTGCTCAACAAAAATGTTATTCATCTACACCTGTATTTGTTAATTAAAGTTTAGAACCGTATGCTTCTCGGTAATAAACGATACAATCTATTTCTTCCCTATTTCTTCCATGCAGAAGTAGACAAAAAACGTTTAGCGATTGTATTGGATCCAGAAGCGGCATTTATCTACAGCAAAAAGTTGCCAAGTGAGGGGGGATTTGATGACACTGAGCTGTTTTCTTGGACAAAGATGCATTGCCTCTGACGCAGGGACAAGAGTCAAATAGTATTTAAGGATTAAGAGATCATCGTGTTAAATTTTCGTTTTACACATTTACATATAAGTGCAGAAAAAAGTCCTCAAAACTTCTCACAACGACCTATGGTTTTACCTATATATTTTTGTTATCATTTATGCAGGTTTTATTTCTTAAAAAAGCACCATCGACTTGAAAGTTAATCGTTGCCAATAACATTATTTCTTATTTTCGTTTGTTCATGAAGAAAGCATTAAATATTATTGAAAAGGTCTTTGTTATGCTCAAAAATATTTTATGATATTCCTGTAATTGGACTAGCACATGTGGAAAGAACGCTTGGCTTTGGGGTGTTACCGTTTTCGTTTGTGAATAAGTTTCAGTAGAGAAAGTTAGTTATCCATGGTAGATCATTTGTCTAAACTTTATGCATTAAAATCAAATGCATTTCACAATTATCGCTGATGGGATAGCAATTTTAAATTACATAATTTATATGTACAGTGTAAGCATAACCTGGAAAAACACAGCAGAAGCAGCCCAGAACAGTGTTCGTTGAAGGATGGTCGTTGAGAGCAACAACATTTTACGATACGACAGGCCTAATAAATCTTTCTTATTTCTCAACATAAGCATTTGTTGTGTGATTAGTCATGCGATATTTATTCAACCTCAAGGAACACTCAAGCATATTATGTCTTGCATAATTCGTAATACTTTAGGTAGCTATTTCAAGTTTGTAATATCCAATATTATAGGATACATACTGTAATCCTCACAAAGGGATATATTCCATAATGTTGATTTTACTGTGTCATCTGGTTTGAAACAAAAAAGATATGACATGGTTAAAACTAGAAAAGTTATCTCATATTTAAAAGGCAAGTAAAGTTTTCGCTTGATATGAATGTGGATATTTCAGATTCTCTATTCTAGGTCAACAAACACGAACTAAGTACATAAACTATTTCTTATGTAAAGCTTCAGATCTGAGAACTGACAATATGTGGGGAAGACTAAAAGATAGCAGGGAAAGAAACATTCAATCTGACAATAGACCAGCTGTAAAGCAAGACAACATAGTGTTGTATGTATGTGCCCTGAATTTTGGGAAATCGTATTCTGGTTATGCCTTTTCCCCAAAGCACAATCCACATGAAATATGTTGCCCTACCTGGAAAGCACCCATGGGATGCATTATCAGCCACAAAACTCCCACTACGATGCTAATGTGCGAGGGACAGAAGCCAATAGGTTTTGGTTATGAAGCTATCGAAAAGTTCTTAGAATTGAAAGCAGAAGAGAGGAAAGACTTTAACTTCTTACAACGATTTCAAATGAATCTATATGATCAATTTCAATCAGGAGAAGTATGCTTTCATGTCATACAGTCTCTCTCTCTCTCTCTCTCTCTCTCTCTCTCTCTCTCTCTCTCTCTCTGTGTGTGTGTTCCTTTCCTGAATTTGTCCACTACAACAAAGATTTCAGATTTTAATGGAAAACAAGTACCTGCCGTAGATGTTTTCTCTACTGCTATAAAATACCTAAAGGATCACTTCCTAAATGAAAACTACGCTCAGAGTACCTTTTTATTGGAAAAAGATATAAAATGGGTGTTGACTGTACCTGCAATGTGGGGTGATCCTGAAAAAGAGTTTATGATACAAGCGGCTAAGAAGGTATCTGTGCAATAATAATTTACTTTCTAATAATAGTTTAGGCACGCATGGATCTAGAGAGGGGGTCGTCGGATGGGGGTGTTCGGACCCCTCCAAAAAGCTCAAAATTAATAATTACCGAAAATAAGCCTCGGAACACTAAATCATTTATCCCTTGGACCCCCCTCTCTCTCTCTCTTTTTGGAAAAATATTTATAAGTACGTGCACGTAAAGCGTAGTTTTATATGAATCAAATAGGATTTCTGTCTCTGTTAGACATATATATCTCAATCATTTACCATTCTCTATGTTTCCAGACAGGAATTGAAAAACCACGGTTAGCAACTGTATTGGAGTCAGAGGCTGCATTCATATTTTGCAAAGACTTGCCCGCAGAGAACTTTGAGAGTGGATTTGATAACATTGACGTATTTTCTCTGGAACAAAGATATCTTGTCTTGAACGCGGAGGTTAAGAGTCAACCAACAGCGTCTTAGGATTAAGAACTGTTAAATTGTTGCATCAGAAAAGCTAGGAAAAAAACCCTCTAAATTCTCAAAGACACGTTGTTGTTTTTGTAAAATTCCTTTTTACAACTGATTGATTTCCAAATTGGTTTATTTGCATAGATGGAACAATTGACACGACAGTTCTCGAGGTAAGGTCAGGAGGGAAACTACACGTATTAAGTCGAGCAAGCTATGCTGATGTAATGGTGGACAATACTTTCAAACAGATGCTTATTGATATAGTTGGAGAGGAATTCATGGATTCATTTCGTCAAAATAACACTGCTGAATATATTGATATGTTCAGAGCTTTTGAAAAGAAAAAAAAAGGAAAAATATAAATCTTTAAACACTAGAAATATAAGAATTTCGCCATACTTTTTAGAAAAATACAAAAAAGAAAATGGTAAAGACATCTCCAAAAGAACTTTGGAGACCCAATACGCAAAATCGTTGAAATGGGCTGAAGATAAAGTGCAAATAAACAAAGACTTATTTCAGAGTTTCTTCGATCCTGCGAATGACAAAATAGTTCATTATATCCGCGAGATTTTGTCGAAACCAGAAGTAAACGAAACAAAGGTAATTTTAATGGTTGGGGGCTTTTCTGAATGGGAAATAGTGCAAGATGCCATCCGAAAGGCCTTCCCAGAATGCTCCGTATTGGTTCCGCTTCAAGCGGGGCTAGCTGTTCTTAAAGGTGCCGTATTGTTCGGACATAGCAGTTTATCCGACAATGACAACACGCGGGTATTAGAAGAGGATGACAACAGGCCAGTTGTCGCCCTAGACAACACCAAAGTTAATAACGCAACAGAAGACAGGAGATCGTATGCTGCAAAAAACAGGGGAGTTAAAAAATGTTCTATATTATAAAAAAGAACACGTGAGACCTTCGTTTAGCCATATAATTCCATTCCCATTCTGTGGATTTTTTACAGGGTTGCATATAGTTAATATCCTAGATCTTGTTTTATATCTACAGAGAAACATAAAAAGAGAGAATTGAGAATTAAATTTTATCATTACCATCTTAGTGTGGTAGAAACAACCGAATTTAATACATAGACCTTATCCATCCTATTTATTACTTCAATATATTTTTTCTGTCAACTTCACGTATCACATTTTAACTGCAATTACATTTACATCTACCATGATTTCATTAATATTGATAATTTTTTTGTTCACTTAGAATCATAGATATTGGAAGTTTCGGAAAATTGTGTTTATTAATGTACGAGGGTTGTTAGGAAATTATTGAGACATTTACTCTTACTCCCTTGAGAAAAAATGATAAGCCATTGAAATTTAACTTAAAAGTTAACCATGATAGCATTCATTAATGTGAAAAGTTTCCAGTCAATGACATAATTAGATCATTCCTGATAAGCTGATGAACTTGTTTACTTCCAGTGACTCGGCGCAACCCCAAACTCATCGCAACATCATTTTAATGCGTTTCCTTGCTCCTATGTTTTATACGCCTTATACACAAACGGAAAACATAAAATATTCTTCATCTCTCTTCTATTTTTTTTCATTTTATGATATCAACGTTAACGTATCTTCGCCATTCTTGATTTTTTGTAAAAAAAAAAAAAAAAAAAAAAAAAAAAAACGATTTATTTTTACCTCAAATTCAACTTTCTGTGAAACGTCTGTTAAAGTTATTCTGTACATATTTAAGAACTGTCGACAGCTGTTGGGCCTGTAAAGGTGTTCCTACGTGTTTCCCACCAATTTGATGGATATTCGCTGCGCTGCCTCGACGTCAAAATCCAATAAACCGTCGTGGTCAGATTTCTATTGCTTGGTAAATATATTTGTACTATCTCCGTAGTTCGGCTCGAACACTAGTGAAAATTGCTCACAAGTTACTCACAATATGTAGCAAAATGAACATATATAATTTAATTTCCTTTGCTATCAATTGTAGGTTCACTGACATTAAGTAAGTAATTATGTAAGTTTATTAATCATTTTTAATCTTACTTTGTTTCATTATTTTTTAGGTTTCTTCAGCGAGTTCAATTTTCACCAATAATTGTCACTTAAAGTAAACATTTTACGTTGTCTCAATAGTTTCCGAACCACCCTTGTATCTGTACTCTTTGTGAATACGTTTTTAACTTTTATGAACTAATATTTGGATCAACTATACAAATGATGTGTAATTAATCAATGATGATATAACTACGTGTAATTTATACATGTAAGTGATGTCAACAACGGTGTGAGAGAAGTACGAATACTTTAATTTATTTTTCATCATATAATGCTTACCCGTACACTATAAAAACCTAATCAACTACGTGTATATTTAGGCAATTTTTTTTAAAATCTTAAATATACGTTAATTCTTGCATCTTCCCCATCCAACAAGTCATAAAATGAGATTATATTCAAACTTTGACATGCTACACTGTCTTAAACTGCTAAATAAAAGAAGGTGTTGCAGTTCCAAAAGTGTTTACCTTATAGGCGTTGCAGATAAAATTTAAAAAAATGAAAATTACAAAATTCGATGTGAATTGGTTTTCTTATGCAACGCTATACATTATGCAATGAAGCATAAAATCTGAAAAGTCTAACTTTAATAAGATCATGAAATGAATTTTAAAGGGACTTGGACACGATTTTAAATCAAAATTTTCTTATTCTTTTTTATGTATGCAATGGTTTACTTGCTCATTTTGAATGATTGACCAACATTTGAATGTAAAAAGTCAAGTTATAAGAGAGATACAGAAGTAAGAAATCACTGTTATATAAATGTAAACAAAGCTCGAGTCTTATACTTGTGTACAAATGAATAAAGTATAGAATTACTATATCTTTTTACCAAATGACTCGTGGCAAACAAGATAAATTGATTCAATGTGTGCATAGATAATATGATAAACAGAAAAAGCAACATTTGATTGAGACTTTTACCAATAAAACACATAATGTAAACCATAACAAAGCACGAGCTTTGTTCACAAAACAAAGATTTTCAAACTCTGTATCTTGCTCAAAGGGGAAATATGTCAAACTCTTGGATTGCAGGTGTTAAAAATCTTTTAGATATGTGTGGTTTTTCAAATATTTGATCTGAACAAAATATAGTAAATGTTAAGTGGATTTCTGCAATTGTAAAACAAAGGTTACAAGACCAATATATCCAAAAATGGTCTAGTGAAATTCATGACTCGTCAAAAGGGCAAATTTACAAGATTTTTAAGAAAAATTTTAGTTATGAAAATTACATCAATATATTGTCATATAAGCTTAGAAAGGTTTTTATGAAATTTAGAAACTCAAATCAATACAATACTCCTTAAAACCAAAGAGTGTGTAAACTGTGTAATTCAGGTCAAATTGCTGACGAATTCCATTATATTCTTGAATGTTAAGAGCTATTGACATTTAGACATAAATATCCTGATGATAAATACTGGTCACAGCCAAATACTATTATGTTTAGTGAAATTATGTCTTGTTTTAATGTTACAAAGCTGAAAAAATTATGTTATTTTATTATCAAAATACACAGTATGATATAATAGTCTGTACTCCATTATTATATTTTTTCCTATATCCATTGTATATATTGTATATTTATGCTTATTTACTATTTATCTACTACTTATCTATTCATTTATAAAATGTACCTGTATATAATGATTGACCTCATGTACCATTACATGGTTTAAGCGAATAAACTGAAATGAATTGCTTATTATTACTCGATATTTGCATTTCGATATTTTGACAAAGCATGAAAATTTTCAATAATTACCATTCTAAACATTAATTTTGAACTAGTCCCTTTAAAATAGTCGCACAGAAAAATGTTGCAAATTTCATGCTTTTTAAATCCTCATTGTTGTTTAAATCTGCCTCCTTGAAACAAATTATTTTTTGTTAACATTAGGAGTAAGAAATCTCTTGAAAACTGTCAATTCCGATTTCAGTTTCAAAGATGCATATAAAAATATAACTTCATGAATACCTTTGAAATTTAAGAACGGTATATTTAATTTCCTATTGAGGACCATAGATATCAAATTATAATCGATATTATATTACTACTATTATTGCTGTTATTATATCATTATTTTTATTATTATTTTGTTTATTGTTATTATATCATTATTATTATGAAATATCTGGAAATTATTATTTCATTTATTATTTCTGATCTCATACTGTCACTGTGAACAGAAATAACATGTTCAATTTCTTATACTTAACTCATACTGTGAAAATTTCTAACTCATGTATATGTAAACATGTTTGTTTTTTAAATAAATGTTTTAAAAAAGATAGAATTGTACTTACTCAAGGAAGGCAACGAGGGTAACTTACCGGCAATTAATCTTAGTACTAATGATTAAAGAATAACACTAGTTGACATTATGTGTGCCCTGTTCTACATTTAGAAATCAATATTAAAGAACTTGATTGACTAATATTCAGATTTCCCAATGTCCCAATGTCTTTGCCTGTGATAACACTACGTATCGATTTTGTACTATATAACCCATTACTTCAAATGACGCCAAATTGAGGCGCCAGCGGGGTTTGCTTATTTATATTTAAATATTTAATCGTGTGATGGCTAAAAATTACTAGTATATAAATATAAGTTATAAGGAATCATTCTTTGAATATTATGAGGTGATAATTTCGGTCGGGGCGTGATCAAATCTATCATCAAGACCTTATTGGATTTGATCACGCCCCCACCGAAATTATAACCTCATAATACTAAAAGAATGATTCCTTATTCCTTAATAAGTGTCATTAACATGTAAATATACAGAAAAAGTGTGGAAAATTTTCAGCCAAATTTTGCAAGAGTTTTATCTTTGATGCCCTCTGTTTAAAACAAAATTGCCCTTATGTTTTATTATTTCAAATAAATACTGGGGACACATATATAGACAAACTGAATTAAATTTATAGAAATCTTGCTATTTTGACAATTAGCAACAAATGGTTGTAGAGAGGACACCAATGAACCCCCTTCATATTTTTTCAGATTTTTAAAACTTTAAAATAAGTCTGTAGCTGAGCAGTTCAACAGATGTTCTGACTGATGGACAAGGCATTGTCCTGTTCTTGTATGCATACTTTTCGAACAAAATGACATGAAGGACTTTATATTTATTGCTTTTATATCTGTTGGCAACATTTTTGGTCAGTTTCGGCCAGAAACAAGCCAGTTCAAAATATGTTTACATTCTTATCCTCAAATGCACAAGATGGCCGCACATCCCCTCTTAAAAGAAGTGATTTAAACCCCTAAATTGTGTTTATTTTACTATTTTATTTATAAACCTATAGATCAAGTCTTTTGTTATATACAAGTGTTCCTTATATGGTGCTCATTGCCCGCATACCATTGGTCACCCAAGCTTGCTACCGATTCAACTAAAAAGGCATATTACCTGATTTATTAATAAAAAATATCTCTACATTCTACTTCTGTCAGATTTCTAATAGCTGCTAAAGAAACAGCAGAAGTTTACAATTTGGAATATCCCCTTTTGATTGGTGCATTTTTCTGTTCGTCTAATTGAAATTCCTTTATATATGAAACATATATCAGAACCACAAGCACCTAACGTTATTGCACTGTTGTTAAAAAAATTACAGAATTCGGATCGGTTTTCAGATGACAGCGTTTCTGAACAAAACGATGAAACAGCATACCACTTCGAAGTTTGGAGTCGTGAATACGGTACCTTGTTTAAAAAGATTTATTTTGTATTTGAGGCATCATGAATTTGTGGATTTTTTAAGGAACTTGTGTGCGTTGCTGATTAAGAACATAGCCTAAATACCATAAAACAGAAGCAACATGGGCACAGCACCCAACGGTTCTAGCACCTCCTTTGCATTCGCAATATTAGCCAGATATAGGACTCTGTGTTTGACCCTTTTCAATCCAACAATTTTTTAAAGATACATGCCGAGATTGTATTTTAACATGTATAAGGTTTAAATGATTTTCATTCTGAGTCACATAAACTTCGTACCTACACTGTACTCGCTAACATGTTCATTTACATGAGTAGCTGCCTGTTTCTACTGATATATGCCAAAAGTTATGTCTCTTAAGTATTCTTCTGATAGGACAGGGAAGTCTATATAACATCTTAAGCTTCTGCATCAAGCTTAACCCAATTTTCTTTCTATGTAATTTTAACATTTGACACCTTTTCCATAACATGATTTGGTTTAGATTTCATTTATGGCATTTGTTGGGCAAGCTATTTGTCTTATGGTTCTCAGAAACAATAGGTGGTCTATTATATAAATAGTGCCTGTTTAGGAGGGTAAGAGTTGAAATTGACACCCCGAGAAAACCATTGTCAACCGGCGGGAAGCGGAGGTTGACAATGATTTTCGAGGGGTTTCAATTTAAACTCTTACAATCCTAATCGGGCACTATTTATTTTATTATACTGAATGTCTTGATTTTAAAGAAAACTTTACTGATTTTATATGTATTTATATGGCGTGAACTCTATGGCGAACCATTTGTTGTGTTACCCGTTGCCAAGCGTGTTGCTAACGCTGAGGGAAATAGAACGGATTATCAACTGCGTCTAAACCAATCAGATTTCAGTATTTAACATGAAAGTATAATAAAATTATTTGCTAAAGAGGCATGGTCACGATTTTGGTAAAAGCTTTATTTCCGTTTTTAATGTTTATACAATGCGTATTTAAGGCGTTTCTAATAGTCAATCAAACTTTGATTGCCATTCGTCGTGTAACATGTATAAGCGAGATACAGAGCTCACAATTTTCTGTCATGTAAACAAAGCTTCTGTTAACGTTTTGAAAGTTGAAGTAAAAATTCCAGTTTTAGACCTAAAATGAATGTGATAAACACTAGGAATAATATATTTATGCTTAAAACGAACTTTATGCTTAAAAAGAATTAAAAGAGAGAGAAATTAGCTTGAAAAAGAACTTTAATCAGTTTATTGAACCAATGTAAATAAAGACAAGGGACTGCCTTGTTTACATAAGAAAGAATTGTGAGCTCTGTAAACTGCTTATAACTCTACCACTGATACTCATATTTTCGTCGATTATAAGAAATGCATTCCTTTAAAAAATAAAAATGAAAAATAAAATTTGACCAAAATCGTGACCTAGTAACAACACACGTTTATATGAATTCAAACATTTAAAAAAAACTGTCGTGTTACCTCGTACTGCATGCTGCTTTTCTGAATTACAATCCCCGTGCACATGCGCAAATCCACCTCAAACGTTAATCACATACTTTTAAGGCTGCAACAGTTGTGTATTAGTAACAACATTGGAGAGTCAACGTTTTAATCTACTGTTAGCAGACTTAACCACCCAACGAAGTTTTTTGTGAAAACCTTTGAGCTATTGGCTTCTTCTGTGGTATGCTGTTTCATCGCTTTGCTCAGAAATTCTGGCATCTCATACACAAACCGAAGTCTGTGATTGCTTCAACTGCATGCATCGCGAAACCCACGATCAAAAATAATTATATGTCATTTAGCCAATCGACTATTCCTTCTGCAGATTTAAACATATTGTTCAAAATGTAGGCATCGCTATTTTTGCCAACTGCAAAACATGGCCCAATAACACTCACTATATTCCCATCAGTACTAGTGATCATCATAGGATTTGTGAGGGGACGACCTTTGTGCATGGAGAAACATCTCCGCTGTTCAGCATGGGAACTATTTTCTCTATATATAAAGGTGCAGTCCATCACAAGAATGGCTGTATCTTCTGCTATCCAGTCAGAAAAAAAGTTCTTTTGTAGTATCAGTCGACTTAGTGTGATTTTCGATGATTTGGGAATGTAAGATATTGGGAAACCCTATATAAAAAGGTACCAAATCTTGAAGAAAAGCTTTCCTAGCTGAAGCAACAAATGGAGAAACTTGTATTTCAGTTAAACCGAACAAAGTTGCAAGAACAGATCTAGAATGAGACAACCCTGTACGAAATTTTGTTTTGTAGGCAAAAGCCCGGTGACCTCTCCAGTAGATAGAACTGTAGATGGGACAGACAGACAGACAGACATTCTTTATTTCCTCTATAAGTTAAAGATTAAATCCATCAAACAAAGGTTTGGTGCAATGTGTTTACAATAAATAGTGCTGAAATTTCAAGCATAAAATTATCACGAACACATATATACAATTACTTATATACAGAACACAATCAATGTTCAAATATCATGGAGTGTTCATCTTGAATCGCACATATTTTAAACAAAAAAACGTTACAAGAGTGCTCGCATGTCCTTTATCATCACTGTGATGCCTACCGAAACTGAAAGCATATAACTTGCCCACTCCTCCTCTGGAATGACGTCGTCGTTCTTCGATCCGAGAATAGTACCAACTATTACGCTGTCCGAGTTGTATGTCAACTTGACATATGTATTTACAGTCAACGAATTTACTATAAGATGCATAAGATACTCGCGACTTTTATATAGGACAGGACAGCCTAGAATAAAATGCTGTACTATATCGTTTACTTTCCTTTTACAGAGCTTACATGACACTTCCTCTGTTTCATATGTAAAAGAAAAGTTGATTAATTCAAATAATTTCCAGGTGTATTCCGGATGCTGAAGGCTCAATGACCAGAGTGGATGAGGTTCAATATATTTATGCACTTCGGCAAAACGACTAAGTTCTGGTCGACTTTTTTTAAAGATTCTCTCCATTAGTCCTGAGAATAAATACGAATGAGAGTGTCGATGTATTGGTTCCAACTTGACTTTGAAGGTGTTTCCCTGTTACGGAGATAATCATTGAAGAAGTAATCAATTTTATAGTTTTTCATGGTGCTATAGATACAATTAACGAACCCCCGTTTCTTTTGGGGCGTGCCTACCGAGTATGTACACAATCTTGCAATGAACAATTTTTTAAAAAACAACGAGTAACTAGATCTGCAGAGCCGATTCCAGAAGAGTAGTTGAAGTTTTTGAACCGTCTTTTCATTTTGATAAGACATAGTGAGTAAATAGTGCACGAAGAGGGAGATTGCTGATCAAAACCTTGAATCCTGCGTGCAGCAAATCTTTGTAAGATTTCAAGGTTTTCCAAAGATTTTTTAGATATATCTGTCCATAATTCACAGCCATAAAGGACTGCTGGTGCAACAACAGTTTTCCACATTTTGCAGCTCAGGATCGGGTTCATGCCATGCTTGTGCACTCCTATGTTTATAAGAGAGTTCATTATTTTTCGCCCTTTACAGCATGAACGCGAAAAGGCACTTGCACATGAAAGTTTGTTAGTAATTGTCACCCCGGCGTAAATGTTTTCGTCTGTGATATCAATAGGCTAGTTTTTGTTCCCTAAGAGGAATATGTTTTCAGTGGCAGGTTTTCTACGGTTGCGTTTGGACGTAAAATATATAATGCAGCTTTTCAAAGGGTTATATTTCAACCGCCATTTTGACGCATAATCAACTACGACATTTAGTTGCTTTTGCATTGTAGTTT
Source organism: Magallana hongkongensis (assembly GCA_015776775.1). Classification (NCBI taxonomy): domain Eukaryota; kingdom Metazoa; phylum Mollusca; class Bivalvia; order Ostreida; family Ostreidae; genus Magallana; species Magallana hongkongensis. The sequence goes on from CM027471.1 coordinate 41,666,192, forward strand.
GAGTATTTGAGATAAGTGATGTGTCATCGGCGATAATAACACAAGGAACATGTAGATCGCAAATATGTGGACCAATGTTGAGACGATCTAGCTCAAGAATGAGGCCATCTATCATTAAGAGAAAGAACCAAGAGGAAAGAACCCTGCCTTGTCCAACTCCTTGTCTCATGGTATAATTGCTTGACATTTTCCCCTCGTAAAAAATACCGGAAGTCATATTCTGAAATGAGTCAACAAGCAAGCGCCATCCTTTTCCATTTATTTTTTCTTTTGTAGTATCAGTCGACTTAGTGTGATTTTCGATGATTTGGGAATGTAAGATATTGGGAAACCCTATATAAAAAGGTACCAAATCTTGAAGAAAAGCTTTCCTAGCTGAAGCAACAAATGGAGAAACTTGTATTTCAGTTAAACCGAACAAAGTTGCAAGAACAGATCTAGAATGAGACAACCCTGTACGGAATTTTGTTTTGTAAGCAAAAGCCCGGTGACCTCTCCAGTAGATAGAACTGTAGATGGGGAAAGACGACTAACCATGGTTCAATATTGATCAGAAGACCCGAAAGTTGGTCACAATATAGTAGTGGCCCATAACTCGTTAAAAATCCACGGATCTTTAGGCAGATTTGGGTGATTATATGTTAAAATTTTGAACGCCCCAGGCAAGTTGTATCACGCTGTTCTCAATTTTAATCATTTTGATAATGACTATGATTAAGCATAAAGAATAACAAAAAAATATTTCTTCAAAAACTCAATCACCCTTTATTTTAGGGCTTTCTCACAAAATTTAGAATGGAAATGTACCCTAGAATGTAAACATTATTAATGCATTATTAACGTTTTGCCCATTCGCACGAATAACGGCAAAACATCTGCTTCTCACAGAATTCATACAATTATATAAAAACCTTTGTGACAGGTCATTCCATGTGTTTACAAGGTCTTTCTCTGTGTCTCTATGTTTGACTTTATTCTGTGGCTGTGGTAGCTGTCTCCCTATCCTGTCTATCTCGTTTCATACATACAGGCCTTGCATGTATTTTAAAAGTGTGCCGTGCAAATGCGCGTGATGTTAGCGGTTTCTGCCGGAAGGTGAGCTACCCTGATATAGCGGTCCTTTTGACGTGTCGATACATGACAATTGGCCTTCTAGGTAAGTCGTCAACACTTCCGGTTGCATAAAATTTCCGGACAAGCTTTATAATGAATTTGTGTATTTGTTAAGAAAAACTCAAGCGACTTTTGATAAATGTTATGAATTTAGATTAGCTCTTTTATTTTTTAGGACAGCATTTGCAAAGGTTGCATAAAAGTGAATTAAGCAAATATTGTGAAAGCAAACAAACCTAACGTGAACCGCGCCTTGCTTGGACTATGCCAACTGCTCTTGCTCGTTCATGGACAGAAATGGGCCGCATTTTACTAAATTCGTTTTATGTTTTTAACTAAAAGCAACTAAAGTCAGGAAAACGATTGAATTGCGACGTTTTAAAAACATACTCGAAAAACATTTCCAACTCGCATTCTATGCTTTTCAACAAATACGCTGTCATGGACAGTTTGGCTTTTTTAAAAAGTATATACAAAATTGGTTTTGTTTCTCTTCCTTTAAATGGTCTTTACGCCTATCAATTGGAAAATCTTAGGTCATTCATTAATTCCTTTAATTAAATTAATAATGTTATGAGCAGTGGTGACTTCACAAAACATCTTAATAAGACTCAACTTCACATTTTAATAAACTTGTAACATACCTTTTTGAACTGATACTTCAGTATGTTTATGATTTGTTGTGGGGAAAAGTTTTGTAGTCGATTCCAGAAACCCTTAAAAAAGACATAAACAGAAAATGAATAATACAGTTATTTTTTTTAGTCGCGCTTTGCAATTTATTCAATAAATGAGGTATACGTGTAATACAATGTTACGTTATTGAAGTCACAATTTAAAAAAAGGACTTAACAACATATTATCCAAGGAATGGTTTTGGTTTGGTTACCTGTTATGTTCAGCACTATCGACTGGGATCGATATTGCTTTAATTCACCACTTGTAGTAACTGCATTGAGAATGCATTGATATGACCCCACATCCTCTGGAAATCTGACCGCTCTTCTTGATATTTCCAAACGTAGATACGACGTAATGGTATTGTTAATAGAGGCATTGACGGTTACTCCCTTTTTATTTTCTAACGTTTTATCTTGCCAGGCTATTCTGAACTTCGTTACTGATACAACATAGCTTTTAGATCTCGTCAGCTGAACGTTTGAAATGCCGATGAGATTGGTACCATTAACAACACAGCTGATATCTACACCTGATTTTCCAAATTCTACCAATAAAGGTTCTACCTCTATTGATATGGAAGCAAGCACTAAAGTACAAAATAAAAGATTTTCAAAAGAATTTCAATGTAGACAAATTTAGAAAAGATGTTTGCAATTTATTGTTTTGGAATTGGGTTAATAGATCGTAAAGTGGTTTAAATATACAGAATTGATTTAAATGTTACATACCAGTTCTAGCGATCAGCGTCCACAGGGAAATAAAACCAATAGCCATAAGATGTGTTAGTCGTCATAAATTATCACACATGCAGACCTGTGCTTGGTAATAAAACGCCTTGAAAATGAATCAAAGACTAGAAAATAGAAATCTCATCTTTTGGAAATATACATGTATCTCATATTTTCTAAATATATATTAAGTGTTTAATTTATCTTGTATTTAATGCTTTTAATGAACATAAATGGCATTTATACAAAACATTTTTCTATAGTTGTTTATCTTTTCTTTGAATTGATTTTACCTTATGGTGGGCTCGTAAACAATGATGTATTGCGGAAGCAATCTATAGTTTTATTTATGTCAGTATGAATCCTTCCTGTTTGATATCATATCAACTTTAACACAAGATCCTTTTAAAGCCTATATTTCATTTTTATATGCACTGCCAAAAATACACGCGGTCATGTATTGCGAAAACATACAACGTATATAAGGCTTTCAACCAGCTAACACGAATCCGAAATTTGAACTCGAATACTATAAACCTATGCATAAAAAACACATAATTGATAGCCTGAACCTAATACAAAACAAACATTAAGCAAATAATAAAAGTCTTAACCAAATTCTAAAATCTTAATGAAGATAAAGTCATAAATTTCTTACATACTCTCTCGTCTTGTCATTTTTAATTATCAATTATATACTACATTAATTGCTAAAACTGCATTCTCTTCAGTGACATAATATATCGTTGAAATAAGAGATAGATAAAAACTCACTATTATATGAGGTAATTTTAATGCAAGGACAAGTTTGATTTAATCGATCCATCTATGTTGTTAAAATGATATAAGGAAATTCGTGACGATGATTTGCTGGAACTTATTTCCTTATATATATATGATTAATTCAAAATTTACAATACAAATATTATTACAAAACATCAAACTTTTAACGCTAATCAATTATTATGAGATTTTAGAGAAGGTATTACAAAAATGAAGAAGGCACGTACCTATATTACCGAGCGCAGCGAGAGGCGGGCAAAGTCCGCCTCGCGAAGCGAGGATTAATGGTAACACGTATATATAAGAAAATCAGTGAAAAATGAAAGTTGAATCAGGGGTACTAAGGCCCAAAAAATTTTCTTCCAGCCATGGGCGCCGCCATATTGGCAGCCATTTTGTTTCTAAAAAGTTAATTCGATCATTGTTTGACCGGTACTTATCGATGTTTGTTGCCCCTAAACTCGATTAAAATGTTCCAATATTTAAATAAAAGGTAATTTGAATCAAAAGAAATAAAAGAGGACACCGAAAAAGTTTCAATAGTGCTTCAGTCAAGAAACACGACTAGTTCTATGTATGCCTTATCAAATTATCAGATGGAAGATCTTTTAGATACTGAATAAAGTATTCAATTTTATCACCGCGGCATTTATATGAATTAAATTGATAAACATTGAAAGAAGAAATAAAAAAATGTTCGGAATAACGTAACTCTCTTCGGCTATTTCCGAAGATAAAACGTGTATTACGTTTGAAACATGACGTCATAATGTAGACTGAGCACGCGACGTTTCGTTAAACTTTGGCTAATGCTTTGCGGATCCTACTGTGTGCATTTCAAATAATTTTTATTCTACAAAAATCAAACTGCACTGTGTTAAATCTGCGCTCGGTCCAACGGTCACACCGTTTACATATTATGTTTATTAGCAGAAATGTGTTTCTGCCACGGTACACTTCGTTTCAAATACAAATGATTTTGTTCCGATTTTTTCCCATGAAAACATCAGGAAACTTCACTGTGGTCTTTTATCAATTACTGTTTGCATAAATTCAGTATGAAATTATATCTATATATTTAAGAAATACGATGTAAATTAGGAATTTGTAAATTTATATTTTGAGTCATTTATCCTGTGTACATTTTATTTTGAAAGGGATATATGTATGAATGTTGTACCAATCAATTTCCGGAAAAAAAAAGAAAAAACATATTTTGTGGTTGTGAATATTTTTTTATACCGGGCGCAGCGAGAGGCGGGCGAAGCCCGCCTCGCGAAGCGAGGATTAATGGTAACACGTATATATAAGAAAATCAGTGAAAAATGAAAGTTGAATCAGGGGTACTAAGGCCAAAAAAAAATTCTTCCAGCCCTGGGCGCCCCCATATTGGGAGCCATTTTGTTTTTAAAAAGTTAGTTCGATCATTGATTGACTTGCACTTATCAATGTTTATTGCCCCTAAATTCGATTAAATAAGTTCCAGTGTTTCAATAGAAGGTAATTTGAATTAAAAGAAATTAAAAAGGAAACCAGATAAGTTTCAAAAGCGCTTCATTTATGAAACACGACTTGTTTTATGTATGTCTTATCAAAATATCAGATGGAAAATAAAGACATTAACGTCAAGGAACTGATCTTTTTGATACTGAATAAAGTATTCAATTTTATTACATTGGCATTCATATGAATTAAATTGATGAACAATAAAAAAAGAAATTTTAAAAAATCGGAATCACGTAACTCTCTTCGGTTATTTCCGAAGACAAAACTTGAACGTTATACGTCTGAAATATGACGTCATAATGTAGACTGAGCACGCGACGTTTAGTTTAACTTTGACGAATGATTTGAGTAGGCAACCATGCTAGCGGATCCTACTTTTTGCGTTTTAAATAGATTTTATCTGCACTGTGTTAAATCTGCGCTCGGTCCAACGGGCAGAAGGATAAAACGTACGCTCAACTAGGACCTTGGGTCACCCGAAAATAGTTCTCCAAAATGAGTGTATTAATGAGCACGAATGGAACTCTTTTACAAGTGAAGATAAGAATGTAAATCTACTTTCTTTTTTTCTATATCCATAGGGAGACCACAGGTCACCTTACGTCCTAAAACAATGTCGTAATCATTTTGTTTACACGGAAACAAAAGTTGAGATTCGTCAGAAGTGATCCACTGTAGGGACCAGGGGTCACCTAATGTGAAATATCAATGGGGAGATGTTATCCGGTCATCTTATGACAATTTACAAGATTAATATTTACTGGAAGTCAGTCATTTTAGAGAGACCGGGGGTTAAATTAAGTGGAATGTTCGTTTGAGACCAGAGGTTACCTTAGGTCCTAAATATGAAGAGAGAAAAATAATTCGGTAATTAATAGAGCAGGTGTCACTTTAAGTGAAATATTCATAATATGCCTAGAGGTCATATTATATTAAGACCTATGAATTCTATTAATCTATAGGGAAATTAGAGGTCCAGGCACGTAGCATCAGTGGGGGGGGGGGGGGGCTGAACTTTTTTTTTTGCTTGTCAAGAGTTTTTAGGTTTTTTGGATGACTCTGCCCCCCCCCCTTTCAAAAACGATGCTACGTGCCTAAAGATTTATAGATTTTTAAGAATACAGATTCACCAGAAGCCATTCACTGTAGAGAATCAAGGGATCATTATAAAAACGATATCAATAGAGATCATCTTAGGTCCTGAATCAAGGGTTGTTATAATTTTGGTAATATATTGGAAGACCAAGTTCACCTAATGCCATTTTTGAAGATGGATAATCACTAAAAGTTCGCCACTGTGGGAGACTACCTTAACCTTAAGTGGAACTTCAATAAGGAGACCCAACGTCACCCAAGGTCCTAATTCAATGAAATGATAACCTTATTAATCTATATAGGGAGACCATTGATCACATTAAGTGAAATATCCACAAAAAAAAGGCCAGAGGTCTGACCTTTATGCATTTTTGAAGATAGAGATTAATTCACCAGAAGCAACTGTAGGGAGACTAGTGGTCACCTTACTTTGAACACCAATAAAGAGAACAGAGGTTACCTGAGGTAACCAATTAAATAATTTTGTTAATCTAAAGTGAACCATTTATAATGACACCAAAGTTCATTTTTGGTCCTAGATCACTGAAGTAATATTTTTTTGTTAATCTTTAGGGAGACCGGAGGTCATATATTAAGGAGGTTCGATGATCGTGACCATTTTTATATTATATTGATCTCCTTTATAATAAAATTCTACAAAAAGACATAGTTTATAGCTTAAAACATAATTTCTAATTTAAGGTAGACCTGATGCTTTAACGTTCACCACCAAACTCTATCTTTAAAAAAATGTGTAAAGGAGGCTGCACCAGAAGGCATCCACTGTAGAGAATCCAGGGGCCACTTTAAATAGATTATCCAAAGGAAGACCAGAGGTCACTATAGGTCCGTTATAAATGTTGTTATAACTTTGATAATTTATAAGAAGACCAGGGATCACATTTTGTCATTTTTGAAGATGGATGTTCACCAGAAGTCAGCCACTGTAAGGAGCCTAGAGGTCACCTTTGGTATTAAATCAATCAAATAAAAATGTTGTTCACCTATAGGGAGATCAGAGTTCATCTTATGTCATTTTACAAGATTTTACAAGGTGGAGAGCTTCAACATAATTCAGCCACTGTAGGAAGACAAGGGGTCCTCTTAAGTGGAATATCCATTAGGAGACCAGAGGTAACCTTAGGTCTTTAACCAACAAAATAATTTTGTAAGTCTATAGAGTATGGGTCACTTTAAGTAAACTATTCAAAATTACACCAGAGGCCATCTTAGGTCCTAGATCAATGAGGTAATAATTTGTGAATCTATAGAGAGACCAAAGAACACCTTAGTGTAGTTTTGAAGATGGATATTCACCAAAAGTCAATCACTGTAAGAAGGCTAAATATCAAATTACATTCACAAGGAGACTAGAGGTCAACGTGGGTCTGAAATCAATGGAGTAATAATTTTTATCTTTAGGGAGACAAGAGGTCACCTTATGTCATTTTATAGTATGGAGAGTCACCGGTCATTTGATGCATTTTGCAAATTGGAGATTAATCAGTCTTCATCCATTCATTGACTACCTGGTGTTACCTCAGATTATTTTACAAGATGGAGATTCACTAAGGTTATTCACTGTAGGATAACCATAGATCACCTTAGGTAAAAAAAAGAATAAGTGACGTCACCAATGGTTTTAGATTGATGTTGTAATTCTTTGAGTCAATATTGAGACCAGATTTAATAAATATTTTAATATACAAGGTGAAGATTTACCAAAGCCAGAGGTTACCTTATATTGGCATGGTCGCGATTTTGGTCAAAAACCACCTTTCCTATTTTAATATTTACAATGCTTCAGTAAGGCATTCTTAATAAGCAACCGAAATTTGAGCGTAATTTGTTGAATTGTGAACAAGTTACAGAGCTTGAACTTCTTTGCAAAGTAAACAAAGCGTTTGTTTATATTTTAAATGTTAAAGTAAAAATTCCAATTTTAGACCTCAAATGAATGTGTTAAACGTAAGAAACTGTTTATGCCTAAAATAAGTTAAAAGACAGACAAATCAGGTTTACAATTTTTTTTACTAGTATATTGAACCTATGTAAACAAAAAACAAGGCACGAGCGTTGTGAACATTACAAAGAATTCTCAGCTCTGTATCTTGCTTTCAACTCCACGAATGACTCTCAAATTTCATTTGATCATTCTCAGCTCAATTTTGCTCAACCACTGTAGGGTGACCTGGGGTCCCCGTATGTCATTTTACACAATGAATAAATGAAATATGCCTAGGGGGACCAGAGGTAACCTAAGTTTTTTTTATCACTGTTGTATTAACTTATATCAATACGGAGATCTCGGGTCACCTTATGTCATATAACAGGATGGAGAGTCACCAGTTATCCACTGTAGGGTGACCTGGGGTTCCAGTATGTCATTTTACACAATGAATAAATGAAATATGCCTAGGGGGACCAAAGGTAACCTAAGTTTTTTTTATCACTGTTGTATTAATTCTTTATATCAATACGGTGATCTCGGGTCACCTTATGTTATATAATAGGATGGAGAGTCACCAGTAATCCACTGCAGGGTGCCCACAGGTCACCTTATATCATTTTACACAATGGAGAGTCACCGGTCAACCACTGTAGGGTGACCTGGGGTCCCCGTATGTCATTTTACGCAATTAATAAATGAAATATGCCTAGGGGGACCAGAGGTAACCTAAGTTTTTTTTAATCACTGTTGTATTAATTCTTTATATCAATACGGAGATCTCGGGTCATCTTATGTCATATTACAGGATGGAGAGTCACCAGTTATCCACTGCAGGGTGCCCACAGGTCACCTTATATCATTTTACACAATGCAGAGTCACTCACCGGTCAACCACTGTAGGGTGACCTGGGGTCCCCGTATGTCATTTTACACAATGCATGAATGAAATATGCCTAGGGAGACCAGAGGTAACCTAAGTTTTTTTTATCACTGTTGTATTAATTCTTTATAACAATACGGAGATCTCGAGTCACCTTATGTCATATTACAGGATGGAGAGTCACCAGTTATCCACTGCAGGGTGCCCACAGGTCATCTTATATCATTTTACACAATGCAGAGTCACCGGTCAACCACTGTAGGGTGACCTGGGGTCCCCGTATGTCATTTTACATAATGCATAAATGAAATATGCCTAGGGGGACCAGAGGTAACGTAAGTTTTTTTTATCACCGTTGTATTAATTCTTTATATCAATACGGAGATTTCGGGTCATCTTATGTCATATTACTGGATGATGAGTCACCAGTTATCCACTGCAGGGTGCCCACAGGTCACCTTATATCATTTTACACAATGCAGAGTCACTTACCGGTCAACCACTGTAGGGTGACCTGGGGTCCCCGTATGTCATTTTACACAATGCATAAATGAAATATGCCTAGGGGGACCAGAGGTAACCTAAGTTTTTTTTTATCACTGTTGTATTAATTCTTTATAACAATACGGAGATCTCGGGTCACCTTATGTCATACAACAGGATGGAGAGTCACCAGTAATCCACTGCAGGGTGCCCACAGGTCACCTTATATCATTTTACAAAATGCAGAGTCACCGGTCAACCACTGTAGGGTGACCAGGGGTCCCCGTATGACATTTTACACAATGAATAAATGAAATATGCCTAGGGGGACCAGAGGTAAACTAAGTTTTTTTTATCACTGTTGTATTAATTCTTTATAACAATACGGAGATCTCGGGTCACCTTATGTCATATAACAGGATGGAGAGTCACCAGTAATCCACTGCAGGGTGCCCACAGGTCACCTTATATCATTTTACACAATGCAGAGTCATCGGTCATCCACTGTAGGGTGACCAGGGGTCCCCGTATGTCATTTTACACAATGAATAAATGAAATATGCCTAGGGGGACCAAAGGTAACCTAAGTTTTATTTATCACTGTTGTATTAATTCTTTATATCAATACGGTGATCTCGGGTCACCTTAAGGTATATAACAGGATGGAGAGTCACCAGTAATCCACTGCAGGGTGCCCACAGGTCACCTTATATCATTTTACACAATGGAGAGTCACCGGTCAACCACTGTAGGGTGACCAGGGGTCCCCGTATGTCATTTTACGCAATTAATAAATGACATATGCCAAGGGGGACCAGAGGTAACCTAAGTTTTTTTTAATCACTGTTGTATTAATTCTTTATATCAATACGGAGATCTCGGGTCATCTTATGTCATATTACAGGATGGAGAGTCACCAGTTATCCACTGCAGGGTGCCCACAGGTCACCTTATATCATTTTACACAATGCAGAGTCACTCCCGGTCAACCACTGTAGGGTGACCAGGGGTCCCCGTATGTCATTTTACACAATGAATAAATGGAATATGCCTAGGGGGACCAGAGGTAACCTAAGTTTTTTTTTTATCACTGTTGTATTAATTCTTTATAACAATACGGAGATCTCGAGTCACCTTATGTCATATTACAGGATGGAGAGTCACCAGTTATCCACTGCAGGGTGCCCACAGGTCATCTTATATCATTTTACACAATGCAGAGTCACTCACCGGTCAACCACTGTAGGGTGACCTGGGGTCCCCGTATGTCATTTTACATAATGCATAAATGAAATATGCCAAGGGGGACCAGAGGTAACCTAAGTTTTTTTTATCACTGTTGTATTAATTCTTTATATCAATACGGAGATTTCGGGTCATCTTATGTCATATTACTGGATGGAGAGTCACCAGTTATCCACTGCATGGTACCCACAGGTCACCTTATATCATTTTACACAATGCAGAGTCACTCACCGGTCAACCACTGTAGGGTGACCTGGGGTCCCCGTATGTCATTTTACACAATGCATGAATGAAATATGCCTAGGGAGACCAGAGGTAACCTAAGTTTTTTTTATCACTGTTGTATTAATTCTTTATAACAATACGGAGATCTCGGGTCACCTTATGTCATACAACAGGATGGAGAGTCACCAGTAATCCACTGCAGGGTGCCCACAGGTCACCTTATATCATTTTACAAAATGCAGAGTCACCGGTCAACCACTGTAGGGTGACCAGGGGTCCCCGTATGACATTTTACACAATGAATAAATGAAATATGCCTAGGGGGACCAGAGGTAACCTAAGTTTTTTTATCACTGTTGTATTAATTCTTTATAACAATACGGAGATCTCGGGTCACCTTATGTCATATAACAGGACGGAGAGTCACCAGTAATCCACTGCAGGGTGCCCACATGTCACCTTATATCATTTTACACAATGCAGAGTCATCGGTCATCCACTGTAGGGTGACCAGGGGTCCCCGTATGTCATTTTACACAATAAATAAATGAAATATGCCTAGGGGAACCAGAGGTAACCTAAGTTTTTTTTATCATTGTTGTATTAATTCTTTATACCAATACGGAGATCTCGGGTCATCTTATGTCATATTACTGGATGGAGAGTCACCAGTTATCCACTGCAGGGTGCCCACAGGTCACCTTATATCATTTTACACAATAGAGAGTCATCGGTCAACCACTGTAGGGTGACCTGGGGTCCCCGTATGTCATTTTACGCAATTAATAAATGAAATCTGCTTAGGGGGACCAAGGGTAACCTAAGTTTTTTTTATCACTGTTGTATAAATTCTTTATATCAATACGGAGACCATGGATCACCTTATGTCATTTTACAGGATAGAGAGTCACCGGTCATCCACTGAAGGGTGCCCACAGGTCATCTTATGTCATTTTACGCTATGGAGAGTGACCGGTCATCCACTGTTGGGTGACTAGGGGTCCCCTTATGTCATTTTACAATACAGAGAGTCACCGGTCATTTACTGTAGGGTGACCAGGGGTCACCTTATGTCATTTTACAGGTCAGAGAGTCACCAGTCATGACCTTATGTCATTTTACATTGTGGAGAGTCATTGGTCATCCATTGTAGGACGACCAGGGGTCCCCTTCTGTCATTTTACAGGATTGAGAGCTACCGGTCATCCACTGTAGTAATTGAAATATCATGAGAGAAAGAGAAGTGACCTATTTACATGTATTTCCTACACAAATGTAGTGATTTTGTAAATCAATACGGAAACTGGAGGTCGGCAGAAGCATTTTGCAGATGGAGATTAATCAGTCTTCATCCATTCTTTGACTACCTGGTGTTACCTCATATGATTTTACAAGATAGAGATTCACTAAGGTTATTCACGGTAGGGTGACCAGAGGTCACCTTAAGTAAAAAATCGATAAGGGGACCAGAGGTCACCAATTGTTTTAGATTGACGTTGCAATTCTTTGATTCAATATGGAGACCTGAGTTTTAACAAAATATCAATATACAAGGTAAAGATTTACCAAAACCATCCACAGTGGGAAGACCAGGGAATATCTAAAGTGAATATCTAAAAGGCTACCAGACGTCAACCTGGGTCTAAAGACAATGTAGTTTTAATTTTCTTAAAATGACATGAAGTCCAGATGTCAACGTATGTCATTTACAAAAACACCCATAAGGAGACCAGAGGTCAGTTCATGTCCCCTATCAATTAAATAATTATTTTTCTTATCTATAGGGAGACCAGAGGTCACCTTATGTCATTTACATGATAGGTATTCAGCCATGGTAGAAGAACAGGGGTCACCTGAAGTAAAAATATGCACAAGGAGACCAGAGGTCACCTCAGGTCCTTCATCAATAAAATAATTTTAATATAGAAACGGTCAGCTAATGTCATAACAAGATGGATATCCCTAGAAGCCATCCACTAAAGGTCACCTTTGGAAAGCGATGTCTGTCGTTGTAATTTTGTCCATTAATAATGGAAATCAGGGGTCACCTAATGTCATTTTACAAGATGTAGATTCAAATAAGTCATTTATTGTAGGGAGAGCAGAGGTCACATTTAGTAAAATATCCATGAGGAGCCCTGAGGTCCCCTTATGTCCTACATTAATGTAGCAATAATTTTGTTTATCAATAGGATACCAGAGGTCCCCAAATGTCATCAAACAAGATGAATACTCACTAGATGTCATCCATTTGTTAGATCATGGGTCAGCTTGAATGGAATTTCAAGATGATAGGTCTCGATATGTCCTAAATCAATGTAATAGTTTGTTGATAAATACGAACACCAGATGTCACCTTTTCCAAGAAAGACATTTACCTGAAGTCATTTACTGTAGATCTAGAGAAACCGAGTGGTCATTATAAGAGGAATATCTAAAAGGAATTTAGAGGTCACCTTAGTTTCAAAAAGGTTTAGATTTAATTCAAAGATCAATACGTTAACCAGAGGTCAGATAATGTCATTTTAAAAGATAGAGATTCCCAACAAGCCTTCCACTGTAGGAAAACCAAAGGTCACCTTTGGTAATCGATCTATGTCGTTATATTTTTGTTAACTAATAACGAAGACCAGAGGTCACTTAATGTCATTTTACAAGATGGAGATTCAAAAAAGTCATCTACTGCACCCCTGCGAATGTTATTGTCATTCAAATTTTAGACCACGTGGTTTCATTTGACCCTTTCAGTTTCGCAGTAAAAATCGTACCTCGTGTATAAAGTCTATTTCACAGTATCTAGGTTCTAGTAGTCAAATATAAAATCTAGAGGTTTATTGATTTTAAACTTTATCTTCATTAATTGGTGAATAAAATGTGTTCTAGAAATAAATGTGACTATACAAAAATCAGTTTTTGTCTGCTGTTGCAACAACTAACATGCTTAAAAGTGATCCATCCTGAGGATTAATTTTCGATCCGCGCCTGACCTAGTAATAACATCAATAGTGAAACAGACTGTACCATTTTATGCAGAATGTTGCTTGAAAATGGCTCGATATACTAAGTTTTAATGCAAAACAGACACCCATTATTTTTTTTCAAACATGGTATTGCACACCACAAGCATCAAACATGGCTATTCAACCTCTCTACACGTGTTAGAACACGAACGATAACTCTGTTCTGAATATTATCGTTTATATAAGTAACTGCTAGATGGTAAAATAAGACACATCTTGAAAGCTTTTCCCGTTCTTACATAAATCAAAATAGGTTATGATATGAAAAACGACCAGTACTTACGTATTTTGAGAATATTATCCGAACACTTATACTTCCGCTCGAAATTTCACAGGAACTGAACAAATATCGGTGAAGTCTCGTGAACTTTCATTCGAACACCTCTGGATTTATTACTTAATTAACAACGATAAAGAAAACATTCCGAACACATTCGCAGGGGTGTACTGTAGGGGACCCAAGGGTCACCTTAAGTGGAATATCCAAAAGGAGACCACAGGTCACCTTATGATCGAAATTGATGTAGTATAATTATCAATTCTGTAAATCAATACGGTGATAAGAGATCCGTTAATGTTATTTTACAAGATGAAGAATCATAAAATATCATCTATTGTAGGTAAACCAGAGTTCGTTTTAGGTCTTGGAAATATATGTGTCGTTATAATTTGTTAATTAAGAAGGAGATCAGAGGTCATCTTATTTCATTTTATAAGGTGGAGATAACAAAGTAATCCACTGTAGAGAGACCAAAGTAATCCACGGTAGAGAGACTAGGGATAACATTTTATGAATTATCAATAAGGAGATGAGAGGTCACCTTTAGACCTAAATTATTGTAGTAAATTGTTCATTAATACAAAGACCAGATGCCACCTTCTTTTTCAAGTTGGAGAATTAAAATGCAGAATTCATCCACTGTAAAGAAACCAATGTCTATTAGGAGACCAGAGGTCACCTTAGCTTCTAAATCAATGTTATATTTTGAAAATCAATACGGATACTAGAGGTTATCTTATGTCTTTTTACAAGTCGAAAATCATGTGCTATATTTATATTGTTTATTAGGAAGAACATAATTGTTAGAGGGAACATGTGTCACATAAAGATGATAATAAATACGTAAACCAGAGTTCGCCATATATTGTACATCATTGGGGAGACCAGAGATTGCATAACTTATAAGGAGACAACAGGTTGAAAATGTGGTGTGTGAAAAATTATACTCTAATCTACTGAACACAAAAGTTCAGATTTGATTTTATAAATAAGCAAAAACGGTACACATTTCGATCACATTTATTCCTTATTTTCTGTCGTCAAAGGAAGTTGGGGGGGGGGGGGTGTAAAGCGGTGACGATTTGCTCGTCTTCATTTATTTCTTAGATGCAATTCACAAAAGGTCCGTATTTACTATGTTTATTTTAGCAATTTAAATATTTTTTTTTAATTTGATGAGTGAAAATCCAGTCCAGGGAAGTGGTGGTGGTGGTGGTGGTGGGGGGGGGGGGGGTGGTTAACTCCAAACCTCATGCAACACCTGTAGACAGGGGAACACCTACTCCATAATGACAATAAAAAGACCAGATGTTAGCTAGAGCATTAAGTTTATAAGTTTGCCTTTGTCATTCCTTTGTTCCAGCAGTCTAAAATTTTACATGTACAGTCCGATATTAGTGAGCTTCTTAAAATAAGACCGTTACTCGTGGTTACAGTACTGATATCCTTCAAAATCAGACTGTCTCAGGTAATTCAACAATGAAATTCAATAGCAGTGTTTTTAGTACGATGTATGCCGAAAACAGCTCTGTATGGAAAAAAAATATCACACAGTTCTCATCACTAACGGGCTCGAAAATGTCACATATTTTTTTTATACAAAACTGTTTTGGCATGCATCCATTACGGAAACCAGATGTCATCTAATGTAATTTATTATCAAATCATTACAATTATATTAAAGTATCAGTAAAAAGTCTATGGGTGGGTGGCTGGGGGGAGGGGGGGGGGGCAAAACTACTTCTTTCTACAGGCTTTGATATTTTAATGAGGAGGATTTTGTGTTACATTTAACTTATATATCCTTAGGGGGACCACAGGTCACCTTATGTGTATATAACGTATATCATATATCTTTCAAATAACAGTCAGTGTTGAATTTTTTATCATCTATAGTGTACTTCCAATACTTAAAGGGGTATTCTTTAATAAAAATACATTTCTGCCTGTTGTATATCATTTCTAAATGCTAAGTAGTGGTACTAGTTATTCTACTTTCACTTTGCGGTTGCAATGCACTACATTTTGTAGCGGAGTGCACAGATTTGGTAGTTGTGAATAAGCAGGTGACCTGGGGTCCTAGTTGAGCGTACGTTTTATCCTTCTGCGTCCAACGGTCACACCGTTTACATATTAAAATGTATGCTCTAAAAAACAGACTAAGTACTTTATAAATCCGAGTTTTAGAGGTTTGATGCGAAATCCGGATCTGTGCGATGTCGACTTGAATTTTAGTTTAAACAATATGGCAGCCCCCATGTCTTAACAAGTTTCGAGAATTTTTTACGATATATAGTGAACAAAAATAAACAATGTTGGAGCCAGATGCAGATGAAGCGGAGGCTTTAATGAAAAAGCTCCTACTACAGTCGGTAAACTCACTTTGATTGATTTATTTTTCCGTGTCTGCACTGTGCCATGTTCATCAATTCCTCACATCGGTCAACACTGTAATTGTGTTTTCTTTTTAAAAATATCATTTTATTTGATGTCGCTTTATTACAGGGATTACAGGATGGCGGGGCTGATCCTAACAATAAAGTTCCCTTTACCACTGTTGTCCCAAGACCAGGTACAGATATTTTCGTATTTTACTTCTCAGTAGAATAAATTTAAATAAAATTTTGACAAATAAATTGATTCTGTGGACTCATCTTCACAATTTCAATAATTACTGTAACGTTTCTCGCACCCTTGAATAAAAATAGCAAATCAATGCCAATGGAAATATATTAAATAAATTGGTGAAAATTATATATTGTATCAACTGTTGTAAAAAATAAAATAACAAATAATTAAAGAAATGCTGTTTCATATAGTTAATACACCAATGATCATTACAGGATTTTGTGCTAAAACAAAGAAAGAAAATGGTGAAAAGGTTTTCATAAATGTCTGCCAAGCTGACAATGTAAGTGAATTCAATATTGTGTGTTCTCTAAAGTACTGGTATAGCTATAAGTATTTGGGATTATTTTTTAGTGCTGCAAACGTAAACATTTCTATTGTTTTACCTAAGGTTGAAACTATCTAAATATAGATTGACAGTTGATAGTATATATACCAGGTACTAGTTAGTCTATGATTGTCTTCAACATTAGGTTCCACAACCAAAGGACATTACGGAGGAAGACCTACTGAAGCTGTTGGAATCGGAGGATCCCTTCGGATTCCGTATCCCAATGAGTATTGGAGAACCCCATGCTGAGATAGATAAAAGTGAGTAATGTTATGGAAAAGGGAATCTGGACAATTATCTATTGTCCCATTGTGTTTTTATGAGCTTAAAGGGACTTGGACACGATTTAAGAACAAAAATTTTATTTTTATTTTTTATGTAGAAAATGGTTTACTGGTGCATTTTAAATGATTGACCAAAATATTAAATGTTAAAGTCAAGTTACAAGCGAGATACAGAGGTATGAATTGGTCTTTATGTAAACAAAGCTCGAGTCTTATAGTTGTTTACAAAAAATGTAATGTAGAGAATTACCATTTCTTTGACAAAATGACATGTAAAAACAATTTAAACTAATTCAGTATCTTCATCAATACTATTATCAAGAAAAGAAAGATACATTTGATTGAAACTTACACCAATACAACACATATGTAAAAAATGACAATATTCTTGTTTGTTTACAAAACAAAGAATTATGATCTCTGTATCTTGCTTATAACTTGACATTTGACTTTCAAATTTTGACATAGCATTATAAACTTCTACATTTATCAGTATCAACATTGAAAATGGAAAAATAAAATTTGAAAATTTTAAGTCAAATCGTGTCCAAGTCCCTTTAAAGGGTGAGATACCTGGTAGATAAAAGTGAGTTAAAGTATATATTGTCTATAAGGCAATTTTCACAAACATCCACTGTCCAAGTGTATATTGGCAAATCCGTGGCAAGATTGATAAATAAGAGATACGTTGTTGGTAAGAAAATCCCAACATCTACCGGTATCTTATTTTGGCTCTTTACATAAATGAAGCAGTATTATCTATTCTATTATGACAGTTTAAGAGACTAGGACATAGTTTTATGACATGTTCTATTGTAACAGGTGGAGAGGACTGTAGAGTCTATAGTTGAGTGATGGAATCTGTTGTTTAAGGATGGGCTGGTTTAGTGACAAGATCTGCTCTGTTATTACAGGTGGGCAGGGCTGTACAGCCTATGATGTTGTGATACACCCCAGTTTCTTTGAGAAGATGAAGGACAGTGAGGTGTTCCGGACGTTCTTTATGTCCGTGACATTGGAGGGTCTGGAGGAGAAGTACTCCATCACACTCTCTAGAGGTAAGTGCTACTCTGAAAGGGAACTCCTCTCTGGAAAGTTCTCTTTTGATATTAAAGACGATTCTTAGCAGTATCTCTGCTTCATCATTGAAATATTTTGGTATGTGCTATTTAAGAATTGACCATTGAATCCAAATGGGGTTTTTTTCTACTCATCAAACTATTAGACAATTAAAAGTATTGCTCAGAAAATGTTAAACTTGATTTAGGTAGAAACAATTTTAGCTGCAAAGCTACATTGGTTCCCAGAGAATATTTGAAAGTTAATTAAGTGGCCATCTCATGTCAAAACTTTTCATATTTGAAGCCACAGCTGTGCTTCAACACATCAGTAGATTCAATTGATTATTTTGACAACATTTTACTTTTCCTTCAGACTTGGTCCTTCTAAAGAACAGGAAGTCAGTGGGAAGACTTCAGGAACAGAATGTTCGAACACAGTCCAAACCGGTGATCATGGAAATGGGAGAGTAAGTACAAGGCATCAACACACTTTCATTTACCGTGTATTTTTTCAATTGAAATGAGCATGAGGTACAAAATTTTGCTTTCTCTTCTTACATGTAGAATTTACAGTTATTTAAGTAATGGTACAATTACCGGTATGTTCATTATTCTAGCCAAGGGATGTATGGGCCTGGAAAACCATTGATCCAAGAGATGGACACACCAAAGCCACTATCTCAAGAGGAACTCAAAGCCAGGTATGACAGTTCAAGTGTCTCATATTAAAATACCAGTAGCATAACTCAGACATTTCAACACACTGATCGTTATTTTTAATGTAGTACTGCCATTAAATGTTCTGGGAGTGCTGTAACAGTTTCTCTAAATTATGTCACAAATAATCCAGATAATTGTAGTTGTTAAATAAAGAAGCCTTTGAAAGAAAAACTTATTCAAGAAAAATATTTTTTAAAATTTCTTTGTCCTCTCCCTACAAAATTTTGTGTTTGTATTATTTTTTTCTTCAAATTTGCTACTGTTGACCAAAAATTTATAAATATTAAAATAAAAAGTAAATATGCAAACAACTGGATTTTTTTTTTAAATTGCTCAAATTGAAAAAAAATATCCATGAGTTGGATACTTTTGTGTTAGTGCAGTGGGTTAAGAGATTTTTTTAGAGGTGGTCATGCATATTTTTTCTTTGAACTTATTCAAGAAAAATATTTTTTAAAATTTCTTTGTCCTCTCCCTACTAAATTTTGTGTTTGTATTATTTTTTTCTTCAAATTTGCTACTGTTGACCAAAAATTTATAAATATTAAAATAAAAAGTAAATATGCAAACAACTGGATTTTTTTTTTAAATTGCTCAAATTGAAAAAAAATATCCATGAGTTGGATACTTTTGTGTTAGTGCAGTGGGTTAAGAGATTTTTTTAGAGGTGGTCATGCATATTTTTTCTTTGAACTTGTATGTGTATTTTAAACTGTATCTACATGCTTTGTCATCTATAGTTTTAAATTTCACGTAATCTCCTTTTCTTTTTGACAGAGGCCAGAAGCCCGAGTTTCAGATTGTACAGGAACCTGCAGAAGGACACCCAGAATTCCTTGTAGCAGAAATAAGCCTACCACATGTGGTAGTTATCCATTTAGTGGATTTGTTATTTACTTTCATTGCTATCTACAGAACAGTTGTTAGAAAAAAATTCTTTTTCCAATTTCTTATGAATTACCGGTATTAATACCGGTAAATTATTTTTAAAAAATCAAGTTTATCTAACTTGTGTATTATTATTAAATGCTTAACATTTTACACAGTTGCTGTGTATTTCCAGAAAATGGCCAGCACACTGAGTGTGGATGTTGGAGAGGACCGAATTGTCCTGGAAACTAGGTCAAACAAATACTACCTTGACATATTTCTTCCATACTTACTGATACAAGAGGACTGTGTGGCACAGTTTAACCGCAAAACTAGGGTAAGGTGTATCAGTTTAACCCGATCTGTTCAATGATGTATGACTCGGTGATATGCACGTAAATGTCAAATCAACTAGAAACATTTTAGCAAATTCAGATTGTCTCATGAACAGGTCTATTAAATAAGAATTGTGAATTGACCTGCCATTTTCCTCTATCAAATTTGAAGGAGCATAACGCTTTTTGCTATGAGATCATAAACTTAGAATAGACTTGCATCAAAATTTGAATTAAAATG
Source organism: Magallana hongkongensis (assembly GCA_015776775.1). Lineage (NCBI taxonomy): Eukaryota > Metazoa > Mollusca > Bivalvia > Ostreida > Ostreidae > Magallana > Magallana hongkongensis. The sequence goes on from CM027471.1 coordinate 41,686,652, forward strand.
ACTTTTGAAATATTACTTTAAAAAATTAAATGAATTTTCTGTTATGGGTTTGTTTGGCTAATATTAATCAAAGAGACCTTTTGTCATTTAAAAGATTCTTTTAAATCAAAAAAATGAAAAATATAATTTTTGACCCAAGTCTATTTTCAGTTTATGGGGCCTTAGGTAATGATCAGGCGTCACCGTCACCAAAATTTTCAAATCCCTCAACTCAAATCCTTTAAAGAAAAGTGCATAAATTTGAGGCCAAACCTCAGATTTGAGGCTGATTAATGACTGGAGGAAAGTTGGTGACGGCGGGGCCTGGTGGGATTAGAAAGGAGAAAGTAGGAAACAAATTGTTCTTAATTTGATATTATTTTAAATTTTTTCTGTTCTAGATTCTAACGCTAACATTACCTGTCCAGTCAGAGTCGTAAATACTGATAGCACCTAGACTTCATCTTTTGCCGTCCATACATCCTTGAGTAATTTCATTTTATGTGACAATATTCTTCACGTTGCTTGTTCAGTGAACATTCTGTGATATACGCGATACATTTATCTCAATGTTACAGCAGATCTGTGAGGCATTCATAACTCGTTTTATACATGTACAGTCCATAATAAAAAATTATTTTTGTTCAAAATGTTGGCTTGTTTGATGCATAAACATATATTTACATGTACTGAGTATTATTCCCTCTATTTCTTATGGAAACTTAGTTAATTCATAGCTCTATAGAAACAGCCAGACTGAAATGTATAAGCACACCGTTTATTGATTGGTCGAAATCTACAGCAGCTGAAACTGACAAGACACTTACAGGACTGAAATTGACACGCCCTCTTTATTGATTGATCAAACCTACAGCGACCTAAGAAATACCACGAACTGCACGAAAAAATCATGATGATGTCAGACTCAAAGTTTCACTGGAGACGATTTGGCTGTTTCTTTTAGCTAACATACTTATGTAAATTAACAGTAATTTAGTGAATTCTACTTTCTTTTCATAATCAATTTATCAGTTAAATAAAAGAAAGATGTTATGAAGGTAGTGATCATTGCAAAAAAAATTTACATAACCTGCTAACCCATGTTATGTAATTTTGCTACAATGTCGCTACCTTCATATCCCGAATGAATCACTAAAGAAAGCATTTTGTTTAAATAAAGCCTTTTATGACAGAACATATTTGTACTTTATAAAAGTACTACAGGAGGCCTAAAAAATCCTTTCCAGGTCATTTAATCATCAATTATATAGCCAATCTTATTGTTTTAATTAAAAAATGCATATTTTATATATACTATGTTAAAAATTTACTCTTAGACATTTTCATCTTAGTTTCCTCTGAAGTAATAAAAAATCCTTTGTCACAAGTAAGGAACCAAATCTTATCAATATAATAAGAAAATGTAATATAAGCTTTGCAAATATTTATTATTAGAATGTATAAGTGAGTAAAACTCAGCATTAAAATAAGTAATAACAGTTTCATGTACAATACCTCACCAACAACATAAAATCTGACATCCCATGCAGATAAAAAAAAATGTATAAATGTCTATTTATTACTGTATAAGAAATGATTGAAGAGTGTTACTTTTATTGATGTTACTAGATTTATTTGTGACATTTTGGCATGGGAAGCTTTGATAAATAATATATAATAACAAAAAACATTGTCATGTGAAATATTTTCTTGACAAAGTCCAATTTTTTTTGGTTGCACAACTCTCCCTCACCCATATCAAAAATCATTGCATGAATATATGTATGAATAAATCCTTACTGAAACTGCTGCATTCTTATTTCACTTCATTTATACCTTAATAATTTATGATAACTCATAAAATGAACAAAAGATTTTTGACATTAAAAAAAAATCCATCAATAAGGTAGCTGTGTAAAATTACTGTAAACCAATGAAAATTTTTATACAAGTCTAAAAATCCACCAATAGGCAACATCAGCTCTGCAGAGTATGGTAAACCAATTTAAATTTGCCTTGAAAGAGATTTTTCAAGGTTCTTATCCACCTACATTTAAAAAAATCAAAATAGCCCTACTGAATTAAAGTCAAGACAATGTATTTCAAACATTTATCTGTCTAGCGTCAATCAGCTTTTGGATACAATAGTAATTTTTGTCAGGGTTTGTAGTAAGTTCTGCAACCATTTAACTTTGAAATTGTGAAAATGACAGTCATGGGTGTGTTTACATAAATATGAGAATTGCACTATCTATCATCCTCAGAAAGTTCCTCTTTATATGCTTTTGCCAAAATGATTCTGTCTCTTAAAAGCTTAAAAAGAGTATAATAGTTACAGAATAAAACAAGAGCTATGCAGACTATGTGGTTCCACTCTGTGCTTTGAATGAGACAGAAAAACTGGTACCCCACCAGGAGCCATGTTAAAATAAGTAACCAATTTACCACCCTCATTGGTTGGTGGAATAGAAACTGAAAGAAAAATAGAGAAACAATTAATTTTATGAAATTCACATGATGAAGAAAATTAAGTAATCAAATTAATTAAGGGACAGTTTTTCCAACACTTACAAAAAATCGACCATGCATGCCATTGCCCGGTTCGGCTGTGACGTTGATCCCCTCGGCCTTGAACAGTCCTTTTACATGTTTTACCAGAGCACCTGGTGGCCATACTGTCAGCTCAGACCAACTGAAATCCAAAACATGTCAATCAGTTGTAGGATCCATTTCTAATTCATACAAATCTCATTCCCTTTATCTAAACTAATCAACTCGAATTTTATGCGAGACAATGTTCTGTAAACTCATTATTTTAGTGTGTAAGATGTTTGTCGAAAAATGATTTTTCAACAAGTAAGCATTGATTTGAACTAGAATATTTCTTGATGTACTTATTATATATATTTTTTTTTTTACATATAAATTATTTGAATTGCATTTAATAGCCCTGAATTTAATTTAGTGGAAGTATCTTTCTGCCAAAAAATGCTAGTAAAAAGAATGCACAGCCAAATGTAATACATTTACAGTATGTAAACTATGCCATTCTTTCAGTATGGCTACTTACGCATTATAAGGTACATGGGCGTGTCTTCCTTCCACCTTCTGCCAGCGCCCCAGATGGAGGGCCTGTTCTGTGAAGTAGATCCAGGTATTTTGGGGGCAGGTAATGTACGATTAGCATCAGGAAAGCAGAAAGCCATGTGACTACCACATGTTGCCCCACCCACCAAGTGTCATAGTACAGGGTGTTCTGAAAAAGTTCACCATTTTAATCTTCACTTCATTTATTCGTGGATACATGTACAAACAAAATTCAGAAATTTATGCAAATAAATTAGTGAGCTTTAGAAATGCTAATATTTTACATCTATTAGGCAAAGCAGTTATGCTTTTAAATTAGTTACGGTACAAGCTGTTTGATATTGTTCAGTACCAGGTATGCATTTCATATGAGTTCGTAAACTGCTGATTTCAAAGAATAAATAAGATTATAAGCCCAATCTTAAATTTGATCATTAAAAAAATGTTTCATACATTTACACTTACTAAAATTTCAACTTAATAAAAATGCATAATAAAAAAAAATGTCATTCACAACAATTACAAATGAAGAATCAAATATTATTAATTTTGAATACCGAAAAGTTATTTGGAATAAAAACTTAATGCAAATTAATAGAAAAGATGATAATAAAAATCACAGCACATGCAATTATAGTATTAAGATGCATAAAAAATGTTTAAAAAAAAAAAAAATACAGAAAACCTAGGAAGCCAAATGAAATAAACCGAATTAACAATTAAATTAAGAAACAAAAACTTGACCAAAATTTTCTTTGGTTTTAAGAAATTTCTTTTTAAAAAATTAAAAAACATGAAGTTATTTTTAAATTAAAAAAAAAATCATAGACAACACTTTTTGAAAGTAGAAAAATAAAAGACGTTTTTACATAGACCACTCACCCAACATGATTCGCACGTGTTTTGAACATGCTACAGTAAATGAGATTAACAGGTTTCATTTCATAGTCCAAGTAAAATGCACTATTCAGTGACAATATTTACTGGAATGATACTTTTGATGTACCACCACATGCATTTCTATATCTTTTCTGTGATCACTGACAACAAAATTTGGATGCTTAAAGAATTAGAACAGATTATAATTCAGAAAAATATATTTTGATCCTGGTTTAGTTGCTCTGATAAAGAAGCTGCAGCACTTTAAAACCTCAACTAGATTATTCTGTACTTGTGTATTTCCCACTTAACATGTCTCTTTGTTGATGACCTTGACAAATGATCCTTGTAAAGAGGTCATCATGCAAATGCAAAAGACTTTACATTGTAACTTGTTCTGTCACTTCAATACATGTATTAAATTAAACATGTCCATTTCAGCTAAAGTCTAGAGTAAAAAATTAATATGTACAGAAAAAGTATAGTATAAAATGTATCTATAGAGACTATGGTAAATGTAATGTATAACATATACACATACATTACTTGCATTAAACCTGTACCCAATGGTTAGTACAATAAGTTTTAAAACCACAAGAGTTCCCTCAATCAACGTAAAATGTATATTCATGCTGCATTCTGATATATTTTATATAAAGAAATTGTAAAAGGTTGAAAAAATAAACCACCATGCTAACTCTACCTTTTTACAGATAAGAATGCAGCCAGTCTTATGAATAAATTGAATATAGGTGCAAGTTCATTAACAAATGGAAAAAGACCCAAGAACTTTTTGAATGCATACAATATGTACTTCCAAAATAAAACTTCATTTGTATCAACTGAAAGATGATTCACAAACGAAGATTTAAACCCTTCCCTTCTGATGTCTTAAAATACATATAATGAAATCTTTAGATAGATGAGAGTTACCTTGGGGTTGTTTAGATGAGTCTCTGATCAAACAAATATTATTAGGCCAAAAAAAAAGTTAAGTTTCTCAGACACTGCTGGTTTGCATCAAATACTGTAGATTCCTCTTTAACACGAGGAATTAATATCAACATAAAATCATATCATAAATCATAAATCATATCCTTATTTGTTTTTAAAATATTGATATTTTTCTGGAATTTGTGAACAACAGAAGATATGATGGTAAAAGTTTGGCACTCACAATTGAGATTTGATATGAATGGCAGGATCACGGAAAATTATATACATGTACTCTTGAAAAATAAGAAATCTACAGTACTGAGGTGTTTATCAATTTCATTGCCATAAAGCAGAATTACTGTACTTTAATTTTCAACTTTAGCTAAACATAGTAAAAATTGTTATTCCCTCTATCACTTTTTGTGCTCTGTTGATCCCTATTCTTCAAAAATGCATATCATCAAGTAATAATGAGCATGCCAAAGACTATCAAATAATCTTAGGTTGGATATATGGGACTGGTATACTGGACTTTTACACTCTGTGGTAAATCAAACAATCTCAGGTCATTGGTTAATGGTTATATAACAGTTAATTTTTTAGCTGTCACAACATTATTTTTCTGTCTTTATTTTGGATTTTTGTTTAACTTTTGTACTAAGAAAACACAAAAACATGTATATATATTTAAGCTTTTTTATCTTAAGAAAATGTAATGTCAGATATGAATAATTGACCTTCACTGTAAAAATCATGTTTGAGAATAATGAACACAAATCAACCATCAACCATTTGAGACCGCATGGTGTAGTTTTACCACAGATTGTAGGTTCCCCACTCCTCGCTATGACTAATGTAGCTACTTAATATGTTATAGCAAAATTGATCCAAGTTTAATAGGGGTCATTATACATACAAGAACAAACTTCACACACCTGTGACACACTTTGACTCACCTGGGCAAAACAAAGTGGGACAAAAGTCATGTAGTATGCTGTGAGGAGGGAATTGAACAAGACTTGTTTGATCCGGTTATTGAAGTCCAGCTTGAAATATTCTACCTCTGACCTTATGACGTCAGGGGTCAGAACACAGTTGTGGAATAGAATGACCTCTTCTTCTTCCTTCTTATGACGCGGTCGATCGCACACAGATGTAGGCCAGACCAGACATCTATGGTACAGGGGTTTGATCGATGGACCAAACAGGAACACATATGTTATAACACTGAAAGCACAAAAACATATTACAAGTTGTAGATTGTCATATTTTGAAGATAAAGGGGGAGGGGTGTAGAGATTACCTTTGGCCTTCTTTCTAGGTCATTTGGGCATTTCTGCCACCTTATTTTAATTCTTCAAATTATTTTCCATCAATGTTTTTGCCAGTAATGAGTCTTAAAAACTAATAGCAATGTGTAAGCACATTTTATAAAGTTGAATGTTGGCAATAGAATCCATTAATACTTGTAACTCATCAGGTATTCTATTATTACGAGTTTTGACATTGTACAATAAATAATACCACTTTTTAGTATAATGGTAAATGATACTTACGGACAAGACAGAAACAGACAGTAGAGAGCTGAATGGTTGGCTACCACCATGTAAGCGGTAAAGACCAGGCCAAGGGCAATACTGCCTAACAAAGCCCCTTTCAAGAACTGAACGACCCAAAACAACACACTCTTTGAGGATCTTGATCCATATACCTAAAAAAGAACCTTCTTATACTTTCTTGAATTAATTTATTAACATCTCTATAACAGAATACTATAGCACCAGCCCCGGCACTTCAAAAAGTTTTCCAATGTTATACCGGGGAATCATTAGCTTTCGTGGTGGCTCAATTTTCGTGGAATTCGTGGGTACCTCTCATCCATGAATTAACATCCTCCACGAATTAATAAATTAGGGTTATGGAGTCATATTTCCTTTTGTATGTATAGATAACATACGAAATTACTTGCCCACAAAACAGTGAAATTTAAGCAATCCACGAAAATTTGCCCCAACGAATTTCAATGATTCCATAGTACAGTATGATAATGAGACTAATCTAAGCACCTATACGTTTACATCCATTTTTTTGTGATCTTATCATCTACATGTGGCACTTTTGATGACCAATTTCAATGTATACCATGCATCTGATGTTCTAGTAAGAATGAGAATAAAAATTTGTGGCTATACACAAGAACATTTTATAGTATAATCATTATGCAATCAGAAATTGCCTAAAAAGTTTCAAAATAACCGTACATTAAATTAAAATTAAATGTAAAATAAATCAGTTACCTCTTGAACAAAACACCATACAATTCTCCGGCTCATCAGGATACACAGAAACAGCACCAGGTACACATCAATCAGATAAAAGTTCTGGAAAAAAATTACTGCATGTTACTGTTTAATTTTAAATGTTTAGTGCTTATAAGGCAACTTAAATATATAAATGTACATTTATATATTTTGTATATCAGAAATGTACATGATGTTAATGTCAAGTGCTTATGGCAACTTTAATATAAATAATGTACAGCTATATCAGCAATGTACATGTTCCCATGTGGTACTGACAGATAAGTGCTTTTCCTGTAATGTTAAAATAAATTTTTTTTTATACAAGTTTATTGCATTCTTTAATTTTATAAAGCAGTTAACAACATTTTTGTAAGAGATTCTAAATTTAAGAAGTTAAAGATATAATTACCAAGGCATAGTTGGCATGGCTGTGTGGCAACCACCATACTGTGCGGTAGAGGTTGATGTACTGTAGACCCATGGCTATCACCCCAAAGAAGTACAACATGGCCTCGAACGACATGTTGGGGTCGCTTGGGATCTCTGGGAGGTGACAGTGCTTGGGTAAGACTGCCATCTGGGCCAGCGGTACCATGTTTGTATCCCTGTCCTCTGTGTGGCTGTACCATAAAAAAATACACTGGCATATAGCCATCATACATGCTTTACATTTGGCTGTCTACTTTTCTAAAGTCAATATGATGTCATGTATAACATTTTTACAAAGTATCATTCCTTCTTAAGCAAAATCCGCATTGTATTACAAGAACTTTTCATTTTATTATGTTTATTTTTTTTAATACAAAGAGACTCCGTCTTCTACAACATTTTAGAGCTGCTTTATCAATTATCATTATGATTATGTACAGCACAGCTAACCGATCATGCTGAACAGTGACTGTTTTGAGAAAATGTAAATTTTCAAATACCTTCCATTTCCTCCTTTACTACTGCTATTATACGAATTAGACTGAATACGGGATAAAATGCGTCGTCCACTAGGCATTTTTAAACTGCCTTGGGTTCCATAAAACGACAAAATATGCCAATATGGTCTTTTGTTTTTCTTGTCGAATTTTACGGGAAATTCCTCGATGAACGAAATTTAAAATGAGAAAACCAATATAAACGGACTTAAAATTTCCGCATGAAGTAACTAGTGGTTAATAAAGGAGGTTGGATCCTGCAACCAAAAGAATTAAAGATTTAACCAAGATTCAAAACAAAAATTAAGGGTCCATGAGCTTCTTTTGGTGTTATGGTGCTGTGCGATAAGCATGACCTTTCTGCACTGAAAGTGCACCGTATATTTATCGCTTTGACATGTATCATTTTTTTTAATGAACGATGACACCAAATACAAACGTATTCTATTTAGAATAAATAAAGATAAAATAACTATACATAAAAAGTTCCTAATATCATTACCTGATTAATTTTTTGACCTTTTTGCACTAAAAAACTGTCTAGACGATTCAACATGCCGTGAGGTTATATGCTATTTATAAGTCTCAAACTTTTATTCAAATTATAACAGACGTGAGGGGAAAAAAAATTCTTATAAGTCAAAATATAAAATCAAAGGGTCGGAATGGTGTAATATGTAGGGGAAATTGGGGTAAATGGGACACTGGGGCAAGTGGGACACATAAACATTTTCTCTCTATAAATAAAATGCAAGTTATCGCCCGTCGATGGAAACCCTTCAACGATCAAAGTTATCTCCCCACGCGTCCTTTTCAAGCAAATTCATCAAGCGTGAAATTTTACAAAACGAGACAGCATCCTCTTTTGATGAGTACAGAGGTAAGCTTATACGCAATCCTTAAGCATGCTTAGAAGAGGTTAAAGACTTTATCACCTTTAAAGTTTGTTATTTTTTCTGAAAACTACCAAACAATTCACAAAAAGACCTTGTATAGACAGGTCGACCTTCATATAATGTTTTTCCTCTGTTTTGAGATGTTTATCAATTCACGATATTAATTTTATGACATTTGCATAAACACTACATTTTTCCTTGGCAAAAACGTCAAATGTTATAGATGACGACATTCTGTTGAACGGTTTGCCAACTTGGTAATAATAATATGAAGACTTAATTCTTAAACTTTAAAAAAATGTGAAATAAAATTAGTATTTAGGATTTTTCACACATTCTGATTCATATCTCCCAAAATGTGCCTATCCTCAAAGAATTATTAATTATTATTAGTTTTTTTTTTATTTCGCGGGGTTTTTTAGTTTCAATGAAAAAATAAGAGGACACAAGCATTTTATCAATTTCCACGAAAACAAAATCCGCATCATATGGTTTTGAATAGTGTTTTTAGAAACATCAGATTACACATATTCTTAGATACGTTTTTCCTGAAATCGCTGGACTTGGAAAGGTTTCAAATAAGATGTTTTCGTTTACATAATATTAGTCCAAAATTAAGACTTTTGTTGCATTTTATTCTATTTTTAGATAGTTCATCAGAAATTAATAAAAGTGAATCATGATATTAATTACTTTCGAACATTTTAAGCATAAATAACACCCATAATAGTCACATATAAAATGTACATATTTTCATGAAATTGTTTACATTTCATCAAAATAAAAATTGGAAATCAAGAACTTTGACCTTTTGTAGTTATAAAACGGGACGGGCAAAATTCATTTGAATTTCATGAGAAAAAAGTCTTTAGTATATCCCCGAGTACCCAAACTCCGTCACCATAAGTAGAAAACATTCCGCGTTTCTCTGCAATTTATTTTTTGCGGTTTTTATCATTTGCAATCACTAAATATAATCTGAAACGTTATAATTTATAAAATTATTTACAAAAATAATTTTATTATTATTCATATAAGCCCTCTGAATCCGACGTTTACCACACGTGCTATCATAGTTTATGAACCTAACTCCGTCACCAACATGTTCTATGATACGCCAAGGAAAGAAGACACATTAACAATTTAGTTTAAACTGAACTTGTATATAGGCCAAGTTAAAATAAGTAAAATCGGTGTATACAATTTAAATTGTATTTAATTTCATCAAAGTGAAATGATCGCCAGAATTAAAAAATGGGTCATTGTAACAACAATCACAATGACCTTTTAAGAATGTATTGAAGCCGTTTGATTTCTGTCCTTACATATTTCAAAAATGAATATATTGATGATTACATCATTTATTTATTACATTTTTAATAAATGTTGCATATTCTAAATACCGACATACCGTATATATCTGTAACCCTGTATAAGGCAAAAATTACGGCATGAGCGATTTGACGTTATCATCAAGTGTAGTGCATGAATGCTATTGCGGACTGAAAAAAATGTATTAACAACCTTAATTAAGATAAATTACATGTGAAATGTTTCATCTTGACCTCTCTTAAAATGGCTGAACACCGTAAATCATCGAATGTGCCCGCATGACAGAAATATCGTTATTTTAGTGCACCCGTGAAAAAGTGTTAGCTGATTTCACGCAATTATTGTTGCATAAAATGAACAAGGTGTAATTTTGTTATGTTTGAACACATTCTTAAATTTAACCGTTGTAAATTGTTGACATTTGATTGAAGTTTTTTGACATTCAAAAAATGGACGTCATAACCGCACTTGATTTTAAACGGCAAGGAGTTTCCCGAAAGTGACGGAGTTGGGGTAGTGACGGAGTTAGGGGGCTATGCGATATAGTGAACAAAATGGTATGTAAGGCCAGCATTTTTTTATTTTTAGGTTTACGAACCACAAAATGATAAAGTTCTGTAGGAGGAGGAAATAAAAAAAAAAAAAAATCTCTTTTGACCTACAATATTTTTACTTTTAGGTTTACGAACCACAAAATTGTAAAGTTCTGTAGGAGAAAAAAAACCTTTTATGACATCATCTTTATTGTAATATTAATATAATGAATGACAGCTTCATGATAGTGGTGTGTAACTGCATCAAGTGTAGCATGTGAAAAGAATGTCATCTATGTAACATATCTCTGAAATAGTACAATAGAATATTAGACATACAGCTTTGATATTACATGTACATATAGCAATGTCAGGGGTGTGCAATTACAAAATTTGGCCACAAATTTACTAGCCCAAGATTCAAAGTTACCAGTCAAACTATTGTCGGACATGTCAACATTTCATTTAAAAAAAAACAACCTAAATTTTATGTACATAAAGTAATAATGTTTTCTCCTGTATGATACTAGTATTTAATTATTAATATACAAAATATTTATTACTTTCATGTTTTCTGCAGTTAAAAAATATTCAACTTCATTGATCTCTCACATTTTTTTTTTTTTACAAAATTGGTTTGGGTGTTTATACGGTATGTGAGAAAATTCAAACATAACATTGTGAATGTGAACAGACTCTATAAAATCACTGCAACTATATGTGTGCATGTATTTTATCCTGTTGAATTTCCATGTACAAAGTACACCTATGCAATTAATTATGTAATGGTAAATTTTATTTGAAAATAACGGAAAATGCACAAACAACAATATGATTTTTTTTTTAATTCACTAGGCAGGTCACTTTAAAATGTGTTCATGAGAATAGTTACTGCAGAATATCTCTAATACATCTCTCTCTCTCTCTCTCTGTAAAATAAATTTTTAAAAAAGCCAATAAATACATATGCCAATTCAACACAAAAAGAAAGGGAATCATTTTACAGTGATGTACTTGAAAACAGCTGCACAGGTAACTATCGAAGCCATGTTCAGTGAGGTGTGACTATCTCGTCTAGCCACTGGTCAACACTGTCGGTAAAACTTCAAAGTATGAAACTTACAGCAGAGTGTTTGTAGAAGCTTCTCTGAAGAATGTAGCACGAGAAAAAGATGCGTAAGAAATTTTTAGGCTATCATGACACAAAAAGAGCAGATTTTATGCCTCTGTGATAACAATGACGATACACTTTTCCTACTAGAAAAAATTTGCTGTTGGGGAGAAAAAAAAGATCTTTTTTGTAATTTTATTTTTTTTCTAAAAACTCAGAAAACCGAGCGGCGGGTTTGTAAACCTAAAAATAAAAAAATGCTGGCCTAACTTTGGTACAACCTCTAAAAAATGCAAGCCACAAACAGAAAAAAGCCGAAAGCGAAAATGCGATGGCAAGAGTGCGAAGGCGAAGGGGCGATATTATGATCGCTCTTTCGCCTTCGCAACTTCGCATTCGCATCTTCGCCGTCGCATCCTCGCATCTTTTCCGACTACCGCCACATTAGTTTTTCGATTTCTATTGTTGCATTGTATACCTTTTACTTCAATTACTTCAAATGCATTCTTATTCGTCTTATTTTCATTTCATTTTTCAGGCACGTAGCAGGGGGGGGGGGACCCCCCATTGTGGCCCCACCTTACCCCTGCGGACCATGATTTGAACAAAGTTGAATCTACACTATCTGAGGATGCTTCCACACAAGTTTCAGCTTTTCTGGCCAAATGGTTTTTGAGGAGAAGATTTTTGAAAAATATCACAAATTTTTCAATAAATCCTAATTATTTCCCCTTGAAATAGGGCGTGTCCCTTTATTTTTACAAATTTACCCAATGATGCTTTGTGTCAAGTTTGGTTGAAATTGGTTAAGTGGTTCAGGAGAAGAAGTCGAAAATGTAAACATAGGTAATCACAGATTACAAAGCTCACCAAAACAAGGCATCACCCTTATGAGACATCACCTTTATGAGACCACCTTTATCATATTATATGAAAATCATATTTTATGATCTTGGATATTCATGGATTCTGTTTTGACACAAATTCATATATCATCTGTTAAAAAATTATATGATAATCATATGTTCATATGTTAGTCAAAATAATAATATAAAATTAAACAATAAAATACTGTAATAAACAAAGATGATATTGTAAATATGAAATGACATTGTATTGTGTTAAACCTTATTGTATTTGATCACATAATACAACATCATTATATATAATACAATATTGTATTATATGATACAATATCATATTACATAATACATCATAACATTGAAACATATGATATTATATTGTATAATATAGTATGATATTGTTTTGTATGATATTGTATAATATTTGATACATAATATGATATTGTATCATATGATACAATATAATTTGATACAACATTGTATCATATCAAATGATACAATATCATGTGATATAGTAAAATATTATATAATACAATATTATATTATAAATATTGTATCATATGATTCAATAATATATATCTTATAAACCAATATCATATTATACAATATTGTATGATACGATAATATATAATATTAAAATATCATATAATACAATTTCATGTTATATAATTGTATATTACAGAAACCAATATCATATTATATTATTTCATATGATACATTCAATATTATAGATACAATATAATATTATATAATATTGTATCATTATATACAATACTATACAGAACAATATCATGATACAATATCATATCATAAAATATCAAAAAAATTGATACAAAACCATATCGTATCATATAACTTTTTACAATATAAAATATGATATTATATTGTATCATATTAAACAATAGTGTTTCATATCATACAATACTTTATCATAGGAATCATGTTATATCATTTAACAACAACCACATCTTTCTATCAAGCAGGTTTAAGTGAGGTAGGAGATTTCTTTAGCATCCTTGATAATGGAGATCAGGCTCTGCATCTGAAGCAACCTCTGCGTTTCATTTATAATATAGTTAAATCAACTTTGCAAGTTATCATCTATAAAACATGTGACCTGTTCCAAAAACCTTAACCTCATCCAGCATCCGTAACCTATGGCTCAGATTCAGCATTCAAGCCTGTCAGGTGCATCAGTATCATAAGACTCATCACCCATGCAAGTTTGGTGAAGTTAGGACCAGTAATAACTAAGATATCATCATCAGAGGGCACCACCAATTAAAACTTTAACCACCTCCAGCATCCGCAACCTATGGCTCAGATTCAGCATCCATGCCTATCATGTGCATCTGTATCATAAGACACACCATCCATTCAAGTTTGGTGAAGTTAGGACCTGTAATAACTAAGATATATTTTTTAGCATTCTTGACAATGGAGATCAAGCTCTAATCTGAAGCTTCCTCTGCTATTCATTCATATTACAGTTTAATCAACTATGCAAGTTTGAAATAGTACTATTATCTATGTAATATGTGACCTGTTAAAAAAAACTTAACCTTATCCAGCATCCGAAACCTATGGCTCAGACTCAGCATTCAAGCCTGTAAGGTGCATCAATATCATAAAACGCACCATCTGGTGAAGTTAGGACAAGTAATACCCGGTAACTAAGATATCATCATCAGAGGGCACCTGTTTCAAAAACTTTAACCAGCTCTTAAAACCTTAACCTCCTCCAGCAACCAAAACCTATGGCTCAGATTCAGCATTCAAGCCGTTCAGGTGCATTAGTATAATAAAACGCACCATCCACACAAGTTTGATGAAGTTTGGACCAGGAGTAGCTAAGATATAATCATTAGAGGGCACCTGCTCAAAAAACTTTAACCAGCTCCAAAAACCTTAACCTCCTCCAGCATCCGAAACCTATGGCTCAGATTCAGCATTCAATCCTGTCAGGTGCATCAGTATCATAAGACAAACCAACCATACAAGTTTGGTGAAGTAAGGACCAGTAGTAAATAAGATATTATCATCAGAGGGCACCTGCAACAAAAACTTTAACCAGCTCTTAAAACCTTAACCACCTCCAGCATCCGAAACCTATAGCTCAGACTCAGGATTCAAGCCTGTCTGGTGCACCATTATCATAAGACACACCATCCATGCAAGTTTGGTGAAGTACGGACCAGCAGTAACTTAGATATTGCTATCAAAGGGCACCTGCAACAAAAACTTTAACCTGCTCCAAAAACCTTAACCTCCTCCAGCATCCGAAACCTATAGCTCAGATTCAGCACTCAAGCCTGTCTGGTGGATCAGTATCATAAGACAAACCATCCATGCAAGTTTGGTGAATTACGGACCAGGAGTAACTTAGATATTGCGTTCAAAGGGCACCTGCAACAAAAACTTTAACCTGCTCCAAAAACCTTAACCTCCTTCAGCATCTGAAATTTAGGACCCAGATTCAGCATCCAAGTCTTTCAAGTCCACAAGTAGGTCCAGATGCATCATCAATGCAAGTTTGGTGAAGATAGGACAAGTAATAGCTTAGATACAGGACCTGCAACAAAAACTTTAACCAGGTCCGGACGCAGACACCGACGCGGAGAGTATAGCATAAGCTCTCCCCAACTTCGTCTCGGTGAACTAAAAAGGTTAAAGATAGACAGACGGACGGACCGACAGACGGACGCCGGACAAAAAGTGATCAGAAAAGCTCACTTGAGCTTTCAGCTCAGGTGAGCTAAAAATGAATAAAAACTTATCCTTTACATAAAAGTACTTTTAGGATGGAGTCGAGACCCATTCATTCCTAAAATTTGCAATTTAGAACAGTAAATGATCAAGATTTGTGCATAAAACGCTGTGCAGCTTAACTTGGAAACCCATATTACATAAAATTTACACTATAAACAATGTTTACAAGCCAAAAATTAATATTTCAACTGAAATTGAAAATCGTTCGCCTTTATTGCTCCAGTTGGGGGGATTACAACGCCTTGTACGCCCGTCATTTAAGTATAAAAAATGAATTATCATGGATCGAGCCACCCCCCCCCCCCCAATTTTTGGGAGTATGTAGTTAAAAGATGTACAATGAGAAAAAGATATAATGTCAGGGCGACTGATGTACGTGTGCGTTAAACGGTATGCATTTTTATTATTAGAAAAATATACGTTAGGTTGCTGTCCTCGCGAGCGCTCGCCAAAATTTCCTATTCCTGCAATACAAGTTTTGGAGAGCGTTCTGCTGAACACACATCAGAATTAGATACCCCAGTGACAGTTGAGGATCGATCAAACTAATACGGTGACTAAATGCTTTTATGAATCATGTCAGCTTTAGCAAAAGGCAGCACTTTTTTTTAATGAATGAGTACGATCCTCTCCCTTCTGGATAACAGAAGAGATATGCGGACCTTGGTCTGGAGACTTTCTAGCATGGATGGAACAGCAAACCACAATTTGACTATTGCTATGGTCAACTTTATCCATACTCTTTCTATTTGCCTCCAAAATATTAAAATATTAATGATGAATGTTCTGACATTTCAGCATCACGAACATTTATACATTGAAATAACAGAACACTTTCTGCATTGTCCAATGACTTTA
Organism: Magallana hongkongensis; assembly: GCA_015776775.1. Lineage (NCBI taxonomy): Eukaryota > Metazoa > Mollusca > Bivalvia > Ostreida > Ostreidae > Magallana > Magallana hongkongensis. The sequence goes on from CM027471.1 coordinate 41,703,124, forward strand.
TTCAGTATATATATGGATTATATATCAATTCAATCATGACATATGACAGAATGAGACAAATTTCCAATCAAGTGCTATCACAAGAAAACTGTTTCACTTCTAGGACTCTTGTTCAGGCTGCTTCTTCATCAAAATGGAAATCAATTAACATTAACTATTCTAAACAATAATTTTGATATAATAATCAATTTTTAAACATTTGTGATTTTTAATTTTTTTAAAAGTAAAGGTAACAGAGGTTTCCCGTATTTAGGCAAGAAAGTATCACAAAATTTACCATAACAAGGTGCTCCCTAAGTAAAAAAATATAAATATTCACATCTTCAGCAAGTGTATACACCAGAGACCACTACAGCACTTGACCAATAAGAAGACAGATGAAGTGACCAACTGGAATGCTGAATGACGATTGGCTAATAATCACCGTTGTATAGACACCAATCAAATGGTTCATTTCTAACATATCATTTTCCTTAGGAATCCAAAGATAATTTTTTCCAACTTGCATTAATTTAAAAACTGAAATGAATAGCTATGCTATGAAACTCATGTTAACTAATGCAATAAACAATAAACGAAGCTTGTACAGAACATAATGGCAGTATATAAATAGGAATGATGTAAGCCCCAAGTTAACTCAAAATTTAGGCATGCATAACCAGCTGGCAAGTCTTTTCTTTTTGAAGTTTTACAACAACATAGTGACACAACCTCCTCGATGTAATTGTAACTAACACAATTAATCGAGAATACGTTGTTTGTCAAAATAATATCACAAGTCTACAATATCTTACAGGGGAAATTAACAAAGCTACAAAGATCTAATTGACTCTTTGGAATCCCAGATTTGAACACGTCATTAGATTTTCATATACATATATTCAGTCATATAAGGATCTAACAGGTACACTGAATCAAAATGCAGCCACGAAAAATTAGATGGTCTATTAAACAATATATAAAAATCTCTGCATACATTATAAACTTGAAATCTAGCAAAAAAAGAAAAGAATAAATATACTTAGTGAAAAATAAATTTATGTCACTAACAAACATCAAATAATATATGCCAGCTTTACAATGTACAAAGGTAAACTTTCCGATTACATCATTTCAAAGTTACAAAAATAAATCTATCTTGATGCCCACCCTCCCAAAAGTCAGTACTATAACTGAATAAACCTATACAAAAATAAACCAAAAAAAGTTTTTTTCCTTTAAACATAAAGCTTTGAATCTGTGATGCAATGTTATGAAATCTGTATCTTTGCATGTCGCCACCATGTGCAAAGTAATCAAATGAATGAATAACTATTTGACAACCCATCATTCTGTTGATGATATAACAATCTGGTTATAAGCATGTCTTTTCTAGTTTCAGGTACTATAGTAAAATTAACTTTCAAAATCAAAAATGAAGTAATTTTGTTTTCAGTCCATCTTTGATGCGTCTTTTTCACACACCCCTTAACACTTTGTGGAAGAGACCATAGTATTACTGTACACATGTCCCAGCCCTGGTAAAAACTCGGATTACAGACAGATGATATGGTCAGTAAAATATATAAATTTGTTCCTATGTATGCAGGCTTCCTCTACAAGGCTTCAAACTGATCCACTCGGTGCTTGGTGTTGCCACTGCGGATCTGTTTCAGAGTCTTATACTTGTCACGCCCCTGCTTCACATTTTGTTCATGCAAGACGTCGTTCAGGGTGGCTTTCTGGGCATCTTTGGATTCTTCAAGTTCTCGCTGTAATGCCTGCAACGACAATAAGAGATATAGATATGAAAGTACATGGAGAAACATTGAACAATAGCTAATGCTTCAGTTGCTTCATCAAATAATTAATCAATCTTTTAAAACAATAAAAAAATTGAAAAAATTCTAAAAAAAAGTAAACTGCAACAATCTAGTCTGAACGACATTCAATTCTACATTTTTTTATGCTGTAAAAATGCACAACTTTACATCAGTAAATCTAGTAACTATAGGAAGATCTCAACCTGATCAAATTTGATACTCCTGTTATAGAATTCAAAATAACTGAGTGGAAACCTCCTTCAGATAAAACTTGACATTTAACTTTCAGTATTAGTGGGACTTTACCTCTAACTGTTTCTGCAGAGTGATGTTCTTCTCGGCTTCAGTGATTCTCTCCTCTTCCGGTCGGGCCATGTCTTCAGCATTTTCATACTGGGTCAACTCAGCATCTAATGAAAAATCCAAACAGCATTTAGGTATAATCTTACTAAACATATCTAAGATAGAAGAAGTCATATATACTTCACTGGTCACCAACAGCATTTAGGTATAATCTTACTAAACATATCTAAGATAGAATAAGTCATATATACTTCACTGGTCACCAACAGCAAAAATACATAAACCTTATGCTCACTATTTGACAACCCAAAGTCTGTAAATGTACATTATGGAACCAAATAACCAATTGCAAAGAATACAAACTTCTTCCTATACCATGTATACAGAAGACCTTCTGAACCACAAAAAAATCATGGATATGCTGAAAATTGGAAGTCTCAGCCACTGTTTGTATTTTAACTATTATTTCTTGAATCTTTACATTAACACATCTCAAAAAGTTTTTTGGTGGCCAGATTTGATTTTAAACCATACAACATAACTAACTCACCGTATGACATTCCGTTTTCACCGATATCGTTTTCCTCTGACTCGTGCTCCTTGACGTGGATGTTGGCCATGGCTTCCATCAGGGCCCGCTCTTTCTCCTCCCTCTCTCTCTGAGCGGACTCCAGGTCAGTCTGTAGGCGGCCCATCTCATTCTCTTTTTCGTTCAGAGTGGACATACTCTTCTCAATCTCCTCCTGGGCAGCGGCTAACCTTGCAGCCTAGAGTACAAAAATGACACAGCACTGTGAAACTTTTTTTTGTTCAAAATCATGGTTTCATGTACATGTATAATGCAATGAAAAATAATGCTCATGTCTGTATCATCAGTTAGTATAAGAATAAAATTGAAGAATACTTAGCTTTGAAGTACATTTTTGATACAAAGTATGCATGCAAGAAATACTGTTGTACCACTGTTTTAAATCTTGTTATGCTTCTGTTGTAATTTTGCTTTTTGTAAGAATGCAATTAATGAGCTCTTTGGTCATAAATTTCTGCTTTTTCTTTTCATTTCTATTTTCAATTTACCTATATTCCAATATGCTTGTATAAAGTGTTAGTTTGTTAAACATAAATAAATTGGGCCAATATATCATATGCTCTACTAGTCAGTAATGTTTGACTGTACAAGAATACCTGATTTGGATGTGTTAACAATAGAGTGCATTATGTTGCATCTTATATCAGGTGACTAAATCTATTACTTTGTCCTTATATAAAGAATTAATTGTTTCTGAGGTATTTTCTGGTATATTTTCTGTCAGGTGTTTAGATATGGCACCTGTAAGGATATACAAATCTATAAATTTCACAGACATACCAGTTGTCTTTTTTCTGTGTATCGGTTTTGCTATAATGATAATGGTCTGGGTACAGAGATAATGGAAACCAAGATTGCATACAGTACTGCACATTAATGTGGACACTCACCCAACCCCAAACAATACACAACTACTGGCCCATACCAATGCACAACTACTGGCTTCACCGATCAAAGAGACGCATAACAAAACACATTAATAATTTTCGACTTAAAAAAAAAAATGAAACACTGTTAATCCTCATAATTGAAAATATGTACCAATGTTGCATTAAAAAGAGCAGTGGAAAAATGAAGATAAAATCAGACCATGCACTATGCCTCAATTTACTTCCCAATACCCCAAACATCCCTAATGGTAGATCCGCTCTGACCCCTATCTCTTCATTATACCATAATCTGTGTTGTACAGTGATTGAGAAACAATTGCCTACCATCTGTGCCTTCTCCTCCTCTGAGGCATGTTTTGTCTCCTCGAACTGCCTCTGGAGCTCATCAGCTCGCCTTCTCTGCTCGTCGAGCTCCTCCTGCTGAGCTTTGTATGCCTCCATCTCCTCGTTCAGCTCGCGGATCTTGCCCTGTTGGTCTTCCAGCTTCTGCAATCATTGTCACAAACATTTAATACAAAACATTCCGAAACCAAAACATTTTGAAATATTATTCAAGTCCATGCTTTAAACTGTTCTTTTTTATAATCTAATAAAGTGCAAAAAGGATTGTTCGAAGTAACTTCATCCATAGATTTCTATTTCTTATTTCAGGGTGGCATCTGAAGGGTGGATATTGTTTTTAGGCTTTTTGTTTTTTATACCTTTGGCTCTCCTTGCATTTTCCTCTTCGTACAGCTGTAATTTCTCTAGCAGCTCCTGTTGCCGTTTCTCAGCAGACTCGCGAGCAGTGTCGTTCCTGCTCGAGCCTCTGTCGCTCCATCTGTTTAGCCATCTTGTCCTCACGAGCCTGAGCCTTCATCTGCTGAACTTCAATTGTGTCTGGCTTTCTTCTCCTCATGTACAGTTCGTGGTTGCCCATGCACAGAGCAAGAATTCGCTTGTTTATCCTCAGACGAGGTGCATAGAATACAAAGTCCTGAAACATAATGCATCAAAGGGTTTTAAGGCTGGAAAATTCAGCATCCACGATCTTTTGGAAAGTGTACAGTTGAACTACCTTTTATATTGCCAGTCAAGTGTTATAAAGATTTATGTTATGTAGCCTATTTGTTAGAAAAATGTATAAAGTAGCATTTCCTTTTTATTTTTATGTTGAACAGAATATAAAGTTAATACTTACAGGTGCTTTCTTATCAATGGGTTTAATGACAAATTTCTTATCATTAAATGAAATGTTCCTAATTTCACTCCATGGGAAGCCTATTTTAGGTGTTAATCTGCAGAAAAAAATTAAACAATGAATATTTCAAAATTACATTCATCTATACTTAAAAACTTCTACGGAATGTTATTCACAAAGTTCAAGGTAAAATATTCCCCACTTACTTGTCCTCTTTGTCGTACACATTCAGACCCAGTGCATCAACTCCTAGTAAAAGTTCTGTGCCTTTCTTGTTTTTGATTTCAAAATAATTAACACCATACATCTCCAAATCTTGTGCGATTTTTAAGTACTCCATCATAGCATCTTCCCTGCAAAATGCCAATTATAAATATGAATCATTATTTTCAATGACAGTAAACCATTTATTTTTCTTCAAGAAATGCATTCAGTGGTGAATTTGTAAGCTTTCCACTCCTACTAAGTCATATTCTTGACAAAAGATGTTTATTTCATACTAAATATGATTTAAAATTTATTTCAAGGAAAAATCGATAAAACATGCTTAACTCAATATACAAAGACAACAAACTACAATGAAGCACCTCTCCTTAACATGCCTCTGTGTTCACTGACCTTAACATGCCTCTGTGTTCACTGACCTTAACATGCCTCTGTGTTCACTGAACCAGTTCTGTATCCTTTCCTCCCACTGTTCTTTAGATAATTTGTGCTGTTCATACACCCTAAAAAACAAAATAAAAGGTTTGAGTTTATGAATTAACCCGGGGCTCTGCTTCAGAAATACATCAAAATTTTAATTCACACAATTCAAATGTACAGTCAATATGAAATTCTAAATTTTGGTACATTCTTAAAAATCTATTTTACAAAAAAAACATTAAAAAAAAGCTTCAGAAAGATTACATACATCAGAAAAAGGCTACATCAGAATTTACCGGACACAAGTAAAATGAAAACTGTTATAATCGATAATGCACTTGATGTTTGGGTTTCATCAATTTTCATTAAACACCAATTTTCTTAGATTACATTGTTGAATTGATCGACAAATTCTAATGCTCACTGTAGCGCAATTTTTAGTAATGCACTGAAATAGTACGATTAATGGCCACAGACTGAAGTTAGTGAAATTTTCACTAAATTAACAAAAATTGATGCCCAAAAACTTAATGAAATGACAACTTTTTAAACTTGATCACATCTGTGGAAAGTGGCCATGAAGAGCTTACCTCTGGGGTAGGAGTCTGTCATTGGAGAGGAAGCCAGGCTTGTGTTTCTCAGGGTCATGGTCTCCGTATTTGGCCTGACAGGCATAAGAGGCCAACAACACCGAGGTTTCTGGGGGACAGTAGATTTCATCATTCAGGATGCCTTCTTTCACTTGTAGGAAGAACATTCTCTATAGAAGTAAACAAGACATCAGTTAAGTCACCTTGCATGACTTTGTAATTTTTATTTCATTTGACACTAGCAATTCCAATGCCTGTTTGAAGTAATTAAAGTTGCAGCAGTTTTGTGCTGGCAATTATAACATTTAATAAACAAAAATTAGAGACATTTTCAATTACATAATTGATTGTTTGTTTAGAGATTTTTACATTCTGTGAGTTGCAGGATTATCTTTCTTGTCCAAGGGACATACTATATACATAATCATCAACTTAACATATTGATTAAGTATTTCACCCTATATCAAATTCTATATATGTCATGAGTTCTGCTATGGTTTGATGCCAATGACTTAAACTAATGGAAACAATCATCATCGGTAAAAAAAACAAAATAAATGTACGGGAAGGGCATCAAATGATACGTCTACTGCAAAAAGCGCTACAAGACAGGAAGTATGTTCATTGCGTTAACATTACACAATCATGCACTGTATTGCTGTGTGCTTGTTCACATTACACAGTGGGCACTAATCACTTCCAATGCTAGAGTTTGACAGCACTATTTCCAGTGCAACAAAGGAATCTTGTAAACAAGCAATCACGGTTAGCATCAACTGCTGCACATCAGAGGGAGAGCAAGGCAGGGAGTAATAAAAAACCCAAAGAGGGTATATCCGTCATTCTGTCTGCAATCATTTCTTTAACAGAGTAAACATGGACATCTGGCCCTTCACTGCTCTACCCTGCATCAGCCCACAATTGAGTCACTCCCCTTTAGTACCTGTGTGATTTCCTGTATAAGCTCTTCTGAGACATCCTCTGGGAAGAATTTGGCACGGAATTTGAATTGTAGAGGGGTTTCCTTTTTGACATCTTGGCTGAGGACCTGAAATGGAGAAATTTCAAATGAGATTGTCTGCTTTAAAATGTGTGCAGATTCACAAGGAAGTGATGAGGGGGATTTAATAAGAGATTCCTAAGACTGCCACTTGAACTCGATTTTGTGTGTGAAATGACACATCAGAACTCAACAATTAACAATTACATCATTCAGAATCACTTTTCTACCATTGGCTGAGGCTGTTCACCTCAGTCTGATACAAGTAGACATGTGACCTTGAATTTGGCTTCATGTTACATTTTACCAAGTACTTTATACAATGTGGTTTATCCCCACACAAAGCATGTGTTTGCTTAATTATCTACGATCTCAGTTCTCACTTGAAAACTAGGTTATTGAGTTTAAATCTAGAATAAGACCTGTATCCTCAAAAACTGATGGGGTGGAAAGGTGAAGATTTAAAGCTCTCTACCAACAAATACATATACCAGTTTTGTGGGATATTCATAAAATAGCTTCTATCCAGAACTAACAGGGAGTTGGCACATTTGAACAATTATTCTGATGTGTATTTCAAAAGGTTCAACTAGGTTTTTACAACCAAGCTTAAAGACTGCAAGGCAAACAAAGGTATACATGTATGTACTTAAACCCCTTGACTTGCTTGAATGTTCCAACATTTCGAGACAGCAACTATTCGAGAGAAGTCACAAGTTATGCTTGCATTTGACAACTTTTATAGACCCAGTGTAGCTTTTGAACTTGATTTTATGGACGGTTTCATTTTTCAAACCCACTGAAGCATGACCTACACAATTCCTGAGTCAGCTGTAAATTTACATTTGATATACATATCTCAGGTAAGTTCCCATCAGGTATGGTCTATCATAAAACATACACTGCCTACTACAACAGGACGACTGAGGCCCTGGAACTCCCACTCAGCCAGTGGACGTGTTCATTGAAGACCGGAATAATAATTACAGGTCAAGTAACAACTTCACTGGCCTAGCCGGGTCCTTATTACAGGGAGAGGCATGGAGCAGGTCCTCAAACACCTTTAAATCAGATGTAAGCAGCACCCCAGCCTGACAATTCAATCTATTCAGCTATTCACTCAGGATATCAAATGTATGTAAATTTCGGGATGGTTTTTACCTCTTCCACTGTACATAAACTTTAATGTGATATCAGGCACTTAAGAGCATGGGAAAATATATGGTGGAACATGTCATAAAATCATATATTCTGAATCCATAGAATAAAAAGTTTTATAGACAATACGCTTTTAAACAGAAGATGACAATGTCTCGTAGAGCTTGTCTAGGGTTTTTACCTTTTTGTTCAGCTTGAGCCATGTTGAGTAACCTTTGCTGTCAACATACTGTAGACCAAAGAACCAGATCTCACGCAAACCAATAGTCTTCACGACCTGAAAAACAAAATAGGTGTACGTAGAAGGAGTGTTATCTGAGATCTTTTATCAGTTCATTATCTGTATCAAATCAAGATATTATGACATAATCTACCCACATCAAAGCTAATCTATTTGTCAGAGATTATTTAGATAAACACTTAGCACATAGTATATGCGTATGTTGATACATTGTTAAGTTTTTCTTCAGGTACAATTCCTTTATAAAACAACCAATAAAACTTAATGTTGAGAATTACATCAGTCAAAGTTGCTAATATACTTGATTTATTGATTATTGATTTTGGTATCCAACTTCTGAACTTTAAATAAAGAGCAATGTTGTATAAAACATAGAGAGCATAAGCAGCCCCCCCAAAAAAATCTCCTTGTCAAGGCATTGTATGGTATTAATACGATACATTTAAGTACAACTTCTTATTATGCCTTCAGAAAATTACTATTTGATGGTCTTAGGTAAGCATTGACAGCCGATAAGCAGAGTACTTGGTAGAAGTCGACAGACTGTAGTGTTTGCTTCAAATATTCATAAACTTTTTTAATATGACTATCTAGAATTGCATATGCTGCAGACATAGCCGTAATTAAATACCAGGATAAAGTGTCAACCATCATCTACATTTTGTTCAAAGTGCATGTTATATAATAAGTTGACAGATTGTGCTAGCTAGGTGGCATTATATTAAGCTTAGTTTCTGTTCTACTTAAATGTCACCATGCTTATGTCTCTATTTCTCACTCTTTTTTTAATACCAAATTTCCAAGTTCCAACCAGGAGTATTTCTAGGTTTAAACATAACTAGTGTACTAATTTGTTTTATGACCCCTAGATTACCACTTGCCATTAAACATCTCACTACATGAACATGTAGATCACAGAGGAAAATGCTTAGTATAATTGGAAACGATGCAAGTCTAGAACATTGACAAATGGAGATTATTCATCTACCTAGGCACCCTTGAGTCTGGATTTTTCAGCAGACTAGCAGAACTTTCAATAAATGATGGGTATTTGGTGGTTGAGTTAATACCTTATGGGGTGGGAGGGAGGGTGATAGGAATAACGTTATTTTTTAGCTTACCTGGTCAAAGAGCTGTTTGCCTGTGGTGCTGGTCTGGATGGCAAACTCCAGCTCCGCATCCATAGTCGTGACACGCACATTGTACTGTAAAATACAACAGTTACAGTCAAATACAGCATTACAGTCAAATACAGCATATCAGTCAAATACAGTATTTACAGTCTAATACAAACATTATAATCTAATGTAACATTACAGTCTAACATAACATTACAGTCAAATATAGATTACATTCAACCAACAAAGCAGAATCATACTCTTGACATATTTGTATCATAACCTCCCAAGTTTATATAATACAACTTCTCTCCGTTTATATATTTTCAAAAAATGCCCTTGAAAATTTATGTAGGCATCACCTTTTCATCAATAAAAAGGTTAAATATAAGCAGATAATTCAGAGAAGAACAAACTGGTTTGTAACTTGTTGCAAATCTGTATATCATCAAGCAGCTGCTTTCTGTCAAGCTTTAACATCACAACAATAATCATTACAAAAGAGAAAGATGTAAAAAAGAATAATTTCTTATATGCAAAATTTTATGCATGCTATTTTTGATCTCCTTTATAAACTGCCTTCACAATGTCATTTCAGACAGCTGTCTGTAAGCTCTTTTGATCTGCTCTGTACAGGACAGTCAACTAAGGCAAAGTTTGAACATATAATCTCAGCTTTCCATTATTTCCTGTTTAGCAGTTCACATGTATTTGTCAAACAATCTTACAACACAACTAAAGGACATTATAAATTTATAGAAAAGAGCTGTTTTTATATACACATGTGGCAGTCCCATGCAAAATATTTCATGGTGCATGCAATGTTTGGAAATGAATTGTTTCTCTACATCAATAGTCAATACCAATAAATGGACTACTAGTATTTTCCCCCACCTATTGACCTAGATTAGACCATGCCAAATGATAATTAGTCTGTGTTGCCCTACTGCCCCCAGCCCTGTGCTATCCTATCAGCTTCGTTGCTAGTTTCATCACGACTATGGAGAAAATTCACCTGGCACGAAAATCAACACATCTTCTCAACACAACATCGATACACAAAACGTCAAAAACACACAAGCCCGCCTGCCACCAAAACCTGTTGCAATTCAGCCATTATCGTCACTGAAAAATCTAGTATTAATCATCATACATACATCCAAGGCAATACATCATACTATCCTTAGTTTTCCTGACTAAGTCAATTAATCCTATAAAGAGCAGTACTGACGAGTCTTGGTAAAGTAGCCAAAATATGCCAAACTTTGCATTGCCATATATATGCCAAAATTCCCAATACCATAGAACTTTGCAATATCTCATTTTGACAAAAACAAAAACCGCTATGATATTTACAAACACATCTGGAGTTAATTTCATTCAAGAAAACCGGATGTTATAAAGAAACAAGTTTTGGGTTCTTGGAAGAAAGTCACTCTGTGACATATAATGGAGTCGGTGTGCTTAGTTGTAGTTAATCCCTTGGTCCAGCCTTTTATGCAGCTCACAACAAAAAAGTGTGATGTACAAATGTCCATCTATTTTTCAATGTTGAAGGCAAGACCTGAATGAACGAGACACGCCCAAAAACATTGAATCATGGGATATACCGGTATATCTCAGCTTTTTTATTCTCATTGAGAATTTGCTCTTGAAAAGAATTATCCCTGCCACAATTTAAACCTCTATTTAAGGCTCCGATGAAAATTAAATAAACACAACTTTAGTTGTTGACTGGTATGTGCGATATGCTTGTTACCATTTGTATAACTAGATCACTCCTTAGCACATTCTTATGGCATGACAATAGTCCCTCATACATGCTTAATAATCAGTTTAGACAAGACCTAAAAAACCTTGACAAATTAACAGCTGGAAAAAAGTTGCGCTCAATAAACATAAAACGTATATATAGACATAAAAAATAAAAGTCTTACTGTCTTCATCTTTATATCTGAATGCTGAGGAAAAAAATTCCAATTAAACACTTCAATCTAAGATCCTTTCGAGCAAGTATCAATACACAATAAAATAAAACAACAATTAATCCACAAAGATGTCAGTTCACTTCAAAACTCTCACAAAACTCCAAGCCCTATGTCAGCAGGGTTCTCTCCTGTTCTAACTGGAGCAGCAATCACTGATTCACTGGGCACCAACCACACTAACAGAGAGAAACACAGAAACACAAACCACAGCTATGTGTTACTCCACCAACATTCACAAAGTGTGTGGGACTCGCAGCCTAGCCCACGACAACAAGTGGCTGAAAAATGGTCACACCTTGATTGTGTACAAGGAAAAACTCCTACAACCTTAATCCCGAACAAACTTATGAATTTAAAGGCCATCCATTACGTTTACAGTGAAGACGCTTGTATTGTGCACTCTGTCATCGTTCATAATATATACACCTATACATACAAAAAATCTCAGACACCAAGTTAGAAGTCAACCATGCGAGACAGTTATCCTAATCATTTTGCTTTTAATTAATGACTCATTCCAATGGATTCTTACAGTGTATATATGTAATATATGTATGATTCAATTATGCCTCTGACTTAGCTGTGGAAAGTTATTTTTGTTCACTTGAATACCACTCCCATTTATCAAGAATACATACATTTATTTATTGTTCTCGTGTTTATGCTTCTCTCTTGTTCTCAATTTATACTTCTCTCTCATTTCAGAATAAAAGCATGCAAACAGGAAAGAAATGCCTATATATATCCATTGTTAAAATAGAATGTAATAATATTCAATAATCTAGTTTCACCAATATGCCGGAAAGCAGCTTGACACCATGGAGTGAAGGCAGTGTTATCCTCACTACATGTAGCCCTCTGGAAGTCAAGAAAACTTGGCAAGAGTTGTAGCTTTTTTATGGGCGTTTTCTTTCCCTTTAACTTAGGAGTAAAACCATTACATTTATGTTTTCACTTGAGCCATGATGATCTTGACTTTAATGTATTTAGTGAAAACGAAGTCTATCATAGACATATGCATACAAAAACTCTCCCTTAAGAGAAGCTAGAGGTCTGGAAAGCCTCTTGAAACTTCTTTTTTACAACACATACAATGTACAACAATTTATTGTTGCCTGCAGAGCAAACATCATTCTCGCCCTGGATCTGATATGCCTGAACCGTTTTTGCTATTTTGCCTTGCATAACAACAAACACGACTTTAATTGCAGGAGTTTACCCCCAAGTTCTGTTACCACACACTACCTATCTACACCTGCACTTCCTATCCGACTGAAAGTGAAATCTTGGCTCCTTTACATAGACTGGGAGGGGTCCCGACAACAAGCCTGAACTGGTCAACATTGTTTCCCAGGATGAATGAATATGTCCCTGTAAACGTTAGTGTTTGCTTTGTATCATTTATCTCTGATAAAGTGAATACGTAGGAAGAACATTCCTAGCTCGTCAAAGCACAATCTTTGTTACAAATCAAACCAGGATAATGGGGCGTGGCACCTGCGATGGCCTCAATGTGGCTCCCCTGGCCCCACCCGCCTGTCCCAGGGGCCGCTGGTCAGTGTCCTGGACATTTACAGTGACTAGACACTTTTTTATGTATCTCAATAATGGCTTTACAGATAGGCTGGTAAAGAAATGCTATGTTTGGGTAAAGAAGTCAATAAAACTGTCACCCTGAACATCAATCTTCCATAAAGAGTCACAGAGATGGCTGTTCCTCTTGTATATACACACGATGCATTTAGGTCAGGTTTTAATTAATTTCCCTGTTTTAATCAACCATCTCTATTTAATAGATATTGTGGTTATTACAGATAAATGATTTAGAAAAGTATTTACTTAAACATTTATGTCAATTTCACATTTTATATTTATATTGATAGAAGTTAAACTTATTTTATGCATCGATATATCAGATGTTCATGACCTTTAAGTCAAATCTGAAACTAATGATATCAGGAATTTCATACAGATAACTCAGAAATGTCATTTATTTTCATTTTTCATTTCTAACAGCTGATCTAATCTGGGTACATTAATGCCCTACACACCAGGGTCCATTCCGACCAGCAAAAAGAGACAAGTCTCACACCTTTTTGTTTGCTTAACCTTTTATCCACCCAGTTTTATGTGGTTAATCAATATACACAGGGCAAAAGTTGGTCTATGTGACTTTCTGTACACTTATTGTGATATCAATGAAACAGGAGTGGTTAATAACTGCTATGTGTATAAGAACGGTCATATTCTGATCTTGAATGGGAAAAAAAAAGCAATTACATGTACATACTATAAAACAACATATTGTTCTTTCAATATATATATGAGAGTTATGCCTGTATGAGATTTTGACATCAATTCTTAAAATAAAAACAAGTGGTTACACGAATTGGGTTAATATAACAGAGTGTATGACAATTTTATCCGCACCTTTCCATTTAAGTTATTCAAACAGCCCTCAAGTTAAATTGCAATATATACACATTCATTATATTCATAAGGAATCAGTCACTGTGTCCTTTTTCAATTTATCAACAGGCTAAAATACTTTTAAAAACTGTTGTAAGAATGTACACATAAAAGGTTAAGGCTTTTAAAAATGATGATCTTCCAATATATACATGGATCACTGCACTAAACCCAACCATACACTGAATTTCTACAGTCCATCCAATGAGAAGGAGAATATATTCTGCAGCACAGAGTTTTTTTCAAAAAGACATTGCTCAAGATTCAGTTTCTTTCCAAAGAATCTTCATTTGAGATTCAATCCGAGTACATGACTGGCCATTTACCTGTTGAGTGATCTGGTAGCATGTTAATACCAGGTCAGGTATCAAACAGGTGAGTAAGGTCTCCACCTATTGACTGTAAGGGTAAGGTTTCATATCCCCCTACTGAACATCTCTATTGACTCTCCAGATTGTTCCTTTCAAACAGCATGCAGAACGACTTGTTATAAATCATGTCACCAGGGTTGTTGCAATATTCATGAATGAGAGAGTTGCAAGTATAGTTCTTACATGTACTAAGGCATGACCACAACTGTCACCTTTGAGTTATGATACAGTTACCAGTAGTTTTCCCCCGAAACAGGATGTAACATTTTTGAGAGTGTATAGGCAAGTTAGAATCAATGCCTGCTGGGTCGGGCAAGAGTAAATTTTGTCATTTCACATGGAAGTGGCATCAATTGAAACTTTAAAGCTAATAAAACCTACTAGAAGCAGCCATCAGTGGTATCTTAATTAGTCTGTATCACACAAGAGTACAGCCCCAGGGCTGGTTGTAAACTGTACTCAATACCCTTATCATCAAATCAACAGGGCCCTGTTCCTGGGTAGGTCATTCAGATTAAACATAAAACGTCATTATGGACACATAAACCACTGAGCTACCTGCAAATCAACCATCGATATCTCTCCTATTATTTTTACTGGACATGCTTGCTTGGCACATAACAAATCTAAGAGAAACAGCTGAACATAAACTACAAGTTGGTCAGCGTTACCATGCCCAGCTACGACAGTCACCCAGACATAACTTCTTTTTCGTGTGTCTCTGTGAGAGACCTCAGGAATGCAATTGTTACACTTGGGGCATTTAAAATTTCCACCCATAATATATATATCTGTCAACTCTTTAACAACACAGAATTTCCACAGAACTGTCACTACATGGGTTATCATTACAGATACCATCCTTCCAGTGATCAGAGTATAACAGATCTATTGTAATGGTGCTGTGTACAGGCAGTACAGCAGGAAGTGAAAACATAACCATTATATCAAACCCAAGCCTTCAACATACACACAAAGCTGACAATTTTTTCCCCTTGCAGCTTATTCTGTACACAGGGTTGTTCCAAGAATGCAGGTGACCCCTTGTAGACTACTTATCTGCGATGACTATAATCAACAGCGCTGTCCCGTTACTAGGTGGTGGCGAACCAAATATTCGTGTTCACTGTGTCTCACCTTATTTGGAATATGAAATACCTCCTTTACGATAAAAATACACCTGTTTATGTCTATCTTGGTTCGTGTTTGAAAATACATAGGATATCAACCTTGTGATATCAAAATTCATAGAAAACACATATTTCAAACCAGGAAATAATTCCACAAAGCATCCTAGTAAAGCTTTCACTGTCAAAAAACCATAGTTAATAAGCACATGCATTCATGTTATTAAAACAATAAGCTACCTGCTTCACTTTTGCCATTTCCTACTTAGTTTTGAATGGAAAATTGTATTCTTTAAGACTCCCAACTGATGCCTTTTCCAACACTATGACTGGTACATTCAAGTTCCAGTGATATAAATGCTGATCTACACTAGGGCTGGGTTGATTGTTTCCTTGTTTCGTCACATGATCAATGACATAACTAAATTCTGATTCTATCAAAAACAAGGCCGGAATATACAAAACCAGCCATTAATTAGATTGTCAGCAACATTTGCTATGGCACTGTCATCAGAATCAGTTGACAGACAGCTGCACCTGTTTACTATCATGAATACAAATTTGCTCCCCCATTTTACCAATATCCTAGCAATTAAATGTAATAAAGTATATGACCCTGCACTTTTACTGCAGATGGCAAAAATTAATTAACAGCTTAGAGCATCTGATAAGAATAACAACATCGAGTTGATCAAATGGTCTCTGCATTGATAAAAGATTTCATTACAGCCTACAACTTGTTGATTTTGATATGATAAACAGCTGAATCTATCATGTCATCAATGGGGCAGAAAGGCACACCCCCTGTTTGATTGACAGGTCACTTGTCCTGGGGCTTACTTTAAATTCTGTTTGCACTACTTAGTGATTGAATCAAAAACTCACTGGTTTAGGCATCTTGCTTGGTTAGCTGCTGTTCAATGCACCACCAAGAAACTGATGATAAACTCTTTCCTCCACTGGTGGATGGGCCTGCAAGGCAATTCCAGAAATCAAGGTTAAAATATGTGGTTTTACATGAACAGGCCTTTGGGGGGCATAGTAAAAGTGTAACAAGCTTGTCAAGTTTGCCTGTCAAATGTTTTAATGGTGATTCATGATAACGTAATTGTTTCCCTTGCTACTTTCTAACCCGACTTCTATCTAGCACACATTGAAGAATTTTGATGGGCCTTAGCATTTGTAAACAAATTAAAAAACTGCTGTGAAGATAACAGTGGGGCTTGTATTGCAATTCCAGTTATCCGATTATCTCTCATTTCTTTCACCCCTCCCATTCGCATTGTAACAAAAAAATATTTCTAAAGATTATGTTTAGTTCAAAAGATGTATTGATACATTTATGTCATTTTAATGTGTATCTTTGGACTGCATGGACATTGAACTGAATTAGATACTAAACTGAAAAAATATATAAGATTTGATTAAAAGATCAACGTACTCTTAACACTGCCTGGTGAAACGCTCAACGCTGATATCAAAATGATATATGTCTCATTTTAAAAAATGGTTAGAGAATTAGTGCAACACATTATTTTATAAGGATATTAATTGTCATGTTTTTACTTTAATGCTATAAGCAATTTTTAACTGAATGTGAGAATTTCCATTATCAACAAATTCATAACAACATACATGGCTTTAGAGAGCATGATCAACTACTTAACACTTTCCTTGACTTCAAATAATGAATATATCACATGAACACCTTGTGAAAAAAAGGCATCACTTATATTCTATTCACTGTTGGAAATGATGACAGCGGTTATGCGATGTTTAATCATAATGATATAGTATTTAAAAGCTGTCAAACTGCTACGCATATGACTGATAAATGTACCTGAAACAACATGTCTTCAATAAGATTCACAAGAAAACGTTAAAAATCGCTTAAATTGGAATTTAGTGAGACACAGGATAATAAGCATCGGTTTATTTATTGGCAATAAACATGTTATTTCACTTCTTTCATTGAAAGTTACAAGTTCTTCGTTATATTATTGTACGGAAAATAAAAAACAAATCTCCAATCAATAATATTACATTATAAATTTAAAAGCAACTATAAAAAATGAACGACAATAATCTTAATTAAACAGCGTTGTACTGCTAAGCCGCAGAATCGTCGAAAACATCAGTAACATGTGCTCAATACACATTGCAGTCAACGCAAGTGTCAGCGGAAACCGCCCAAGTGACTGCAAAGAGCGCGAAAGTCGTTTAGAATAAATGTCACAGGTTCAAAAAATCAACCAAAATTTTCTTATGATCATTGCACCACTTGCAATTGATTGTTTCATTCAAAACTTACCTTCAATTGAATTTAAATTATGCGTACGGTTCACTTTCAGTTCGACCGGTTTTACAAAATGGCCACCAGGGTGTGACACTAGTCTAATGATCAATACGTCAACCCCCCTCTGGACACTAATGAAGAATCTGAATGTCGAACCCGATCATATAAAAGGAAAACTGATACAATAGTTTGAATGTACAATATCGTACAAGTCTTGAAGATGCGCCCAATTGTCTGTGTTGTGTTCTTTACCCAACCTAACCCATAAAAGTTTTATTTTCCATTCTTCTTCTTCTGTCTACATTCCGATGATAACCATTTTTGCCGGATATGCTCACTAATATTAATATAGGTGCTGTTTTCATCTAGTCTTTATGATATATGTTTCTTACAACTATAAATTTAGGGAATTTTTATTAGATCATTAAAAAAAAATGTATCATTCTAAAGCACGATTTTTTTTACTTGAAAAAAATTTAAATTTTCGTTCTTGAATTTTGAAAGCTGTACATATGTGAATTAATCATGGAAAAAATTCAACATATTTTCGAGCCATGATAGGACATTTTTTAACAACCATTTTTTTTTAGTATTTTGTGCTGCATACTATGGAAATCCATATACGACAGCCAACTGTAAGCTTCCAATTGTTTACTGCTTACTGCCAACTGTTTACTGCCAACTGCTTACTGTCAAATGCTTTCTTTACCTTTTTATTGGTTAAGCGCTTTTGCAGACATTTATTTGATAATGGAGGGATTGATAGATTTATAGCCTTTATTTAATTTTTACACATATTAGACACACATTAACAACCATATGTCAGCCCTGAATCACTGCATTCCATATCATCTGCCATTTTACCTTAAATCACAACTATAGCGAGGCGAGCTATTTAGAGTGCCACGTACGCCACTGCATGATATTACCCGATCACGTGACCAAAAACCTATTCGAGTACGTATGAAAACCCACCACGCACATAATTTCAAGTACACTGCATGATCCTACTATTTATATTACCCGATCACGTGACCAAAAACCTATTCGAGTACGTATGAAAACCCACCACGCACATAATTTCAAGTACATTAACTCGTGTTAACCACTTTTAAAAGACATGAGAGATAGTGGAGTTCTTGATTTGTCTGATGCTATCAATATACACGTGGAATGTCTGAGATTTTGTTTCATTCGTGTCATTCAGAATGACCTTGAAACAGTGATGGACGCATGGAATAATCATATATCTAAAAACAAAACACACTTGTCCATCGGGTCGTCCGTCTTTTTTGTAAAGCAACCCAAAAGTATTTGGCTGTTGCGATATGAAAAAAAGATGTAGACTTAAACATTAATTCTTGATATATTTGAAAATATACAGGCAACTGAAAATGATTTAGTAATGGGCTCATCCAACGAGTTTCCTGAAATTGCTTTATACACGATGCTGCATCTAACTATTGCCCCCAGGCAAATTTTGTTGTAATTTAAAATCCCGATTTCATTGCTCTGTACGCGATATTGTTACTAATATCCCCTTGCACAACTTTCTGCAAAGAATGTGCGCTTGGAAAGATTTTGACCACCTTGGTGTGAGCATATTAAATTAAAACTATACAGTGTAGGGGTGTGTTTAAAATGATTTTATTTTTATATAAATTAATTTACTCCATTATACATTGAAAAACGTTATAATGTTCCCAAAAAGTTTCATAGCCTCGTGCAACGTGCTTGGGAGCAATGATTGTTTCTACAGCAATTTCAGATCTAGAACATTCGTTAGATGGACAAAGTGTGTTTGTTTTCTAATTTTGTGATTATTCCATGTGTCCATCACTGTTTAAATTAAGGTTATTCTGGATGACAGGAATGAAACAAAATCTCAGACATTCTATAGATATTCATTGGCGGATCCAGATGGGGGGGGGGGTTCCGGGGGCCGGAACCCCCCCCCCCTTTCTCTGGGACAAATGATTTTTTTAAAACTTTTAATGCCTATTTAAAGACAATTTCCCCATTTATAATATAAAATTAATACTCTAAAAATCTCAATTAAATGCTTATAAAATTGCTTATTTAAAGAATTTCGTACAACGTACCATAATTTTGTTCCTATATATGAAAAAACCCTATCGATTTTTTTAATCGAAATAAAGTACTCTCCTTCAGCATTCGGTGTTTACTACACCGAATAAACACGTGGGTTATGCTATTTTTCTGGAATGCTAGCTACCCTCATACCCACACGAGACACAAAAAAGCCTTTATTTTTAATTTTTTTGTTTCCAACAATCGGAAATTCTGATACAAAACTACCGTGTAAAAGGGTTATATATGTAAACCATTATGAAAATGCAGAACTTTTCAAAACTTTTCTAAATACATGTATGGTCGCATCTGTACTACTACCGGATCATGTAGCGCATGCACCCATTACAGAAGTACCCTTGGACAACAATTGCTTGTACCATTGTATTACACATGTACCATATATTCAGCAGATAAATTATCCCCATTCTTTTGTCATATCGGATCATTTAGACCTTTATTTAAGAAGGCAATCGATATAAATCAAAATCGATAAATAATTCAGAATTTAAACATCAAAGACATAAAAAATTACCAACAAAATCCATTTTTATAATAACTTGTTGTAATTAGTCCGAATTGTTTTTTGTTTTTAGTGTTTCTTTCTATTAAGCATAGACGCACGTTCTTATTGCTGGATATTTGGGGTTTTTTTAGGCTAGAAATTATGCAAATCTTCTTTACCTAAACCAAAACAGCAAAACGCTCAATAATGCAGTGCACTCTGCTGTTGAAATAGATGTGAAATAGATAGTGATGAGATAAATGTTTATTAAATTTACGCACGGAAAACTTTCAAAAAGTCATTGTTTATTGACAAAGTAATGAATTTTGCACGTATTGATTTTCAGCAATTGGAACCCCCCCCCCCTTTTTCCGAATTGCTGGATCCGCCTCTGGATATGGATAGCATCAGACAAACGAAAAAATTTCACTATATCTCTCATGTCTTTCAAAAGTGGTGAACACTAATTAATGCACTTAAAATTATGTGATACTGGGTTTTCATACGTACTCGAATTGTTAATATGTGTTTTTGTGTAAAATAAAATAAAGGTTATCAATCTCTCCCTCCTCAAATATATGTCTGCACATGCGCTTAACCCAATAAAGAGGTAAAGAAGGCATTTGGCAGTAAGCAGTTGGCAGTGATTAAGCAGTAAACATTTGGCAGTAAGCAGTAAGCAGTTGGCAGCTGACAGTTGGCTGTCGTATATGGAATTCCATAGCATACTTCATATTGGTTTTTTTTTATCCATTTTAAAACAAGACTCACGGGACTTAATGGACCTGTCATGGAGTCTCATATTTATATTTTTAGGTTCATTTTAGAGTCTAAACCTTAATTCTAGACTTCTTTTCACCACCCCAAGTCTTTAACATAGTTTTAAACGAAATATGTTTTGAAAATTTGATTAAATGTGGTTCAGAGGATGCAATAAGGACATATCATGTATAATTCAAACCTCTTTTTACATATAAATGTTACCTAAGGTATAAGTAATTGAATTATGTATAAAAATGTTTATCCATACAGTTTAATTTGTAGTGCTCAATGTAATTCGTAACTTATTGATGCGCAGTTTTTTGAATTATGTAATTCTTAACTAAATTATTTAATTTAAAAATCAATAATTCATTTGTAACATAAGATGATTACCCAGGGAAATTCGAGAACCATTTGTATGAATGTTTATCCGATGCAGTCAGCAATTTACTAAGTATATGAGTATACAATTGTTTATCCATATTTTTAGTTAATTAGTATATAGGTTTGATTGTACGTGGGTATTCATGCATAGGGTAATGTATATGCATTCATTAAATTTATTCGCAGTATAGATCATTATCAAATGTAATTTGTAATAAAGAAGATGGGGGAATTAGATGGCGCAAATGCCCATTTGGTTTAGTCGTAAAATACAATTACAAATTTAACATTTTTTCAAGTAAATATATTTGATATGTTATAATTATAATACAAGTTTACAAAAAGGTAATTTCTAATTATATTCAGTTTGAAATATTTCAAAAAACGATCAGAAAAAAAACAAATCCTCAAGTTTTGGTGGCATCGAACCCACAACCTAAAAACCTAAGTTCTATAACGTTACCTTATGTCTGGTGCTCTAACCACTGAGTCATTTCATTCACAACAAAGTGCATTGTTTAAATGCTATATGAGACATTGGCCACGAATTTACGGACTTGTATCATTTTTCTAAAACCTTCAATTTTTGGGTTACAAAATGACATTTTTAAAGTTTAGTGGGTCAACTCTCCACATTTTTGTTGATTAAAATCGGTTTAAATTCCATTAAATCGCATTTAGACTATGACAAAATTATGGAGCTCAGACCCACTCTTATATGTATTTAAAATATTGAAGGGTTACAAACCGATGTTGCGCTAAAAATACAGTTTTTAATTATTATTTTTTTAATTATCAGATTTAATGATATTTTTTAAAAAATGGGCATTTTACACGCCTTATTCATCCATCTTCTTTGTTTGCATATTTTTTTCCCCAATGTAATTCGTTTAATTATACCCTATATAAGCATTAGGTGTTTTTTAATCTAACATAGGTCAAAATTAATTCATTCGTATAGATTAATTGCTTAGTGTTTGACGTCCAGTCCAAAGTCTTTCATTCAATCGTATTGACCCGTCACCAGATGCGGATGAATTAAGAGGGATAGGCGGTCATGACTATTTTTAGACTTTATAAATCTCCTTTAGAAGAGCCCCGAATTAGAGCCGTAGGAAAACATTAAATTTTATGAAATTTTCTTTACTTAATAATAGTTTATAGATAAACAAATCATTTAAACAAAATTAAGGTAGATCTGATGGTTAATTTTGTTGAAAATACAACCTCCTTAATATTGTACGTCCCACATGAGTTTCAAATTACAGTGTTCACGTCTAAAATTAAAGAAAAAATTGCCTCCTAAAAGGTCCTATACATACATATGTACGCTGCTTGCATGTATCATGACAGTGCATAAAATTCAAAATGAAGCAGATTGATTTCTTTAGGTAACAGAATTAATTTGTGTGTTACGGGAACTCAGTTTGTAATACATATATAAAAAATGCTAAAAGTATTATAAATATTTATACCTTGATCTCAGATGGAGAGAACTAATACAGGCTATTTTTGCCTGCTGTTCAATCCAGATTCATTTATATACTTAATGTATATTTTTGAATAAAATATTTCTTAAACTATATATAAAAAAGATGTCTAATTCAGAATATTTACATTTGCATATATGTTTCCTTATATGAACCTATAGAATAACGAAAATGTTCAGTTCAGTATGAACTTTTTCATGACGTTTCAATGATAACAGCAATCGCTTATCGCTTGGATTATTGAAAAAAAAATCTCGGTGATTTTAACAATTGTGAACGATTTGTCTTTTGAGTAATAAACCGGGATATGAGCTTGGTTGGTCACGTGATCAAATCTTCTGATCGAGAAGCCCTTTGTGGGCTTTACAGGATTTGACCACGTGACTAACCAAGTTCATATCCCGCTGAACTTTTTAAACTTGCTGTTTATTTCTTAAATAAACATATATACTTTGTTCCAAGGGAAGTATCTCAAAGAGAATTAGTAACCTTTGTTCGCGGATCAAGAGGGGTGGCGTCTGGACAAGTTATTTTTATAGGTAATTTTTACTTTTCTTAATGAAATCGGTTTACTGTGGCTCTTGTGCATATTTGCTATTTGCTCCAGTCACAACATTATACATTATTACTCGATTGCTTTGATAAGTCATTAGCCTTTTTGGGTTGTAACAACATTTTGTCCCATTATTTATCCACGTTATAATACATGTATATTTTATCACTGTCACAAATTTCTTTAAATTTCACTAAACATCAACTGTTCTCAGAATATATCATGAATGAATATGGTAAAGAATTCTCATAAAATTCATGGTTTGTGGGAGATTCTGAGTTGTTGAAGGGCAATATTACCATTACCAATGCAACATTATGTACCTCTTCTTTGTGTAGAACCCTCAATCGCATGTCCTATGTGACCCCCTCCCCAAAGCCAGTAATGCCAATTAGCCATGATTTGCGCTAAAAGTTCAACGAACTAAGCTTAAAGGAAAATTGAAAAATAAAACAAAATATCTACAACATTACAACACGATTCACAACGTGGGTTGGGCAATCTATTTTGAAATCCCAAGTTTTTTATCATAATGATTATAAACGAAGGTCTTACCACATGTATATCAATCATCATTCGCTGATGTTTGTGATGAAAATCTTTTAGAACAATTTTTAAGAAATCTATCTTATTAGCAGCTATACGGACATTATCCATTATCTTTTTAGCTCACCTGAGCCAAAGGCTCAAGTGAGCCTTTCTGATCACAATTTGTCCGTTATCTGTCGTTGTCGTCGTTGTAAACTTTTCACATTTTCATCTTCTTCTCAAGAACCACTGGGCAGATTTCAACCAAATTTGACACAAAGCATCACTGGGTGAAGGGGATTCAAGTTTGTTCAAATGAACGGTCACGCCCTCTTTAAAGGGGAGATAATTGAGAATTATTGAAAAAAATCTACTTACAGGTACAACAAAAGGGGCTTGGTATTTACCAAAATAGAATAGGTGGATAAAAATTGGCAGATTTTCAATTTTTTTTTAAAGCAAGATCTTCTGTACTTAGTAGTCAAGATATTTTGATACTGTTATGCTAATTTGATCAGAATTAAGGCAATTGTTGCTCAGGTGAGCGATGTGGCCCCTGGGCCTCTTGTTTCAGATGGTTACCATGTAAATGTAGTTATAAAGATAATTGATTAATCATTTTCTAGCTATCAAATCTAATACGCACATTCCAAAAACCAAGGTCATATAATTGAACCACTACATAAAAATGAAGATGCTTTGATTTAAAGAATAAGGAATTATTCTTTGAGTATTATGAGCAGATCAAATATGGTCGGGTGATCAAATCCAATAGAGCCCGAAGAGACTATGATACATTTAATCACACCCGGCGATACTTGATCACTTCATATTCAAAGAATGAATTACATTGTATTACGTATATTTATATATTTTTCAGCGATTGTTCAATTCATTGATGAAATGTAGACTATATGTTATAAAATCGATTTGTAGTGTTCACGCAGACAAATACACTGAAAAAAAAACCCATACCATCATAGTAATTAAGGTGTGTATTGGCTAATGATCATATTATATTTTAAAAAGTTAAGTTAAATTTTCGAGGGAATTAATTAGCAATGCACTTCCATAACTGTTCCAAAAATCCTAAAACCATGACTTTACATCTTGGATGGCAAAGTTTGTGAGAGACTCCAAGGTTTCAACAAACCCCAATGAATATATCTTAAATAAAAAAAAAAGACTGAAACTTTTCTTTGAATATCAAGGCAAATTCAAATTCACCCCAGTGTTCACCATGCAGCCTTATAGTAATATCTGATCATACTGCACATCATACACATGAATGGAGCATTTTTTTATTATATGCCAACAGTTGTGCAGTTTCAATGCTTATTCTGATCTTGTACTCAGTGATGGGTGTAATGTTTACAAAATGAGAAATGTTTTATTTATTACTTTCCCCTATTTACCCTTCCTTTTCCCATTGCATATTACCGGAAAATATAAGCCAAGCAAGAAGTCTTCAACCAAATTTTACAAAATACTGCAGTGGATATTTGTCAAGTTAATTTTAATAAGAATTCACAAATTACCATGACAACAAGAGATCAAACAAAATCTATCACCTTCATGTCTTTCACAGACTGGTAAAATCAGAATCCCTTTTCAATATGGCAGCACAACTTCATACATTAAAAAAATATTCATTATCAATAATAAAAAAATCTGCTAGCCAATGTAACTTATAATATCAAATGATTTTTAAAAGGATGGCAATTCTTAAAGCATAATGTTATTATTTGAAAAATCACTGATTAAAAATGAAAATTTCTTTTTAGAAAAATGTCATATCATTTAAAGATGAAATCAAAACTTTGGCAAATTTCAATTATTATTAATATGAATCAAGATTTCCTATCTTGAATCAAGAATGCATTTTTAAGATTTTCAAATATATTTTTGTCATCAAGAAATCTATATGCTTGATTTATTACCTTCCCCCTAAGCCTGTCATAGTTGTCTCACAACATCATAATATATTTTGTTCCTGTTTTCTGGAGAGAAACATTAACAAAATCAACACTTAACACAAGTTATAACAAATACAATCATGGACCATATGTTTTCTTCTCTACAGTAATACTTCATTTGATTGGTTATATGAAACAGGTTCACAGCCAATCAAAATGAATTTTAAAGAAAAGAATTCTCATAATGATGATTTTATAAAAATGACTACGCTGAGCATGTGACTTGGTTGTTATATTATGCTTCTCCCACTTCTTCCTTCAATGGAGTCCTATTTACCCCGTTTGGGATTAGATCCCCACCACCCCCAGAGTACCCCTTGTCACTAAGGTGGTCCATTTCGGGCGTACTGTCTGATTGGGGGGCATGTTTGTTTGATCCGTTTATATCGTCTTTGGTTTCTGGATAAGGACTGGACCAGCCGTCTTGTGAGCTCTCATAGTCTGAACACTTGACGCCCGCCGTCGGCTGGAGTCTGTCTGCAATGTGATTCACCTCCGGAACATCCCGGGAATCCTGATCAGTGTCCATCATTTCCTCCTGACTCGACCATCTATGTAGAGTTCTTTCCGAAGCCTCCTCAAACTCTGTTGTCCGTTCACATTTGATTTCCTGTTTGATAGGGTCCGTTTCCATTTCCTGTTTCATGTTCTTAATTTCCGTGCTGGGACTGGTTGGAATAGCACTATTAGGAGTCTGAGACTGGGCACTAGTTTGTACAGAGGATTTCAGAGTCAAGTTCTCCTCCTCCAACTTAGTGACTTGTTCTTTAGTCTCTTTCAGTTGCTGCTGTAATGTATAGATCATGCTTTGCATGCCTTCTACATCCTCTTCCAAGTCTCCTAGAAACTCGTCCAGTTCTACAAACACAGAAAATAGAAATAATTGATAGAATCTTACTTGCCAATCATATTCAAGCTTATGTTTGATTGTTAGACATATTTTCAAAATTCTTTGCAACAAGCTATTTAAAATTAGATCCTTCATGCTCCTTTATGGTCATTAGTTACAGCAACAGATCAGAACACTAGAAAGTAAACAAGATAGATCTAACTACAGGAACATTCAAACATACTCCTCAGTATCCGTACTAATTCTGGGTACCTATGACCCATCCCTTGTATTAAGGTGGTATAGGACACCTCCATGTTGTGACATACTATTTATCAAAATAGGGGACATACTATTTATCAAAATGAACAATAAAATCAAGGGTACCGGTAAGTGATAAATAGTTTTTTTCCCGCATTTATAACCTAACAGCGTAGTGCAGTGTGTAAGAAGGTTCACTACAAATCTGTAAGTTGCGATTTGATTCCCACTGGGCATTTTAAACTTTCAACCTTTCCAAAAAGTTTTAAAAACATAAGTTTTGGTGAAATCTTGTGTAAAATTTGAAAAATTTCTAAACCGATGAAAGTATTTAGATCATTATGTACTTTAATCAACATTAATACTGACCGATGTCTCATACCACCTTAATAAGAAAATGAATTTACAACAATTTGTAAGTCAGTTACCAGATTGGTTGCCTTTCATTTCCTGTACGAGCTGTTTCTGGACTGCTATTTCTCCTTCTAGTTTAGCTGTTCTGCCTGATGTGATGACTTTTCCTAATTCCTCATTTTCTTGTAGCAGCATTCGACATTTAGCCATCAACCGCTTGCCAGTTTGACTGCAAAGAAAATTACAAAATTCCATTCCAAATTCCTGTAAAATTACGACGAGCATTTTTTTTTGCCATGACTTTTAACCCACCATCACCATAAATCAAATGTGATCAAGGTCTCCTTTTCATAAAAATTATCAGTAAAGCATGTCTCTTTGCTCTCTGAAATAAACATCATGCATGAAAGAAATGTGACATCTTGACGCTTTTTTCAACGACTTTCTCCTCAACCAATTTTTTTACTACATAAGCATGAATATAAGTGCAAGCTGGGTATACAGATTCAAAAGATATTGCGCATCAGTGCATTTGTAAGCAAAATTATTTTTAATGTACAATTACGTCTGTCATTTGAACCTTACTATTTTCAGGTCACAGCAGAGTCAAAAACTCTTAATTAAGACACATGTTGAATTTTACTCCAATTCTAAACTAAAATGTTACCATTTCAAATTTGATTTCAAATAAAGGCAATTTTTCTTGTTACCTGTTTGAAAAAGTAACAATCAAACAAGCCCTTCTCTAGGTATTATGTTAAATGATAATCTGTCAACATTTATATTCATATGTAAAATGAAAGTATCAAATATCAGGACGCTAATAAGCATTAATTAATTTTTAGTTGATAATAGCTCTGATGTGTCTGGTCATCATCCTTCTATAAATGATTCTAGTTTTTTCATTATTTGCAGTAATGACATTATTTGAACAGACCGAAAAACATAACTTTTAATAGTGGATAAAACACAATTCTAATAGATATAAAGTCTGCCCAGCATTGCTGCTGCAGGTTCAGATATCTGTATTTCTTTCTAGATTAAATTACCACTGAAAGTATACTTCTAAAAGAAGTTAACAGATGCATTTTAGAAAGCAAAATTTCATGATGGGTCATGTGGTTTTTTTTTATGATTATTTTTTTTCTTGAGATATTTCAAAATATTTAGCTTTAAGCATCTCTCCTAGCCAAATGTTCATCTGGTGAAAATCCCAAGTCTGACACTTTTCTAGCAGAGATGCACTCCATAGCTGCTGTGACAGAGAAAAAGGAAAGACCAACCATCATTGCAATTGCTAAGAATCAAATACTGTGTACTAGTTTTGTGATTGCCTGATATAAATCAATACATAGCAACAACATGATTAAACATAAATCAATTTCATATCTATAAATAAAAACTCAAAAAATTTATTCTTTTACAAGTTTTAAGTCTGAAACAGTTGCATTAGAAATAAGAATGTAACCTGTAATGTAATTAAGTCAACATATGACTTGCTTAATACTACACAAGTTTTCCATTTCAACTTTTTCTGCCAAAAGCAATACACATGTACTGTAGATTCCTAAATAAACGCAAGGAAATAATATCTGCATAAAATCATGAGCACATTTCGCAGATTTTAAGTTTTGCTCTTATTTTTCTATCAGATGTAAATTAAATAAATCTATTATAAAAAAAATTTGGCATTAGCAATGTTAAATTTTCGTGATTTGATACAAAATGGGTGAACCGCAGAACTAAGTACTCCAGTAAAATAAGAAATCTACAGTACCCCTAAGGCAATTCAAAAGAAAAAACTGATCCTAATAGGGTAAAGTAAAGTTAGGTGAATAAACTTTTTTTTGTTCAAAACTAAAGAAATCTTATTTTCTTTCTATGTATCATGCAGATTAAGAAAGTCATGATAAAATCAACCATAAATCTGCAAAAGAATTGGAGAATTTAAACACAAAACAAACAAAAGGAATACAGATATATAAGAAAAAAAGAAAGTTTTAGCTTTTCTCATTGAACTTGGGTAACTGAATCCACAAAGCAATAAAAGCTATAATAATGAAATAAGTTGACTTAATTAATGTTTTACAAATCATTTAATATACAAGCAAATCCCTTGTACAGCATTATCTAATCAGTAGTGCAACAGCACACCTCTTTCAGAATAATTTTCTCTCTTTTCTACAGCTTACACATTACAGCTGTATATCTTCCATTTCAGAGTCAAGTTCAAGCATCACAAATTTTAATTTCCTAAATCAAATCAGTTTCACATATCAACAATCTACTCTCTGAACATTTTCAATAACATAGTTGTACTTTCCACATATCAAACAGAACACATATCTTCTTTAGGAGTTTCGAGGGTTTGATCCCTTTCCTTTGGGATAGTGCTTTCCTGCTGTCAAGGAAATTTCAGTGAAGATAATGCATACTTTTGCACAGTCATCTGACTTCATTTTTTTCAACTTAGTACACACTGATTGTCTTTTTTTGCAAGTTTATTCACAAATTTGCTTTTAAATTAGCATCAGTGTTAGGAGTCATGATCCATAGTAAGATCACACACAAAGTCACGATAAACAAACAGTATCATATTGAACAAGATAAATGGGTAATTTGTTGTAAACCTTAAATAAATGATAATCACTGATTATAAGAGAAAACAGTCAGAAAACCACAGTAAATTTCAAATACTCTATTTGACCAAGACTGAATTTTTCTGTTTCATTTTCATTCTTCTCTAATTTGGAAGATATAAATTTGCAGATCATGTACGAAAACATGTTGTTTATTAATGCATGATAAGCACAATTGGTGACATTTGCTTCACAATAGTGTGATGGAGCCAATCAAGACACGGCATGAATTATTCATGAAACAAGAAAAATTCAAAGAATTGGCATACGGCTAGTAAGATTATGCTCTGGGTTTCCAACAATGAAGGAAAAATGTATTGGCCTCTTTATAGTGAATATATATAAATTTGCCAATTCTCTTTGTTAATGTTCTTCAGTTCTAGTGCAGCAAAGGCTGAGCTATATTGCTGGTATGAGGATTTATAAAAGCACAATGTTTTCCTTTCAGTCAAATATTAGATATTTATGACAACAAATACCCTTCTGATTCTAAATATCCTTTTCCATTTTCTAAATTATCATACAACCATAATCAAAAGCTACTGTGCTAAAACTCAATGCGTTGTACTTTAAAACAAAGCAAGGTGAATTATCTACTCTTGATTATGATCAGTCTCTATGAGAAATGTCACACTAGGTTCACCGAAGAGCTGCAATGAAGCATTTAATGCCCTGAAACATCAAAGATTAAAACATTTCATCACACACATATGACAAACAGTTAATTACCTGGTATAAATTGACTTCTCTGTCAACTAAGTCATTGTTCACAATTTTCCCGAGTTGATGATCTGTACTTACAGTCTCTAGGTAATACTAGTATAGTCACATTAGTATCTGTCTGTCTTAAATAGTAAAGTTAAGCAAGAATGTAAGAAAACCTGAAAGAAATGCAATTGTACAACAACGGTGACAGTTTTGGGTAGTCATGGCAGAAAAAAAGCTCACACACAATTCATAAATCAACCGGATCTGTGTCCGAGTTCATGTGGACAAACTCCCAACGATCCGACTTGATCAACACTTTGACGGCTCCCACCAACCAGTGGAGGTCTATTGTTAAAGTGTTACAAGCCTACTCACATTGTCTCGTCACAATGCAGGACGTATTGGGCAGTTGGTGAGAGAAATAAAGTAGGGGTAACCTAACATTGTATCCAAGTCACCCCAAGTTTCTTTTGCCGGGATATCTTAAATAACATGTTCTTACTCGATTCTCCTTGGCCCAAAATAAAACAGCAAAGAAATTGAAAAAAACAACATCGCCTGAATGTCAATGTTCTAACTGACATCAAGCCCAGTGTTTCAGATTTTGGTGAATGTCAAAACAGTCGACATCCGGGAGGGAGAGAATTTTTGCCGGGATGGAAAAATACTGAATCGCGATAGGTGTTCAAGCCTTATGTGACAGCGGGAATGCTTTGGACATTTGTTACCCATGAACGAAATAAGCACCTGTCGGGTGTGAACTTCCATGCACTGAGTTCGTTTTGAGTTTGTTTCAGTTTCTCTTGGCATTCTTCCATTTCTTTAGTCATCCTTTGAAATACTAGGTTGACTGCAGGATCAAGAAGCATTGTTTGTAACTGTGCTTTGTTCTGTGTCTGTGACTGTTTGAATTCTTGGATTTGATTCTGAAACAAGAGTAAATGTTTGTTATTATAGATAAATAATATACATTTTTTTTACTTTCTTCATAATGTGTTACTTGGTTTTTATTTAAAATCTTAATGAATAGAAATTAAATTTCTGAACTCCTTCCCCACTACATTTAACCTTTTTACATAGAATTTCCCATATTTTGTGTTTTCAATTTTCACATAAATAAGACTGGTTGATATTTATTCTATGTGCATTCAATACAAAATCAAACGAATATCTGCAAATGACCAATTAGAAGACTTACTATATAATCCTGCAGTTCTTGTTCCTTGGTTGTCAATCGGTGAACTAGAGTATTTTCTCTGCGTGCAGCATCTCTCTGATGCTGTTTTAATTTTGCCTCCAAGTCTTTTATATCTTTTTCATCTGCAAATTTATATTGAAAATGATTTAGTCATTAGAAAACTCTTTAATCATCATAGTTTTAGCTTGAAAATAAACATATGTATTAATTTTGCACAAGATTTTAGAGGAACCGATTACTGTTTGTAAGTTGATCTTTTTTTTTTAATCTTTGATAACATTTTCTCAATGAGTCAAATGTAACATTCAATGGCAGTTGATACCTAGAATATATATGGCATTGTTTTTATTATATTACTTTACCTGTTTTAGAATTTCTTTGCTTCTCTTCCAACTGACGAATTACTTTTTCTTGGTCTTTAATTCTGTTAAAGAATGAAATTATCCATAAGACAAAGACTTCAAATGATAGTGGTTATATTAGAGAGGAGAAAAAAATACAAATAAAGTTTACATCGTTTCAAGTTATGACACAATCTTAAACTCTTTTCAAATAGAAATGAAATCTTACCTATTAACAAGTTCTTCTTTTGATAGTTCAGTCAAATCAGCATCAGACCTTGCCTATTTAAATATTATAAAAAAGTCAATTTTACAAAAATGGTTTAAAATCATAAATAAACAATAAAGCATCATGGCGGATATATAATTTAACTTTCGCTTTGATAAATCTATATCTTACCCTCTTTGGGGAGGACGGAGAATCCATCTTGAAAGAAATCTATATCTGTAAAGTAAATCGGAAGCAGAGGTGTTAGAATTTATCCATCAAATTGGCAGACTGAGAGATATATGTTTAATGATCTATGTCAGGTCCCCAATGTGTCAGTGTACCTTTACGAACTATAGTAACTAAACAGTGGGGCCAGGAAGTAAAAATGTATTTCCAGAAAACAAGCTTAGTTTCATTTTCGTTAATGAAGTGTTAAGATAGGTGTTAAGTTTATTAGCATTTGCTAACGACCAAATCTGACTCTTTCATGTAAATTAAAAATATAAACACATGCTGTCAAAGATTCGCTGCTTAAACATTTGCACACCTTTTCAGAAATGCGGCGCGCACCTTCAACAATTGTGTTTAAAATGGCGTCCCAACCACGCCTTTTGTTTACTACATTACTGCATAAATGAGCATTCTTCATCAAGACATTGTTGTGATTCGACAAATCTAAAACGTCGTTTTCATTCATGACTTATTCAAAATGAAGATTTACCTTGCTTTCTTCCGAATTTCTGCAATTTATTTATGGCAATGTTTAGGCACTCTTAAGCAGGAGGCGGCCATATGTAATTACAATGGCATTCTGGGAAAATTCAATAAACTTCAATCAATAAACCAAATTGCAAATTTAAAAATCATAATATTTTATCAAAGTGAATTTTATACTATAAAAATATTATATTGCATATTTTCAGAGCATATAAAGGTACCATTTGTATATCTGTTACTTTTGTTTTTTCTTCGAGATTGTCAGGTCAAGGTTAAACTTCTGCTACGAACTAAATAAGAAAACGAACATGTTGTTATCCAAAGCTTCAGTGGCAAAATGGTAATGTCATGTGTTAATTTAATTCAATTTTTTTAAAATTTGCAATATATTTATGACTTTTAAGTTTGCAATTCTTTGGAAATTAAAAAAATTGACTAAACATGCTTAAAGGCATTTGTATGGTTTTGACCAGTAAATGTTTAGGCTAACGTTATGCCATTTGCAAAGATTTAATTAGGATATAGACAAAATAGTATTAAATTCATTTTCTTGAAGCCAAAATCATGACTCTATTATTTATTGAAGAAATAAAGCAATAAATTGTATTATTTAATTCATTTTCTTGAAGCCAAAATCATGACTCTATTATTTATTGAAGAAATAAAGCAATAAATTGTATATATCTGTTGTTCAATTACTAACGTTATAGAGCTTGTTACAGTAATTTCTTTTTGTTTGTTAAAATGCATGGAACAATACTGGCCTGCCACCAATTATGCCAAGTACTATTTCTTGCCAGTGCATTGTATAGTAATAATCTTACTTGTTGATAAAATGACGCAACAATGCACTGGTGAGAAATGGTTTTTGGGGAGAATTCTAAGGTCATGAGCTATTGAGATATCCAAGTATTCAAGATATAGATGGTAAAATACGTAAAAAGAAAAAGTAGTGGGGACTTACAAATCACTTCGACATATCCATTGTATTCAAGAATTAGTGTTCAAGTTATCGAAGTTCAACTGTCTATAGTTTAGCAGGGGACTTGCATATAATTTTTTTATTGCACAGATTGTGTCAAAACCTGTGACTGTGAGTAAGTGTATTCTTTATGACCAGTTTTGTATGCTTCATAGTAAAACAAAAACAAAAACAAAAAAAACCCCCAAAAAACCCCAAAACCAGGTACCTGCTCGGCCTCTTTATAATGACCTTCAAATATCTGGTCTGAACTTTTGTTTATGAATTTTTCAGTGCTTTAACAAAGTCAATCAGTGCCCTGGGAGCGATGGGCATGAGGATGAAGCACACCTTACCAGATCTGCCCTATGACTACAATGCATTGGAACCGTACATCTCAGCTGACATCATGAAGCTCCATCACAGCAAACATCACCAGACCTATGTCAACAACCTCAACGTAGCTGAGGAGAAACTGGCAGAGGCAATGGAGAAAAGTAAATGAATGACCCAAGTTTTATTGCTGATCATCTTCCCTAGACTTTTAATCAGTTAATTATTAAATTGGAAATTTATAATAAAATGCTGGATTTGCTTCTACGAGTATTTACATAGTAATTTCATAAGTCAGTACTGACATAATATTGCTGAGCACTGTTTCATATTAAAGGGTTTTTTGTCATTCTTGACAATTAAGGGATAATGTGAAATACCACGGTAGCTGAAATTACACTGAAAACTTTTTTTTCCAGAGGATGTCAACAAAATCATTCAGTTGCAGGCAGCCATAAGATTTAATGGAGGGGGTCATTTGAACCACAGCATATTCTGGGAGACCCTCAGCCCTCAGGGAGGGGGAGAGCCCCAGGATGGGGCCCTTAAAGACTTGATCCTGGAGGAATTTGTCACATTCGATGCTTTGAAGAAAGCATTGACAGAAGCGTCTGTTG
The DNA here is from genome assembly GCA_015776775.1 of Magallana hongkongensis. Classification (NCBI taxonomy): domain Eukaryota; kingdom Metazoa; phylum Mollusca; class Bivalvia; order Ostreida; family Ostreidae; genus Magallana; species Magallana hongkongensis. The sequence continues at coordinate 41,738,349 of CM027471.1, forward strand.
GGGTCCAAGGATCAGGATGGGGCTGGCTAGGCTATGACAAGGCAGGCCCACTCTTTGAGGGTTGTTACATGTGCCAATCAAGATCCTCTTCTAGCTACAACAGGTGAGACAGAGTTGCATATGTTCATATACTTTTTGTACCATTTTCATGGTTGTGAGAAAATAAATTTGACTGTTTAAACTTTAATGGCAACATTTTAGAACACGTTCAAAATTATGGGTGATAATGCACACACTTTTGGATGAATTACTGCATTGCTAGCTTACAAGTGTTATTTGGTTTATTAGCTAATGGGTGACCCTCGAGTTTTAGCTCATAGGTGATATCTGTGATGTTAGCTTACGAATGAATTGCATTATTTAGCTTATTAGTGACAGATGACAATAATTACTGGTATTGAAGTCCTACAACATTGCACTCTATAGCTTATCAGCTACAGTGTATTTTAAGTGTATGTATTTGCATATTACGCATATTGCCATGAGTGACAATGCACTTACTGGCTTATGGGTAAAATACAGGTTAGCTTATTGGTGGCCATGAATGTCCGTTGAAATTGTTAACTATTGTCATGGCATGCTCCTGTTTATTAATGCATAATAGATTATACATGGGTGTGTTAAATTACTATCATACGCTGTAATAGGAAAAAATACATGCAATGAAGCATTCAGGCGGCAAAGTTATGCAGGTGGATGGGAAATTTCGTTTGCCAACAGGTTGGCAGTTTTTGTGTTCATACCTGTCTGTTTACATTTTGTAGGTCTTTACCCTCTTTTTGGAATAGATGTTTGGGAACATGCTTATTATCTTCAATACAAGAATGTGCGACCAGACTATGTCAATGCCATATGGCACATCATCGACTGGAAGAGTGTCACTGAAAGATTCAAGGCGGCCTTGTAAGGCAAATCTGGAAAAAGCTAGATTTGTCTCCCTTTGAGCAAACTGAAAATTTAATGCATCTTATTTTGTTTTGGTGTAATAAGGCATTAATGGTGCAAGCGATGCAATTGATGTTGTTATAAGAAGTGTTCTCAGAGTGCTAATGTACAGGCGCATTCCTTTTTATGACACAGTGGATTAAATTCATGTCAATAAAGTTTTGATTGTGTGCGATATATAGTGAAATAAAATATTGTATGACTTTATTGTTTTTGTAATTTCTATGATGACTGAAGCAAGCCTAATTTTTGAAAGATTGTTTCAGGGTTACACTTACACATTTATAAAGTATTTAACATGATTATACTGAAAGAGGCAGGGATGTGCCTTAGTTCCTGCCATCTAGTTCCATTAAAAGTTAAAACACCTAACTTGTATCTGATCACTTAACAAATTTTTAAGATAGAGGAATGAAAGTGGCAACACAGAACACTGTAATCGTGTTTTACTTTATATGGGTGTACTATATTAAATCATTAGTATGGAACCAGTATCTTCAAATGAACACAAGGCAAGATCTCAATTTTGACAGGCAAGGAGTGTGCACTGATCTTGAATCAGGTTTTTAAGACCAAATGCCAAGGTCAGAGCAGATGTATGTTTAAAATCCTTGTCCAGAGCCCCACTATTTCCCCTGTATAGCTCTATCAACTATTCTACACGCATAGTATGGAAAGATTTCAGAGGACTTTGCATTGACCTTAACCTTTGCCTTTCAAATTTAGTTCGAGATCATTTCACATCCTTGTTGAGAGTGCTTGTAAAATGATAGATGTGCAATACTCTTGAACTAAAGAGGTATAGCACCTTTTTCCATTATTTCGCCTACACCTGTGTTTGGACGGAAAGTACTGTTACTAAAAATAGCTTCAGGTACTTGGTTGTCGCAATATGATTATCGAAACCTAGATACTGATTCCATTATGGTGTCTATAAAAGCTGTTTCATCATAAATTAGGGAAACACTGTGTAAAATATCAGTTGATAATCTGAACTGTGATAAGTTCATGCAAAATGCAGTGGATCTACATGTAAGTAAGATATGTAAAGAGTACATGTATAGTGTTAATGAAGAGATATGTTTATATTGGGTGTGCTCATTCTAAAACTGAATTAAACAACATAATTTTGTTTAATAAAACCCAGAAGATTAGATACATGTAACTTAATTAATAATCTCTCTATTCTTTTCATGTTTCAATTAAGTAAAAAAAATAAAAATATTTACTACTTGGTGGATTTGATCCAGCGACCACAAAATCAAAAAGACATCCACATTACCACTAGGCCACGCATCCAACACTTCCACAAGATGTATTTTCAATATAATATGTGGCTATATACATAAATGTATTAGAAAAGATACTAATTGAAATATTTGTCTAATTTTCAGTATGAAGACCACGTTAAACCAAAATTAATTAAATGTAAGAGTGTACTACAATATCTGTAGAGCATAATTTTAATCCGATTTCCTTGGTTAGAGTGGATCAAATAGTCCAATATCCAATTTTTTATCGTATACTAGCTATTTTTTCTATATACAATGTATCTCTAACAAAACCTGAATATTTTAATGAGGTCCTGCAAGATAATTCAGACTCTTTTATCATGGTAATTGTGTAACTTGAGATTCTTTGAATATATTTTAACTAAATATTGTATATTATTGAAAATGTTGATGTTTGCAAAAGTGCTATATTTTAGGCGAAATCTTATAACAAGTGCACTATACCTCTTTGAAAATTAGACGTTAAGGTCATAGCAAAGTTCTCTAAAATGCTTTTCCTCATGTCCTTAATTAAAGCAGGGATGGTCATCATCTCAATGTCATTTAAGTTTAATCAATAGTTTTTCAAAGTGAGGAAGGTCTCATCAACTATGTTTCTGTAAAATTCAAAAAGATATTTCTAACATGTATGGCCCTGCCTCCTCAGATTTTGGACACCTATTCAGGTATTGGATATGATTGTATGCAAATCATTAAAGCAGATACATGTGTGCACAGCACAAATGTCTCTGGCACTTAAATTTACAGTACTATAAGATTATCATAAATATAAATGTACCAGATAAATGTTAAAAAAACTGCACAAACCAAACCAATAATTGAACAAGCACAGAAAAGTTTCTTATCATTTATTTTGCAAACCCTGATGATGGTATCACAGGTATCATAATTATCTTTTTTTTTAAACTACTTCATGGAAATTTGAACAGCTGTTTTTTGATAATTTTGAAATATATATAATATATTTTTGATTATTTACATGCATTTTTGACAAACTCTGTTGACATAAGATATTGGTAAAATAAAACTTGGATTCCCGGCCACAAACCATAACTTGGTTTTAAACACTTTTAAAGACAGCTGTAATTTTTAAATATAATAACTAATACAAATCGCATAAAGATATATTTTAATTTCTAATTTCTGATTAAGGCAAGCAAAAAGAGAAATATACATTATCTTTTTAAAACTTTCAAAATCTTAAAAAGTCTAAAACTACAACTAAAAATCTAGCACTAAAATTTGATAATCTAATCTTAAATCTAAAACTACCACTAAATTTCAAGCACTACAGTTCATAAAGAAACTTATGTTTACAAACAGTGAAAGCAAATGTAAGGATTATTGATGAACACATTTTTGACCATTCATAATACTTTTTACTTATCATGCTTATGCAATACCAGTAAGTTCTTTTAATAATGCAAAATATCCTCCACATCCTTTTTTCATTGCAATGCCAATATTAACTCATCTGCTTGAGTATGCAATACTAACAAATCAAATCATCTCTGCCTCCACTCCTTCTAAACTTGAGACTGGTCAGTTATCAAAAGAGTACTTCTGCATACCTTAGCAAGTTCTTGGGTTGTTTCACATTTCCATATTCCATTCCAAGTCTATTGATCACTTATTCTGATTGGTCGGCAGTCATTACAAGTTAGGTCCATGATCACGTAAACACATTACCTTGTGGTCCTGTTTCCAATGTTGCTTCTGGCAATGGGAAGAACAGTACCTTGACAACTTACACTGGCCGCAGTACAAAAACTTCTCATTCTGTGTCTCCAGCTTCCGACACGCAGGTGAAGAACAGAAGATGAAAACTTCCAAAAACTGATCAAGCTCTTCCATGAGTTTGTCTTTAGGAATCCATTCCTCAGGTTTCAATTGGCTATAGAACCCGCTTGTGAGGATTCTTACACGGTCATGGAATTGCAAGACGTCTTTTACTCCTTCCAAATCTATCTTTGATTTCTTCAGTTTCACCACATACGCATTCAGTTCGTTTATTACATTGGACTTCAGAATAGACTTCCTTGCCTCTTTGTCACCAAGTTGCAGTAATGCTGCTAGAATTTTGGCACAGTAGGAAACGGCTTCAAGACAATAAATCCCAAAAGCTCCCTGTTGACACTTGATTTGTTGAAATATATGCCTGATGATTCCATGCTTTAAGGTACGGAGCCACTAGTGTTGATTTTCCCACAATGATCATTCTATACAACACGATACAAAACCCTTCCTAACAAGTTCTGGGTATTCTCTTTGTTCTAAAGCTGAGAAAATGACTGGGAGCAGATCGATCTTGTAGGTATTAATTCTCTTAATGAAGGCCACTGTTGTCAAGCACTCACTGAAAAATCCAATCACGTGCAGAAGGTGGGATACCCGATGCTCTCTACAACAGGCTTGTGGACTCTTGACCACCATGTAGATCAGTTTGTTGGCAGCTACCTCTCCGATACATTGAAGCACTTTCCAGTAGTTTAGGTAATGCTTATCCTTTAAACTAGCCCTCATTTTGTGCAGGGTTTCGTAAACGTCGCTCAAATTCCTGTAGTCCAATTCATCAATATATTTGCAGATGTCCGACACATAGCTCTCAATACTTCTTGTAGCAGCCATTTCACTTTCAAATTTACTAAAAAAAGAGAGAAAAAATTCTTAGAAAGTCCTGAAAATTCATTCATGTTCATTACCAAGAATAAAGACAGTATCTTAATCATTTAAGGACACAGGCAACGTTCCTCAGTTTTTTGATAATTTCCCTTTGTATATTATTTTATTTTATTTGTATTTACACCTGTTAAGGCCCAAAAATTGAACGTGCATTACCATCTTCTTTTTATAGCATGAAATATGCATATTGAATGCTTAAAAATAAAGTCATAGAATATATTTTCAGAATCCATTGAAACAATATCTACAAAGAGTAAATAATCATATCACATGAAAATATAATTTTTTAAATTAGTTAGTGGAAATCTTCACATTACAGTGATAGAAAAATAGTAAATAATAGAAGATAAGTAAATTGCGTCTCAGAAAATGGTTTTTGTCTTGTTTGCTGCCAAAATAATTTCTAGTCTACATTTCTCCATTAAAAACTATAAAACAAATAGGTGGTATATGATAAAATTTCATAGAAGGCTAACTCTTTTCAGATGATCTTTTACTTTAAAATTGATTCAATGAAATTTTTGAACTTATGTAGCATGCCATTCCATCTTTTAATAGCTGAATAGTCTTTGTGATTACTCCACTGCACTCAGAATTTGTTAACAAAATCCTCATTGTAACATAAAGGATCAAAGAGTAAAATTATTTATTGGTACAATACCATAAAACTTTCATTGAACTGTTGATTAGCTTATTATTTTAACACAATTTCACTATTTCACTTTGAGGTTGATGAGGGTGTATCAGTTAAGTATTAGCAGGTAAACTTGGTGGTGTTTTTAGGTCAATAAAAGGAATGCACTGGACTATAGGAACATAGGCATGCTCTAAAAGAAGTTGTTTAAGACTGAATTCAAAATATTCATGCAACAAGATATTTACAAATTTTATGCAAACAAATCATAATTTAAGTAGGTTTCCATAGTTTCTTATAGCAATGTTGAATTAGCCTAATGGCGTCACCTATCAAACTTGCCTATAAGCTCTTGACTGTTGGTAGATTTGGTGATTTCATTTAAACTAATGGTCAACATTGGTAACCAATTTCTACCATGTGGAACCATGCATTTGTAGATTTGGTGACCCAACTTGCCGTTAGTAACAATCTGGTTAACTTTGAATGCACCTTCTATCTTGCTGTTATTCAAAAAGAATATTGATATACATACACGAAATAAAACCACCGTTTCAAAGCGTCCACAATATATGATATGAGACCTTGCAGTTCTCCTGCCATGCCTGCAAGTGATGAGGTAGACATCATATACGTCAATATTTACGGACACGATTTGATGAGTGATACGATTTTGTCAATTAATGTGTACAAAATATGTAAAAATAGGGTGTATCATGCATCCCGTCAAATTATTTTCAATCATGCATTTGTTTAGCCAGGCTTGAACAGTAATCAAACAAATTCATCTCTTCAATAAGCTGTAAACCCAATTCGCTCGAAATGCTGCGAATGCTGTGATTTTCAAGGATAAAGATATATTTTTTTTAATCTGAAAGGTTATTATTATTAAACTTTGATCACTTAATTAGTTTAATCATTTCTGGACCAACCTTGCAATCGTTGATGCTGTGCTGTGATGAACCGGAAGTTTTCGTATCAAGTGTCAAGTTTACGCGGGAAAAATGACCGTCGGCGGATCAAGGTCAGGCGTAGGAACCGAGACAGAGCTTATTTCTGTCCCTTTGCAACAGTCGTCTTAAACTTCATTCATGGAAATCTTATGAAAATAATTTACTTGGCAAACTTTTATCATGAAAAACAAACGCATACCACGCACCCGGGATAATCTGACGTGGTTTACAGATTAGAAAGTGGGGGGTTGTTTCTGAGGTATAATTTAGCAGGGGGTGGGAAGGGGGGGGGCGTGGTCGCAGTACTGGTCTATACTAGGTAATTTGCGTTGAGTTTTATAAGTTTGGATTTTTCCAGAGTTGACTCATGAGGGCGTCTGGACAACCGACCCCCATCTATATCCGCGCACGATGAAATAATTTAACTGTTAAAACCCTGAGTTTTTGTTTCGACCACTTTTTGCTTGATATTTCGATAATCATAAATACCTGCTCACAGCTCAAACTGTATTCATCCACTAATATGAAAAATGTCCAGATTATCTGTTTTGAAATGCCCCCTCTACCGCTTCAGGTTTCAATACACATCCAAAAATAGAAAGTCTACGGGGATTTCGCATTGCATCAGCCATTAATAAGCCCGGATGATAACGTTGAAAAAATTTCGCGAGGTATCCCGAGTACTTCCGAATAGAGAAAAGATGTAAACATTTCCCATTATAAATCTCCGTAAGAAATTTATTTTCGATCCTGTGAACTTGAAAAATGATAATTGTTCAATGAAGATATCTTGGATATTCAGTTTCCCTTTCATCGATTTCAACTGTATTTCTTTCACAGGTATGTGTATTTTTATTAAAATCATAAAAAAGTGATGGAAGCAAGAACTTGGGACAGACTATACCTTCCCAATGAAATTCATAATGTTCATGAATAGCTTTAATTTAATGAATGGGAAGTAAATATAGGGGAAGAGGTAGTAAGGAAATTCACCCAAGGAAGGTGTAACCCTTTATATAAATCAGGTTTATTCCACAAGAAAATTCCCATTTAGTTTAGAATGACAGACTTTTTAATAGCTCACAGGCCCCCCCTTTCTCTCTCTCTCTCTCTCTCTCTCTCTCTCTCTCTCTCTAACCCCCCCCCCCCAAAAAAAAATGTGAGATTAAAATGATACGCTATTGTTTAGTATTGTACGACATATTAAATGTAACAAGCACATATATAGTAACAGGAGATGCGGGCCGGATATATAGATAGGGATAACTGCCTATGATATATTTATATACATTTGGTAACAATTACGTAATATCATGAAGACAACTGAGGCCTGAACCACCCCCTCCCGAGAACTTTTTCTCACAACCGACATTTCTTAAACATACAGAAAAATTATTTCTGAAGGAGCTGGTCTCCCTATCCCACTTTTTTGGAGTATATGTAAAATTAAATTATTGGGTTACTGATACTACCCCCACCCCGCCACACATAGCAGAATAAGATTTTAAAGATTTGTGAATAGATTTTTTTGGTAATATTGTCAAGATTAAAAAAAAAAATCTAAAGTATTTTGTAGTAAACTTTCGTCACTGAGCTCCTGTAAACACAGCCTCTCTCTCTCTCTCTCTCTCTCTCTCTCTCTCTCTCTCTCTCTCTCTCTCTCTCTCTCTTTCTCTCTCTCTCTCTCTCTCTCTCTCTCTCTCTCTCTCTCTCGCAATGAATAAGTACTCTCTTCATCCCTTAAGGTAATTATCGTCTGACGTAATTCACGCGTTATTACGTTTTTTCCGTGCCCGATCTAATCGAAACCTAACGCTACGGTGTACATGTGTTTCAAAACAAAAAAATCAAGCTGATTAGAAATCAATTCAAAACAAATCTATTAAAAATCCTGAAAACTGTAACACTTTTACGCTGTAGCGATCCTATTAACGTCTTTGCCAAAAAAAAAATGTTTTTTTAAGTCTTAAATTCAAGAGTGGGAGGTAAAAATCGGAATCCTTAATTTCAGCTAGAGGAAGTAATTGATGCGTGTATTTATGAAATTGTAAAATTGAGGAAGTGTTTTTCAAAACAGAATAATGAGTAATTTTGCGTGTTATCCTTTTAAAAAAAACATTAGACAAAGGACATGCCCTGATGCTTACTTTGATCACGTGATGACTATTGAAACCTTTCAACTGTCCGGTGCTCACTACCTCACGGTGGGTTTTCGTGAAACGTGATTTCGTTCCATAAATAGGAATGCAATTGTATAAAGCTGCACGCTGCAAATTGCAAGTAAGGTAAGTGTTTTCTGCCAATTAACTCCGAGGAAAAATATTCTGAAAGCAAACTTTTTGGCTGAAGCTACTTTCCTTCCTATTTATTAGGTTAAACGTGCTATTTTGCTTCCCATTTTTAATCTTGATAACCATAATAGTTAAATATGAATATTTAACTTAATTAATTTATCATCAAAAGATGATTTTTGAACCCATAGCGTTTCCTTAAAACCCGGAAAAGTTCAATTTATTTTCGATTTCCTTCATGATTTTACATTAATAAAGATGAGCTATTCTTAATCCATTGAAACACCGCCGCATATAATAGTATTCACTTTGTGTCTATTTTGTGTGAAATTGGTTAAAAAGGCATTGCTTAACAAAACATTTTTATGCTAATATTTTCATCCATTTTTTCTGCACTGATATGTTAATGAGAATACAGAAATCCATCAATTATTTGAATGGCTAATTTCTAATAACAACTCGTTAGTTAAATGTCATGTTGATATTATTTCTTCCTGTTTTAACAAACAGATAATCGATGCATAATGATGCAATAATTGCTATTAATAGCTCAGTCAGATCTTTTTGAACTGTGGTACATACAACAGGAATCAAATAAAAGTAATATCATCGATTTATAACATAAATCATAAAAACATTTTAAAATGTACATCATTTTTATTAATTATAAGGCATTATGAATGGTGAAGAAATGCAAAAGATTTCATCAGACGAACATTTGTGCGTCACGCGAGTGTCGTGCAATGAAAGTTGAAAACGTGCAAAACCCCGTATTCAGTGCCCAGTCCGACCAACTTAAGACTAAGTCGCCAGAGAAGATAGAAGTACTTTACTCTAGAGCAAATGGACACAAGGTTTTGGCACTTGGCTCCAGCAGCTCTACAAGTTTTTCCGGAAGTGAACCCGTAGAACACGACGAGGAAGCGGAAGTGAACCTGTCAAAAAGAGGCTCGTCTCGAGGACTCTCGGAGAGTTCCGGTTACACCGGATCCTTGGACAGAATACCTGATCCGGTCCTGGACAGGATTCCTTGTGATCCGGATGTTCCCATGATGGCTTACTTTCATAGAAATTCTAGAGCTAGCTCCAGTAGCACAACGTCAGATTTGTTTCTGTGGGAATGTGAGTACAAGAATTTGAATTGTGTTTTCCTGAATTTGCATTAATGGTTATATGGTTCGATTCGTTATTGTTCTATATTGCATTATGATGAATATATATGCAACCAAAATAAGTGCATGTTATATATATTCTGTTCACAAATTATGTTTAAATTAAACTTCTTACTAAATTTTTAAAATGTTGTTATGAAGGAGTCAACTAATTGTAAAATTACGAAAGCAACTACATGTAGTTGTTATAAGATACATACATATACAACAGTTTATCCTATAAAGGCTCGACCTGCAAAATGTTTAGAGATACAGCTGCATCCAAAGAAACGATGGAGTTCTGGAGCGAGGTTGAAAGTCCAAGTCAAAACAGCACAAAAAGTTGCCATTCCAAGGTTCATGTATTGCCTGAATATATTATTTGAGAAAAAAATATAGCTTTCAAAGATTATTGTTCATTTAGACGATACACATTGGAAAATTGTTTAGCGGTAGGGGTCTGAGGCCTATACTTTAAAAATTTACTATTTAAATTTGATATGTTTGATTATTCCGAGGGGAGGGGAAGTCTCCCACTCCCCCCCCCCCCCCCTCGGAATAAGCACATGTACAAAAACCTTACATATAGATATTATATTTTTTCAGTTTTGGATAAGATTTTATGAAAAATTGAAAGAAAAATTCCCTAAAGAAGATGGACTGAACAGTAAACAAACCAAGTTCCTCTTGAAGACATTACTCGAAGTGTGTGATGATGGTATGTGTCTAAGTACAATCACTCAAGAAAAGTAGTAAGAACCATTTTAACAAGGCCTTGGACTTTCAGCAGGACGTATCTATCTATTTCTTGCGTCAAAACAAGTTAGAAATGACGCTGGTTTCGAGTGAAATATACACCGATTGCGTAGTCATAGCTCAAAAGCCAGACAAATCTTGTTGATTTCAAAGAGCAACGACTGGGTGGCCTACAATGAAATACACAGGCCTACGTCACAATGCTGTTTGACACCAACTAACTTAAGTCCAACCTCTTGTTAAAATGGTTCTATATATACACTGCATGAGCACTAAATATGTACTTCTGTAAACCAACTTGTTTTCGCGACAACTTTATATCGCGATTTAACAGAAGTAACTTGTTCGCGACGACTTTTTTTTCGCGATCAAGCTTTATTTATACTTCAGTAGTCTTTACACCAATACAGCAAAAGCTGGTTCACGGAGAGAAATATTCGTGACGACGAGCTAGGCTCTAGCAAACCTCGCGAATATATCTCGCACGTGAATAAAGTTGGTTTGCAGTATACAGCTCAGTAATATACAAACTCCGTATAACGATATGAAGTTTGATAAACAAGATATTTCCTTTCGCTATAAGTAAATATACAGATAATGACCAACATTGGCAGAAGTCTAGATAATATAAAAACTATTAACAAACGTGAGGTACATATGCATTTTTCCTGAAAAAATATATTTTAGATTAATAAATTGGTAATGTATAACGACCACATTTTGTACCTTATAAATGAATGGTCCGATATACTTAATCATGATATCATTTTGAAGGTGTTATCAAATAAAACTACTCCACCAAAGGAATTTTCAAAATATTGATTACGGTCCAAATAATTACACCTTGAATTTTGCATTGAATTCTATGGGCAACGTCTGTTTTATTAAAATATTGTAAAAAGTAACTTAAAATTCGTAAAACTCTCTTGGTTAATACATCCATAAACTTTCTCTTTATTAAAATATGAAATAAAATAAATCATTCACCGCAGATTTTACGACAAAATTAAAATTGTCTTTTTTCATTAAGGGGAGGAAATTCATTGAAAAAATTTAAGGTGCAAAATGACCAGCTTCTTATATGTTGTCAGTCATGTGAATTTGGTTCATTTCACTTTCATTGCTATCTAGCAATACATATTTAACTAGTTTAAATTTATTCAAAATTGTTCAATATCCCTTCATTATACATTGAATACCTTATATTCTAAATTTGTTTTTATTAAATATTCAATGTTCAAGCATTACAGTTCATGTTAATTACTTAGTTTTTTAAATTCTTGATTTTACAGTGGAAGGAATTGTCGAGTTGTCCAGGTTCTTGAAGATTGTCAGGTTTTTTGGTCCAGTTAAAAACGATGGCGACTCTGGAAGGTGCTGTCTCGTTAAACATGTAAGAAAAAAATCTGAAGTTAAAGTAAATGAATATCATTCATACTGTAATAAACATTTACTGCTAGTAGGCTAATGTTGTTCTAAACGACTTCATTCATAGCATATATAACTCATTATAAGTTAACAATGCAATGCAACTTGAAGAAGACTGAAGAATGTAAAAACAGGCAATTGGAGCGTACTGCATAATCATAGGCAATCCGTGACTCCGTGTCAAATATGGGTTTCCAGAAATTTCCGTGAAAGATTTTTTTCATAAGGACGAACTAAATATGAAAATAAACTAGCCCTTTAGAAATTAATTTCTTGACCCTCTGTCGATTAATCTTGACCAAACCTAAACTTGATTTGTAGTTTCTCACAATAAAGCTTCACAGCAAGTTTCAAATTAATTCACCAAACCATAACAAAAAAGTCTGGAGAACCAAATCGGGAGAGAATGATCGACAGTCAGACGAAAATACAGTGATATGAAGACTATAGCCCCTGGGTTTCACCGATAGGGGAATAATAGCAATGTAATCCTAATTTGGAAACTTTCTTTATCGTTCCTCAAACTCAATGAGATAATATCTATATTATTACAGCTCCATGAAATTATGCAGAAATCTGTACAAAAAGACGCTACAACCAAAGAGAGAGTGAGGTACTGTTACTGAAAGTGAATCTGTGTACAAAGAAAATCTATAAGCAAATAAACATGATTACCATGCATATCCTAGAAACGCATTCTCTGTGTGATTAAACATAATGGTTTTTACGGAAATTTTATTCATTAAGAAACTTCTCGGATTAAACCTTACAAGATAAACAAAGAAATTTAAAACTTTTACTCAGCGGAATATTCAATATCTTCTGTAGCTGGTTTGCCGGTGAAATGTCCAGAACTGAAGCCGATAGTCTACTCCGAAACCAGAGAAACTGCACTTTCTTAGTCAGGTAGTTGATACACCACAAACGGATGCTACTTAGGAGGGTTCGATCGGTCGTGGCCATTTTTAAACTATATATATCTCCTTTTGAAAAGAGATCTTGATGAATATCTGAGGAAAACGTTCATAAAGCTAAAATATATTGAATTTTTTTTTTTTTTACTAAATGACATTTTATGGCTAAAATTATGATATCTAACCTTTTTAGGTAGATTTGTTGACCATCTAGCTATACCCAAAATATGATTTGTGAAATGAAACAAACATGAATGAATAAACCTTTTCATCGTTATGTAATCTATAGTTCTAAATGTCAAAGAGAATCCATCAAAGTAGGAGTGGGATTTAATCGGATTCCCCCCCCCCCCCCCAAAAAAAAAAATATTTTAGTTGATTTTGTTTCATCAGAATGAGTCAGAGCGGGTCAGACAATGGTGACTTTGTGGTGTCAGTGGTGGATGGAGAGGAGTGTGTCCACTTTGAAATAGAGGTAAGTCAAATATTTAACAGCTAGTTGAAATAACGTTTACCGAAGCAGAGTCGACTGTATCTTTAGAACAATATTGGCTGCATGTTTTTTATTGTAAAATTTAAACACAACCTAATGACAATAAAAATGTTGGTTCATTGTTTGTCCGTGTGAATTACTGGGTTACAGGGACTGATTGAAGCATTCTAAGAATATTGTCGTCCAACTTAAATTTGGTTGATCTACATGTATTTTACATTACAGAAATCTTTCTTTTCCAAAAATGTAACGATTAGATATAAGGTGTTTTAAGTAACATATGCAGAACATCGCCCCTAACTATCGTCAACATGTTCTACAAGTACATGTATCTTCTTTCATCTGGGGAGAGCTACATTATACGGAATTTTGGTTCACGAATTGATAGAAAGTTTAAACCGTGCATATTTGAATTGTTATAATAGCACGAGTTTACGGGGAAAACTACACAAAAAGGCAGCAAAACACAGTTTATTTTGCTTTAGATCAAGCGACTGGTAACAGTTTTCCTTACGCATGGTTTCTTTCAGCATGCAAGAAATTTCAACATCTCTATTTTTACTTTTACTCTTTCAATAGGGTAATCCCATGGAGTCGGCAAAGAGTCCAGACTTGAACTGCCACCTGCGTTTCCTGGGGAGGACCTACCGGACACTCCCTGAGGTCATAGGGGACCTCCGGACCACGCCCCTACATGACGAGGACAGCGGCGAGGATATCTGGTGTAGGCGAATCTGTCCGAACCTTCCCTTCAACAACGTCATGACCCCGTATAAGCGCACGAAATGAAAATGTTCCGGACACTTTTCTACTATCTACGAATGATACATGGAATATTGATCACTGTTTTATAATGTACATGGAATGTATACAGTTTTATAGCTTTTTGGTTTTGAAAAATATTCATAATCCAAAAGGCTATGGGAAAAACTTTAAATATATGGGCTTCACGTAAGTAAAGAAGTTTCTAGGTATTTCTAGAATATTCAAACATTGCACGTAAAAAAATCTTGATTTTTAAAGGTTTTTTATATTATATGTAAAACTGAAGAATCTGTCCAGCCCTTCCATAATAATGTTACGATCCGGAATTAGCGTTCCAAATGAATGAACGGTTCGGACACCGTTTATCTATGCTACACCAAATATAATTTAATTGTCTTGTTATCATACTTCAAATATACTTAATCCCTCGGGCTCCACACAAGTATGAACATTTCTAGGTATTTCTGGAATATTTAAAACGGTATATCCAGAGACTTATATGAAGTAGGTAAAATGAGAGATTAGGGATACTCATATATGTTTTTTATATTTGTTATGTGAATTAAAAATATTCAACGAAGGAGTGGTGTTTTTTGTTTTGCAAATTCAAAGTGAATGCATGTTATTATATTTGGAACAAAATTGCAATCTTTTTTTTTTCTTTTTGCTCAAGGACGCATGCAATTTAAAGATGGCACATTTACTTATCGGTAGCACGGCCGTGAAATATTATTGTTGTTTATCCAAGCAATATATTTGTGGTTAGTATGTGTGTTAACTGATTAGTTTACTGGTCTGTTGCATGGTTTGTTAGCTCATATTTAGGAAGGACTTGCTCATTGCATTTATAATATACGTACTGAAAATGATTTTATGTGTTCCTATGTAAACACTTTATAGGAAGAGAGAGAGAGAGAAAGAGTATTGAATCTTTTTAAACCAATAAACGCACTGTTTGGTTGTTTATATTCATATCAATGTTTTTTATTACAAAATAAAAACATACATCGTATCCTATTTGATGCATAGTGTTTACATTGTAATTTAATGAATAATTCATATAGAATTTGTTTTCATTTAAATCGCACAAAAAATGAATTGATACCTATATATAATGTAAACTATAGGATTTGTGCACAAATCTGAATTGATACTTTTTAAAATGTATCAATCAAATATCTTTTTAACGCATTGAATACATGCTAAAACGAATTTGATGCCATGCCAGAATGAAAATCAAATGTCGCTCACATGAGTTTTTATGAAAATAACTTTTCTACATGGTTTCAAGGTCAGTCAGGCTATAAAAAGACACACGCCGACACAGATAATGTGTTCTGTTACTTTCGCTCCATTTATCAACACGTAGTTGACAGGGAGGCCTTTCCAAACATTATTCTTATTGCTTGTTTTTGTCTGAAAACTAATGATGATAACTAATGAAAATCATCATTAACAGATTAACCTTTGACCCCAACACTTGTTGACAGGAAACGCAACACGCAATTTCAAACGTGGAAGTGTGGTGTACAGAATTTAAATCGATCGTTAGAGCAAGTCCTATTGCTCTTCTTTGAATAATTAAGGAAGAATAGAACGTCGCGTTAAATTTTCCTCACCCTGACACATTTTATATCCCGTTTTCATTGCAAATCCAAAACACATGACTATTATTATTGAATCAATTTTTTAAAAGTAATAATTATTAAAGGAATATATCTTTATTTCATAAATATCTTTATATCATAACAAAAATTATTTGAATAAATTTCGAAATAAGGTACATTTGGGAAAAACAAGACGAAACCCAGCTAAAATATTGATATACATGTAAATTTTTACTGTAAATAAAATTGAAACGCAATTCAGCGAAAGTATTTTGTTACAGTGTAATATGAATTTGTCTTCCGTGGAATGCTGTGTGTCATTATGTAAAGAAATAATAATTAAAATTGAAATTTGCAACACGCATCTTGTTCGCGGAACCATTTTTCATTTATGAAGAAATTCGAATAAATACCGAAAATCCACGTGATATTTTCACTCCTTTCTGTATTTTAGAGGACGAAGAATCATGATAACTTGGGTAAGTCTTTGGGTTTTTAAATTAATAGAATATTTTTTATTTAAACACAAGGCAATGATTCGTCACTTAAAAGTAACTGTAAAATATATTCAAGGAACAGGGGAGAAGGGAATCATGAAATCATACTATTAATCTGCGAATTTATTAATATTAAAATATAAAAAAAAATGCGGGCTAACGGTGGAAATAAATATCATATTTTTGTATATTGCAGGGTATTTTATTGTCTGTCCTCTCTGTCACTGTCTCTCTGACATCCGGGTCTCTAAAACATCCCTCAGAGGACTGCGAGGATTACTGCCTCCCAGAAAAAACATCGTGTAGCGTCACGTGTAGACGGAATCATCTATTTAACAAACTTAGATTTTTTGACTGTTCAAGAACTGTGCAAATCTTCGTACTTAAACTGCTGTGACAAGTGTAACCAAAATGCACATCGGAAGAAACTCTCTTGGCAAAACTGGACTCAAAACAAACAAATTCACACCATACAAGGAGAGATTAAAGGCCCAAATGTCAATAAAGGTGAAACCAATATCACCAATATTGGAAAAGCACTGACCAATCAGACCAGTGGCACGCAGGGACCGGCCAATCATACACAAGTCAAAGAAGCACATAGTAATTCGACCACTGCTACGCAAGAGCCATTCCAACAACTGCATTCATGGACAACGATGAATCCGACATTGATGCGACAACAGCCGATGCCACCGGGAAAAGCGTGTTTGATCGTTTGTACGGCGGAGCGGTACACTTGTCAGAGGGAGTGTCAGTTGACCCCATACGATTTTGGGTGTATGCCTGAATGTGACGTTGATTACTACGACTGTGAACGAGATTGTCAAATTCAGGCACGTTATCACAGACATCCGTTTGGACGCTGAAGAAAATTCATTTGTGTAATATGTAATGAACATTTTTTTTATTTAAAAATTTTAATATTTGTTATTAATATATGATGTTTGTCTACCAACAAGCTTATGGAAAAGTGTCTCTCAAGCGTTGTTAATTGAGTGAATAAATTTTTGTCCCAAAAAAATATGGTCATTATGGTTTTTTTCTATTTTACAAAACCAGAATCTTTGACGCAAAATTAGAATATCAAGGATACATCTGTCTACAGAGTTCCAAAAATGTACATGCATTTGTGATTAATCGATGTGGTCTAGAAAAACATTATCTACTGTTAAAGGCTTTCATAAAATATCAACCAGTATTAGATTATATTTTAAGTTTTTAAAACCAGTATTGAGTGGGATTCACATTCAGTCTATAACCATTATAAAAGAATACGTTTTTTGGCGCATTATCTTATCGGTATGCATCATAGATTAACATTTTTGTGAGAATCATATGGCCATGATATACTGTAGGTTGAGAAAGATTTATGATGCGGTGTTTATAGTACATGTGTCGTCACTTAAAATGGAGCTAAGCTGAAAAGAAAACAATGGTATTTTTAAAAATATTTGAAGTCTTAATGTCATTGCATGGCGATGACAGTTTATGATCGTTCTGAAGTGAGAAAAAGTAACTTAATTATTAACTGGGATAGAATATAGTTGACGTAATAAATTGATATTTTTGAAAGTCTGATTTTTCTTATACTGAACCAATACAACACATCTGCCTGTATTTTTAATGTTTCTTAATATCTATATTGTAAAAGTAAACGACGAATAGGTAATTGAATGCCGAAATGGTCATCCCTTCAAGTTTGTCGCATTTTTATTTTCAAAAATAAAGTTTGAACATCATCTTGTCATCAGAAATCGCCACAAAACATGATTATTCTGACGAAAGAGTTGTCTTGTTTAATAAGTGACAACCACAGTTTAACAACAGATTCGTCATCAATCAAATATTACAAACCTCTATTACTTAAAACGACTTATTCTTGAATTATTTCTATATCAACAAACATGTTCATTTTCGAGAAATTCCTTACCTTGTCATTTCAAAAAAAGACTTATTTGTATTTGATAAACAAAATGAATACAAACGATAAATGTTACCTAACGTAAAAAGTTGGAAAAACATATTAATTAATCATTATTCACGAAAAAGAGAAGAAAATTAAATGAAAAACACTAAAATGTGCTATTGACTTGCACATTTTCGGAAATATTTGGCTTACCTAACATATTTCACATACTTAAAATAAAATATTATATATATGTAAGCATACAATTTAATGTTTATAGTACATCTGTCATCTACTAGAAAAGAGCTGTTATAAAAATAAAATATTATTAATTAGAAATTAATATCTTAATGTCCTTTCATGGTAATGACTACATGTATCATGACTTCGCTTATGATAATCATAAAATAAGAAGGAATAATTTACTCATTAACTGCGAAACGAATATCATTGATATCATAAATTACAATTTTTTGAAATTCTGATTGTCTAAAGATACTCGATCAACACAGAAAATCTGGCTGATTTCTCGAAATTTCTTAATGTCTATGCTTTTATAGGGTTTTAAACGGTATATTATTATATAAAACAGATGTCGAAAAGCTTATGTATTCAATTGATCGCATTTTATTTTCATTCAGATTTAACTTTTCATTATTATTAAACGCTGCATAAAATGATTTCTTTGTCTGAAGTAACAATTGTTTTGTTAAAAAGGTAACAAAAACATGTTAAGAAAAGTTGCGTAATCAAGAAAATTCCACACCTTTATTCCCATAAATCACTTTTACCTGAAAATAATTTCTAATTGAGGGGCTCACGTCATCTTATATCAACAAATACGGTCATTATCGAAAATTTCCTATCTTATTTTTCATGAAAAAGATTTGCCTGTAATACATGTACATAAACAAAAAAGACACAGATATCATTAACCATCCTGATCCCAAACAATCATCCTTACAATCTTGAAAAAAAGAGAAAACATTAAAGGAAGTAAACATGAAAAAATTAATTGTTGCTTAATTTATTTTAAAAGCCTTTTGAAACTTAAAAATGGGGTCTGTTACCTTTTTGTTTATTTCTATCAAGAGATTTTATCAATTTAACAGTCTCAGTGAAAGGTTTATGGAGGTAATCCATTATTCCCCAGCATGCATCTGTTCTCTGACGTAGATAAGCCACATTGCTGCTGGTGACTGGGTCAATGTTGGAACTAGGCCAGTGTTTATGTTCAGAGTTGATAAAAGTTACAAGAAAAAATATGCCTTGATGTGAAGAAAAATGTTGTGTACTGTCATGAGAAGACAAGGATTTAGTACATTTCTATAAATGAACCTCAGATAACAATATATGATTTGTGCAAAAAATGAATAGATAAATTAATTTGTGAAATATGAGACCATCGCATTCCAGATGTTTGTACGGAGATGTGGCAGTCAGTGTTTACATATATAAATAAAATGCTGTTTGTAGATTTCAATTTAAATTAATATTAAAATGTAATTTCATTTTCTTTGTGGGGTTTCTTACTGTTACTTTTTATTTAAATGCCCTGGAAAATTTTCTGATTTGTTTTTATCTTAATTCTTGATGATATATGTACGCCGGTTCTGTTTATGCTGTCAGAAGAATAACAGGACTAAGACACTTTTTAAAAGTCAGGATGCTGAGCAATGCACCTTGTGTGCTCATTTATGTAGCACACATAATGTTTAAACTCATAAACAAGAAATTCCCGAGTGCAAGAAAAAATAGGTCACAATAACACTGATCCACGGACATTCCATTCTAGTTACATGTCACATTAACTGCTGGTGGGAATGCATCATTCTGAGATCCAAAATCTTCCTCCATAAACACTGTTTAAAAATCACAACTCTTTACATCCATTGCAAGTTTCAATTCACATTTTGATGATGGCATTTTATCTCTGTTACTAAACGTGTGTAAAAATGCAGTGTGTCTCACTGGCGTCAGCATCAGTGCTGCCCTCTCTTAGATGCTTAGAGATAACCCAGCAGGGAGGTAATGAATCAAACAATATGGCAGCGCTCATGGATTGCAAGAATTAGTTATTCTAAGTGGCATATCTTCTTACTGAGGAAAGTTCTGTCTAAACGGTTTTCAGATATCATTATACACATCAAACAGACAAATTTGAGCCCTTGATAATTTTTTCATGTTCACTTCCTTTAATGAATATTTAGCAAATTTCAATTAAGAAATGAAACTAAATGAAACAAAACTGATACACGTTATAGATTTCACAATTTTGGAGGAAATATTTGCTTTACTTATCACAACCATCAAAAACTTAAAATTAATTTACCTCCAATTTCCGGTCGATTATTCCAATTTGTTAAGACTTTAATCCACTAACAAATTACATTTCTATTACACATCTTTCCATAATAACTTTTTTTTTATCAGGTGATAAATTCACGACCACGTACGTTTTAAAATTTTCATTTTACGTTACCTTTTTCATCAATATGAAAAAATTTCATTACTATGGAAACTTGCAGAATATGCATTATATACATTTTATTCGGGTGGAAATGAATCTTCCATGGCAACCATTTCCTGAGAACAAAAGACTAGCTACAGACAAATGCGTTATCACCCCTGACGAATTTGCTAGAACACAAAATAGATATGGCCTTGGCAAATGTAAAAGGATTGCTCCAAAAAGCTGTATGTCCTTGAGATAGACATTGACTTGATTTTATGCGACGAATTATGTACTTCGAAATAAAAATGTAAAATCAGCCATTCAAGTAAACCAAGTATTCCATCAAGTATTCCATTAATTGCCATTTCTATGCAACGAGAAGGTGTTTTGCAAGTTTCATATATAAAAAATGACCGCCCTTTATATTTTATCTGTTTGTAATCAAATAATTGAATTAGTTGGTATTGTTATATCAATTATATATATTTGCACTAAAATAAAAAAATCAATGATACATTCAACAGGTTCTAGTAATCTTACTAATAGCGATACATAGTTGTGTATCTCTGACGTTTAAGGATAGTTAATCATCACCTTACTTTAAAACAATATGACCTATTCAGATACTAGTAAGACAATAGACATTGGAAGTGTATTCTGTTTTCAAAAATTGATCACATACCTGATTTCCTATGATATAAATAAAAGTATAATAGCTATTAAATAAAAATTAAATAAAAAAAGAAAGAAAAAAGGTTCTAGATTAAGTAAATGTTGTAAATGTGTAAACTGAACTGTTGTCAGTGTAAAGCAATAACATTTCAAGAAAATCGAGACATTTTTTAGAATATACTACAATATAAATCATTTTGATTGTAAATATAGATATGTATAGTTATTTCAAATGTTATGCTGTTTTGCTGTCCTAATTATGTAGATAGCTTTAAAAACCTGATTTGAGGAGTGACACATTTGACACAGAATTTGAAATTTAAAAAAAAATATGGTTTCATGATGTGCCTATCTGTATCATAACAACATGAAGCAATCACCAGTTCACAATGCTTTTTGAAAAATTACGCACTTTGAAACAAAATTTTTAAAGTGTGTTATATTTGGAACCAAGTCAATGTAATTTTCGACATTTTTTTTCAAAATTTTTAATACGGTCGATATTAACGCACTTGAAAAAAATGTGCAGAGTACATTCGAAATTGTTAATACCCGCAAACATGATATGATACTCATATAAAAGATAATTGTTTCAACCTAATTTTGCTCCATGGAACAATAGAAAAAGGACTCGATCATGCATGCTGTATTTAGTTTTCTGAAAAGCAATTTTGTAATGAAAACGTTTGCCGATAAGATCATTCAGTTTGATAATTTGCACATAAAAATAATAGTTCAAGAGTTTTTGAGCTCGATAACCTGCTTATGATATAATGTTTGATGTATAAACCCTTACTAAAAAGACAAATGCTATTAATTTGTACATAGCAGTTTCTTTCATGATGATGTGTTTGTGAAATACAATTGCTTTTTAGCCAAGTTGCGATGTATTAATAGTTAATAGATCGGAATTGTGTGTTTCCTTTTTATTGGTGCATCAAGCTTTATGTTTTAAGTCATAGAATAATAGACGAAGAAAATATATCTTGGGTCTTGTGCTTCTTGTTTAAGGATCTAGATAGTGATTTTTCTATGAATTGTTCAGGGACTGTCTGGTACTTATATATAATTTTTTAATCGATTCTATTTGGCTTTTGAAATTCATTCTCAAAAATGCAATTCATCATGTTAATTTCAAAGACCATCGTCGAATGATTATAACAAAATGAAACTTTTTGGGACAAACGGTAAACAGACTGCGAAAGGTAAGCGTGCATGAAAAACCTTTCTTTTATACAACTCAAAATAAACTACAGAAAAAACATTTAAGGTTGTCTAGCAAATACTTTAATTGATGGTAAGTGATTTTTATTTTATTTGTGTATATATTTGAAGTATTTTACCAGGCTCTGACAAAAAGGCCAAAAAGATCTTATTGCAGCCATTGCTAGTTGAAGTTAGAGGGGACACCTGTTGTGGACAGGGGGTCTAAATAAGACATTGATGCCCTCAGTGGGGTCTAGTGGGGGTTCAAGGGGCAAATCTCCGCGACACACGCGGTGTTAATGCTGTGATTTTACTTTACTGGGTACCCATACCTACTAGATAATTTGATAAAGACCCCAAATTAAGTTTGAATAATTTAAAAAAAAAAAGATTTGTCATTATTTATACCTAATCATAGTCATAGTCAAAATGATTAAAATAAAGAACAGCGCAATAGACAAGGTAGTCGTTAAACTAATATACATGCTAAACGTTTCTATTCGGGTGATTAGTTTTTTGAATAGAAAACTAAATTTCTTCATGAAAGTTAGATTGAGATATATATTTTTGAGAGAATGCTAAATATCTATGTATTCTCCATCAAAGATTACATTAATTTCATGTTATTACTTTGTATATATATTGTTAACATCAAACTGAGATTTTAAATGTTGTGTGCAATACTATATACCGTTTCTGTAAAAATTTATATGTATAATTCATCTTATCCCTTATTATCTTGGCTAGCGATAATTAAATGCGCTCAGATTTATACCAGAAGAACTTATTAGTTCTTAACTCCCTGTATAGAATATCCATTTTGGTCATCGATTATATCGATTTGAGAATATTTTTTGAAGCTGTAAACAGCAACGCAATTATCCCTCACTCATAAAAAATAATGAAGGTCTTGAATAAAAATCAGATTATTCCGAGTAAAAAAATTTGAACGTTTTTCAAATTGTTAAATATGAGATGTCAAAATATACGATTTTAGGAAAATATGTATTTGTTTCAAATGATAGTATGATTGCTGAATTTTCAAATTTGATGTTGATTATATCTGAACATGATGAAAAATATATTAAAAAAGAGAGACGCTAAGAAATGAGACAAAATGTCTGTTCTCCCACTGAAAATAGGTTCTGCATATGACACAACTTAGGTTAATATTGAGTCCACTCCAACATAACGTGCACGATTAAATGAATTAAACGGCGCACATTTGTCAATCAAACTAAAAACTTCAGCTATAAATATTGCACGGCTTTATAACATAAGGACTGTCTGAACTTTTCGACTGTGTGGACCAACATGTTGAAATTTCTTTTGATTCTTGGCGTGATTTTATTTGTACAAGGCTGTACTCCACTTATTGAACACGATCAAAACAAGTACTGCCGAAGTATGTATGGTAAGTATTAATCTTTTCTGAATTTCATATTTTTTATAAATATTTTTTAATGTATTATTATTCGTTGAAAAAGTGTCCTATGCCTCTATTTACTTCTTGATTAATTTACAAGAGAACTCCAAAAAATCTATTGACATATAATTTATCAATCAAAGTATACAAGTTTGAAATAATCTTTGTCGCCCGATGTATAATTCTAATTTTTATATCATATGGGGGATAGTGTAAAATCAATTCATGCCCCACCCAGCACTACATTTTTAGACGTATTTTATCGATGACTTTGATAAATTCTCGTTTTAGCTTTCACTGCCACTGTACTGAGTTCTGAGGAAAGAAATGTGGAAGCTGTCTTTAAAATACGAGTCAATGAGAATATAAAGGTATATTATATTTCTATATATCTCTGTCAAAAGGGAATTTTGATAAAAACTTTATTTAAGTTTTTTTTTAGCCCTTGCTATTTTTTTTCAAAGACATAATAAATTTTTATGTAAAGGATAACCAGATGTATATTGATCAACTTTTTCCATTTTCTTAATTCAGTTGATTTAAATCATTTGTTCTTAGCTGTTTTGGCAATACATTTGATCTTAAGTTTTCTTTAAAACATACTTGTTGTTTGTTGGCGTTCACCAATAACTTTATTTCTAATGTTTTCTATCTCAAATTTTGTAATTTTCCCTCAGATGGTACTTGGGTACCCTAGAGAAATAGTCACCGTGTACGGCAGAGGTACTCTGCATTCGTGTGGTCCCACAAAGCTGGATAAAAACAAGGAATATTTCTTATATGGTATTCTTTTTATTTCCAATACAATATAAAAAAAATATATTATTAAAACATAAACTTTGTTCTTCGGATTCTTCAAAGCCTTAGCAATCATTATGTTGTTCATGCAATTGAAAGATGAGAAAATAAAGCTTCTAATTAACACAAATTGAAAAAAAGAATTGAATCACTGTTCAGGTAGTTTTAATTTTAGTGTTTTAAAGAATGGATTTATTAATGAATTTGCAGTTTCCATAAATGACACAACAACAAACAAACCCATAATCAACCAGTTCCATGAAGCAAGCTTTGCAAATATCACCAGAGTAAACAGCTATGTTTGCTCATGCACGGTAATAACGAACCAATTACATGTACATTATACACAAAAAATCGATGTAGGCCTTAATGTTTATTGACCTTGGGGATTTATATGTATATGGCATCTGTGTAGTATGTAAATGTTACAATAATAAGTACTGTTCATGTCTATGAGACAACAATGTTTTTATAGTTATCACTATTAACCGAGCAGGCCTAATTTTCAAAGGATTGAGAACAGTGCCTGCATGCATCTAGATTTTTCGTTATGTAATAAAAAAACTATTTCTCTATTCATTTCGATAAACTTATTTAATCATAATATTCCAGGAAACATGTGCATGAATTTCCAATTGTTTACATTGAAATGGGGTCATCATTAATACTTATCTAGGTGGTGGTGAATCTTCCATGGCAACCAATTCCTGAGAGTTTAAGACCAGCTAGGGACATATGCATTATCACCCCTGACAAATTTGACTGGTCATTTGAAAGAGGATATTGTGCAAGAAGAGGCGATAGATCTGGCTCTGGTCCATGTAAATGGATTGCTCCAAAAACTGCTGCGTGTCCTTAAATTTAGTATTGACCTAATTTTATGAGACAAAATATGCAAACCTTTAATAAAATATGAAACATTCTCGGAAATGTAATTTAATTTCCTACAATATGCAGAAGAAAAGAAGAAAAGAGAGGTATTTTAAAAGTTCCAGATGAAAACAATTTGACAAATTTCTATATTTTCTTTGCCGATAACCCGATAATCACATAATCACATCAGGTGGTAGTGTTATATAATTTACAAGTTTTCACACTGAAAGAGAGGATCCATGAAGGTCAACAACACATAATATTTGTCATAATCCATTTCATTTCATAGTCGTTATATGTTGTTCAGTATTTCTTTCATTTATGGATTATCATTATCCTCTTATATGAAAAATTATGACCTATTCAGATTAGACAATAAATGTCTTTTTGGGGGGTTGGGAGGGGATGGAATAACATGTAACATATATAATTTTCTATCAAGCGATTTTAAAGTATAAAAGCTTTCAATTCAAGAAAAGGTATTGTTACCACACAGGCTATAGATAAGTAGTGTTAGTGATTTAGTGTTGCCGATGTTTTATCTAATGTAAAGCAACGGCATGACTTATTCACAAATGTCTTATCAAAACATTAAAAAAACATATAAAAAGCGTCAACGAACCGACCTTTTCTATGCTAAAGTAACAAGTTTTAATTTATTAACAATTGAAATATATAACGTTACTCATTGAAAAGAACGAAAAACTCTCGGATCACTCTCGATCAGCTCGGATATTTAAAAAAACTGACGTATGGAAAATGACGTCATTATTATAGGCTAACATGCGATGTTTAATTTAACTTTGGGCTTTAATTATTATAGACAGTCGGATTGAACTTTATAGGTTTCAAATGAGTTTTCTTATTTCTTTAACAGAATCAAAGTGTACTGTCTCTATTTGAAAAAAAAAAATCTGCGTTCCGCCCAACAGTCACCACCTACACCCATTGATAGAAGTGTCAACTTGATTTTTTATTCTAAAATCGATTTCAGTATTTTAAAAATGTTTGTTATATTAACAATGTATTTAATTTTTTTCTTTTGTACTTTGAAAATAAAATATCATAATACATTTAACATTTTGAATGAGTTTTATTATTCGATATTTCGCCGGTTCTTTTATCATTCGAAATGAATAAACTAACTCGCACACCAATTTATTAAATCGCACCATTCTATTTACTAAACGAAAATTAGTTAAAAACAATATAGAATTATTTCTCATCAGCAGTTTCTAAGGATTCCTTAAGGAAAAAAATCATAAAAAAACTACATTTTCCTCAGAAGAATTTCTGCTTTTTTTAATATTTGTAAAGTTTAAGCTGAATTAAGTTCAAAAAATGTATATATATTCTATAGCCTGTCCAAAGTAATAATTTTATTTTTTGTCAATTTTATTGAAAATAAACATTCCTTTCATGAAGTACAATTGAAATCGATAATCAATGATAGTTAAAAAAAAGATCAATGTGTACTAAGAGAAACTAAAAGGAAATGGAACGGAGACAGATTTATTTCGGAGATAATTATAAGAAATTTTGACATCTGTTTTATCATTAGGTAGTACTTGGGACAATTTTGTAAATAACATCATCCGGGAAACTTTCATATTGTTTGCAATGCTTTATGAATATCAAATAATTTAAGTAGATGCGCTGGAAAAATATCATGGAATAGAGTCTTTCACATAAATGATTGCACACTGAGTAACCACACTTCACACACACACACACACACCAGTTCTACCACTCCCTCCCTAATAATTAACAATAGCAAATCAATAAGACGAAAATTGTACGTTTTAACTAATTTTCAAAAATGTTATAATTACTATTTAACAGTAACAAGTGATTGTGTACCTGTTACATCCAAATTATAAATTCTCTTAAATTTTAAAATGTATTCATAAAAGTTTGAATAATTCTAACACACTGAATACTGTGCATTTTATATTAAAAAAAACCCTAATAATAAGTAGATACACATTAACATTTGTCGGTTGTCTTTGAAATACGGATTTCCACTGACACATCAACCTCTATTAAATAACAAAAAGTAACCTTTGTTGCACCTGGATTGTCACCGGCACGACGAAATAAATTAAAACCGCAAATTTGTACAAAAAAACGGGAAAATTTTGCCATAAATATGGATCGCACGGATTTATTACATCAGAACAGTCTGTACTATACAACGGTGAACACAAATATGTTAGAATTCCTCGTGATTCTTTGTGTGATTTCGTTGGCACATGGGTGTTTTCCAATAACTGAACATGATCAAACCAAGTATTGTCGAACTCAGTATGGTAAGTGTAAATATTTTTGTTAAGATATAAAAGTCGTTTGACAGGAGACAAAACATCATGATCTTGATTCACGCGAGTTCACTAAAATCCAAAATAAAATCACTTTTTACTATTTACTGCCTGTAGTACCTGGAATGGCAAAGAAGCTTGCAGTAAGATCATGATTGTATTGCAATTACATTTTGCAATAATACTTGAGAGATTCACTCCTCGTGTTTATTTTCCAATGCAAACTTGCATCCAGAATCCTTTTTATTATTCCAAGGATGTATAGAAATTGAGATTTATGATTTCCTGTGGTTTATAAAAGTTATGCAGAGTTTACCAAGAGATCTTTACAAGGATTCTTTGTTTACTAATGCATTAATAATTTTGAAAGACATTTCTTTTTAAGCTTTCACTGGCACTGTTACCAGTTATAAGGAAAACGACATCGAAGCTGTCTTTAGAATACGCGTCAATTCAAACATAAAGGTAGGTTATTTTCAAAAAATAAATACACGTATCAGTCAACACGGTTGTTTGTAATACCTTATCATTGTGACGTTTTCACGATTTCGCTTAACATTTGTTATGAACATAAAATGTTTGATTTTTTTGCATCTCTTTTCTCTCCCCCAGGAGCGACTAGCGAGTCCTGGTCAGATTATCACTGTTTACGGTAGAGGTACTCTGAACTCTTGTGGTCCCACACGGCTGGACAGAAACAAGGAATATATCTTATATGGTAAAATGTCTGTTAGCTGTATCAAAATTGAAATACTATAGCAAAATGATAATACGTTGACAGAGGTTTTTTTTTCACTAGCGCATTTGGTAAATGTACCAGATAACTTATACTTAAAGCTTTTGTACAAGATACAGAAACACGAAATTTTAAAAAGATAGATGAAATTTGGATTTTTATCAAAAATTATATAAGTTCTCCAAAAAAGTTTTCGATGTTAATGACTTACTGTATATCTACGAGATTTACGAATAATATCTGCTCATATATATTTTTCTGTTGTGGATAAATGTACTTTTCTCTATGAATTAAATAATCAGTGATATTATGCTCGTGAATACATTAATAGCGAATCAGTTCTGAACTGGACATTTGCAAATAAAAATGACACGCAAAATACTTGGTTGACAACATTGCGGAAATAAGACTTCAATTAACCCTACTTAAAATAGATTATACACTTTTACAGAGTTTTTAATTGTGAAATTTGTATAAATGTGTGCTTTTATACGTCATGTGAACTTGCAGTTTCAATATATGATGCATCCACTAGAAGACCTGAAATCAACGAGTTTTACGAAGCCACCGCCACATATGTCAACAGAATCAATAACTATGATTGTTCATGCGAGGTAACCACAACTTAATTCAATATCACACTTAAATAAAAATTCCAATGTAAGCATACGTTGATTTTATAGTTTAAAATATATTTATGACACCTGTGTAAAATGTGAATGTGGCAGTAATATTTACCCTGTGCGACTATAACATGAAGAATTGTATGCCCTTCATAATACCGGAAAGCAAATTTAAGTTCACAAGTTTATTTTAATTGTGCCTACATTGATCAAGACATCCTTTTGTAAAAAAAAGCCATTTAAATATTTCAAATACTCATAAAAAGAAAATAATTTACTTAGACGTTCATTGGTTAACTTTAAAGAAGAATAATTTTCACTACATTTTTTTTTATAGGTGGAAATGAATCTTCCATGGCAACCGAGTCCTGACAATACAACACCAGCTAAGGACAAGTGCGTCATCACCCGAAACGAATTTGACTGTTCATTTGAAAAAGGATACTGTGCAAGAAGACGCAATAGATATGGTCTTGGTCCATGTAGATGGATTGCCCCAGACATCGTGTGTCCTCAGAATTAACATTCAAAGGTTTTATGAGAGACAAATTGCCCAAGATTTTATTTTATATCAGATACAATAATTTAGCATTCATTCAGTGCTGACAATACTAATAAACTGAAGAAACACTGGAATCGATCATTGTTTATTGATATTCATTTGACTCTGTCTAATAATTCGGTGTGTACATATTTATATCAGTAACCAGAAATATTACGAAATTACATGCATTACATTTTATTATTCAATATGGTGTCTAAGAAGGAATGCTTAATTAAGTTGTATGATGCACTAAATATCTAGGAGGTTGTATGGTCATCAAATTACCTATCAGGTCTAATTAAGCCTTTTTTTTCTTGATTTGGTTTAAGCCTTATAAGCTGCTATCTATAAAAGAAAAATTCCATAACTTTTTAACTTTTATCTTTGAACACATTTCTCTGCTGCTATACGGAAAAAAATATTTTCCGACTAAGTTTCTGTGGCGTAAACAAAAGAAAACGTATAATATATGTGCTTAGAAAGGTATGGGACACATTTCGATATTAATGTGGATAAAAGTGCATTGTCATCAGAATACTTCCATCGGTGAGAATTTTTTAAAGTTGGCAATATAAATAGAAAGGTCAGTATCATAAAAGCCCCAGCTGCGGGATTAGAATTCATTGCTTACAGATTCCTAGTTAACGCTCTAACCTACGGTACGGTATTTTGCAACAAAACTCGAGGGGGGAGGGGGGGTTAAGAAAAATATACCTTATTCTATTGATTATTTAGGTAAGATGTTCGTCACAATATGGAGGTGTGCTATACCACGTTTACAATTAAATGAAATAAATCTCAATTTTGTTATTAAAAAAGACTTTAAAGAAAACAATACTGTTTTTGAGGTGACATAATTGATTTCATAATTTGACGTGGCATAGAGTTGAAACAAACTATCTTGCGGAAAGCCATAGCTGTCTTAAGGTATGTAAGGCCATACTACATAGTGAGATTCATAAAGTAAATAATCGTTTCTGAAATTTCAAGACAACGATTTTAAAATGCCTGTAAATAACCGGAGACAAATAAGTCTCTTCAGGAACAATAAAAGAAATATCTATTGACCCATGTTTGTATCTTTTCACCGTTTAATAAAAATACAACACTATTTAATTTATCGTTGTCACGATTTCATGTTTTTTTTAACCTGATAAATTTGGATGCACACCAAGCAATGTATTGACGGATTTTGAGCGTTGAACCATCCATTTACTATATACCTTTCATTCTATAACAAGGAGCGATGTCCAATTAACATAATGCACGTACCAACTGATATATGAAAACACCATATAAATGTGGCTGTGAAATTGTTTTACGTTCTGAATCATTGCTTAATTGTTCAAACAGTTTAATATAACTAAACACCAGTTATGTTCATTTACAATTATTTATTGCCAAAAACAATTGAATTGACCTACTTGACCGGTATTGGTTTCTTTACAAAAAACATATCGATTTCCATCCCACTTCTTGTTTTTAGGCCATTCACAGTA
Organism: Magallana hongkongensis; assembly: GCA_015776775.1. NCBI lineage: Eukaryota > Metazoa > Mollusca > Bivalvia > Ostreida > Ostreidae > Magallana > Magallana hongkongensis. Next base: position 41,769,816 of record CM027471.1, read on the forward strand.
AACTCTTAGATTCTAGTTCTCATAATGTACATGTATAAAAAAAATGCACAATCGTTGTCCGAGCGGTATGAATTAAGGATTTTACGCTTTTTTACTTGATTGTCTTTAAATTTTACCTACAGTTTACTTTCATAATACAGGTTCTTTATATACGTTTATTTATAACCAGGGACACATTAGCAGCAATCGAAAGTTTCGCGTAACGCGATTTCAAAAGCCACAAACCCTTTGACTCTTAGCTACAAATAATGCACGTCGCTTCAGAGTGGTGTTTACAGATAAAGAAGAAATTTTACGCGGCCCTCAAAAACTATCATCATTTACCTATCTTAATTTATTCCTTTAAACTAATCCAAACAAAATATTTTAGAATGTTTTAGGGACAGGCCGGTCCTGAAGGATACCTAGGCCAAGACCATGCAGAAATATACCATTTTACTGAGAAAATGCTGTTTTTTGCTAACCTTGAAAATTAATAATAACATTTCAAGAGCAAAATAAAAGGTTCAAAATGCAAATTCAAAAAATTTAGAAATATGTACGATAGAAATTAAAAAAAAAAACTTTGATTTTCAAAAGTGATTTTTTTTTTTGGGAAATCAATCTCATCCAAATTCAATTGTTATTCGCAATAGACCCATTCAGTCACAAGCGTTGTGATACAGTTATTAATGCTGTCTGAGACACTGCAGATTTTGCAGATGTATATTTTTTTTATTATATATGCATCCGTTATGTTTAAAAATATTCATTTCAATATTATTACAGTTACATGTAGAACAAAAATACTTTTGATGATAAAGTGGAAACTAACGTTTTACTACTCCTCATATTTTGTAAAGTAAATATCATATGATGAACATAGATGACTTTAATATTTTACAAATATAATACTATTCTAAAAATGTATCAAAATGTTGAAACACTGTGCCCGATTATGATCCCAGTGAGAAAACTGATCTCTAAATATCAGCTTCTGGGATAGTTTTATTGTATCTCATTTATTTTATTTTGAATTTTAAAGTTCCATGTCTGCAATATGATAATAAATGAGGCATGATTGTCTTTAGTGCAGAAATGTTCGATGTGCACGTAAAGTAAGAAAACTTAGCGTTGTGTGCCAAATCATTTAAAAAATTGTGACAATCAGTTCTTGAAGTTTTTTGTTTTGTTCTTATTTTCTTACGAAAAAAAGTTTATATGTATCGAAACGTGCAATCCGATTGCCTAATTTGGAAAGAAACCGACCGTAACTCACAAGGCCAATTTACATTGATTGCACAATTTGAACAAATATTTATTTATGTCTTAAACTTTTCGCAAAAAGGCTGGGTTAGTTGAATGCCTGCAATAGTGTACCTACCAACAGCGCATAAAACAAAACTTTATTTTTACGATACATCATGCAGTTTACATCGGATTCTCCAAGCATTTCTGGAAATAGAATAAATATACAGCATTGTTATAAAATCGGGTGTAATTTGAAATATTTCTTGAAGATTAAAAGTACTCCATTTTGTATAGTATTTTAATCTAAATTGAGGGGAACAATGACATTCATTGAAAAGTTTAAAATGCCTTTTGTACAAAAATTCAGATGACCCTTTTAAGATTTGAATTTTGATATCAAAATTAATCAAGAATATCAAATTGTACATACACATCCGAGATTGTTTTAATAATTTTGATAAAAGACCACCCGTGCATCATTATCATTTATGTTAATTTGTTGTATTTACGTAAATAGATGTTGGAGGCAAACCACAACGCTGTTCGTAGACATTATCTAAAAATAAAATAAAAATATATGAGCTTATTGGATGCTTGATTTTTGGACAAATTAAATACCACATGTTAGCGCAATATGATAATTTGTCTGAACCGTTTGGTGTGTTTTAGGACCAACGATCTTCGAAAATAAGCATTGAATGCATATATTTGTATAACCTATTTATTTTGATGACTTTTGTTTTGTATTTAAGATTTGAACTTTGATATGAACAATTATTGAACCGCCATAAAACACCCCATTCACTGCACTTATGTGGCTAAACACTTTTTATAAAACAAACCCCCAAAACAACAACACACACACACACAAAAAAACCCACACCCACATCCAATTTTATCTACACATGTTAAAATTTGAATGCTTGATTTGATTATGAGTTTTTACCATGGTCACATAATAGTGTGACCAATAATAATTTCCGATGAAAGAAATTTTAATTAAGATTTTCTAATATAGTTAAAGAAATGTAAAATACAATATGAATATCGTTTATTCCGGCATAAGATCTCTTATTTGGTAGTCATAACATATGTGAAATAAAATTAATAAGTTAACTTATTGTCTGAAATTGGAAAATATTTAACATTTTAGTGGAATTATAATTTCTTACAATGTTATCTTTTAAATAGTAAGATAACTGGCGCGAATGGCTGCGAATAATCACACAATTTTTTTTATTAAGAATCGTTTTAAATATGCTGATTATTATTCGTGTCTTCGTTTTTGATTATTATTATTTTTTGCACTTTATGAAAAAATGGCAATACACTGCAAGAAAGTATTAAACATATTAAACAGTACGATTTGCAAATTTATGTTTCAAACTACCGAAAAAGCTTTAACATATCAGATTGGTGAGTAAAATTCCATGAAAGCAGAGTCGAAAAAGTCTAACAATTTGTTCAGTAATCATCAATGATAAGAAAAGAAACTAATATTTTATGCATATAAAATATGTATTTACAATGGAAAACTGTTAATCATCGCGGTGGAGTCTTAAGTCAACAGAAATAAGGAAAGCCATCGCCACACTTTTCACGCTTTTTAGGCAAACTGATTTCTGTAGAATAGGTTGTAGTCAATCGCGTAAATTCAATGCATTAAGAGATAGATGTAAACATATATTGACCTTAAAGTTCACTTGTATTTAAGGCGTTGGAGGTTCGCAAGCGATGTTCAAATATTTCTCGCCGTTAACCAGTTTCGGAATTTCGATGGTATATTCTCGAAATAATTCACATCTTGATCACGAAAATAAGTCGTCGTGTCGTTGCAAACCAGTTTTCTCAGGAAAGCTGGTTTAAAGTTATGTTTACTATTTGTGTCTGTAAAATGAAAATGTTTTATAAAAAACACAATTAAGCAATTCTAGTTCTCCAACTAATAAATGCACATGCATTGATCAAAATTTTTTGTTACATACTAATTAAAACATCTGTTAATTTTTTTTTCGACTTACTTATCAATCATACTATTTGAGGAAAAAAAAGGAATGTTTAATTATTAATTTTGAAGTGAGGTTAACAACTCGGTTTAATATCACACAATAAACGTAGATGTATGCATATATTGATTTTAGAGTTTCCCATGTATTTATGGCACCTATGTAAAATGTAATTGATATTATTAGATTAAAAAGAGTATGCCTTCATTGCACCGGAAAACAGCTATTTTGATGTTTCAAAAACTAAAAGAAATATTCATGAATGTTCATTTGTTTGTTTTAAAGTAAGATGATTGATATTGCATTTTATTTAGGTGGAAATGAATCTTTCATTACAACCGTTTACTGAAAGTCGAACACCAGCTAAGGACAAACGTATTTTCACCCCTGACAAATTTGACTGTTCATTTGGAAAGGATACTGTGCAAGAAGACACAATAGACATGGTCCAAATCCATGTATATTGATTGCTTAAAACACATTTTTACTCAAATTAACATCGACCTGATTTTATTAAAACTAATTATGCAAGACGTCGAATTAAAAACCTAAAAATTAACCAATCTTTGAAACGCAATTTTATTGCCTACAATATGTAGCAAAGAATGCATTTTGATAGTTCCAGATCTAGCAAATTTGATGACCAATCTTTATATTTTCTTTGTTTATAAAAGGATAATCACATTAGGTGTTGCAGCTATGTAAATAGCAAGTATTTGCACTTAAATAGAAGACCCATAAGGTCAACCATTACATACTACTTGTCATAATTTTACATAGTTCTCTATTCGTTACATTTAAGGATCAAAATTGTCATTATCCCCTTACGTGGAAAATTTAGACCTATTCAGACAATATCCTTGAGAATGTACATTGTAATCATTAATTTTCTTCCAATGTAATTTTCTATCACACGATATAAAAAGTATCTAAGCTATTAATTCTAAAATAATTAGATATTCATTACAGGCTAAACTGTCAGTAGCTAAGCTGTTGTCAATGAATTATCTTATGTAAAGCAATATCACTGGTTTTAAAAAATTCGTGAAATACTTGATAATTTACTAAATTTGAAATGAACGTGTATATAGCGAAACCATTTATCTTCATTTTAACTGTTCTATTTTATTTTCGACAAATTAAAGCATTTGTTAATTTCGAATCCTGTTTCACAATTTCATTTTTGTGTGGTTTAAACAAAACCTACACTTGCATAAAACTTTTCTGAACCAGAAGACATTTCGAAATGTACACGTCTATAGCTAAACCCTAATCTCCATTTAAAATATCTTTTTCATTTTCGACAAATTGAATCATCTTTTAATTAACTAGACTTTGACCCGTGCGTGCACGGGTTGACATTGCACATGATATTGGACATTTACGAAATACCGTATTGTTGACTTTAACATAATCAAGCTTTAAACCTACAATAATGCTATAAATTTCACTTTACTCTACTTTGTTAGAATAATCTACAGCTAACTGTGTCTCTGGACAGGCTTTCACCACGGTTCAAATGCATCTTAAATACCAGTAATCTGGAAATGTAGCAGAAAATTGCAGAATAAATCGTTCCAAAAACATTTTGGAGAAAATTAATGAAGTTTCATTAAAATAACAGTCAAATAATTCATAACAAATCATTTTGAGGCTATAAATACCTTTCATCTAAAACTTTAATTCTATTATTGAAGAATTCAAAACTTTTTCACCAACTTTTTTACTCGATTCAAACTTACACACCATGTTGACATTCGAAACTCCAGGTATTTTTCATCGTAAATGCAATGTGTTAGAGTTATCTCCCGTATTTTCTTCGATAAACAAAATATAAAACACATTTCCAATGAAAATTAACACGTATTCGTATTATTGTTTCTGAGTTTATCCAGGCAAATGTGATATTTTGAAAACATAAAGTAAATAGTCTCCCGTGACTTAGCGTGAATGTAATGAGCATGTGCAAGATTGTAAAATCCAAAAAATCCAGATGATTTCCAGAATTTTAAAGGAATTTTCGTTGATTATTAATTTGTGAAGCTTGAATGAGAAAATGTTCTCAGACTTTTAATAGCGATTAGCAAAACATATTGACTGCAGATTTTAGGTAAGAGCAAATAGCAAATGGATAGTGTGAGTCGGAGCTGACGTTGCACCGAAGGTTTCCGATCTCAGAGGCTTCATGTATGCATATTAATGTCACGCGTCTTGTCAGCTCAAAAACCACCAATAGCTCTGATAGCAGGAAAAATTCTACACAAATTTTATCACACTCACAATCCAACTTGTTTTATGTTTTTTGTGATTATGTCACATGTTCTTTAACTCGTGTTGCACGTATTGGTCTTTTAAAAAGACAGCTGCTTCAAGAAACACTGTATTTTCTGAGGTTACAAAATGAGTTAGTTACCATTACCATTTCCACTAAGTTTGCATATTGCACACTCTGACTTTCATTTGATAATGTAACAACATCTATTGTTATTTGTGTGTAAACAGAGTGTGAATTTTGGACTACAAGAAACGAAAAACGATATTACACATTTAAGTGAATATCTGGATACCAATTTCACGCAATTCCGGCCATTAGGTCTATAACCACAACTATAAAAAAATAAGTTTACTTTCACACACATTTTTAATTAAAATATCTAGATTTAAGATTTATACAAATGCATAGTGAGATTCAAATCATGTATAAGAAAGTTTATTCAGTGTCTGTAGTACGTTTGTCATCTACTAAATACTGTAGAGCTGTCCTGAAAGAAACAACAGTCAAATTATTATCTGAATATCATTTATGGTGACGAATATTACTGTTGCTAATAAAAATGCTGGGGTAAATAGAAATTTTTATTCCTTCAGATATCTTACTCAATGTTGTCATGAATTTCCTAAAGAATATATCTTTGACATCTGTAGACTGAAGACTGAGAAATTCACAAAATGCGTAGATAAAGGGGGTCGGTGTTTATTCCTTCTGAGTTAGTAATTCGATGTTTTTGCATCTAAAATGCTATTTCAACCGAGTTGAAGTATGTTGTTCGTATATTTGATTAAGCTAATATTCAAACCAAGTATTTTTTTAATTATGCACAATAAATAGAGGGATTAGGAAATGTGTTAACAAAAATCTCTCGTAAGTTTTGTTACCTTCTCTGCACTTAAACTTGTTAATTTGACTGTGGTAACAATTTGATTTTAATGCCATCGTATTGAAAACAAAGAGTTTTATATACATGTAGAAGGACATTTGTTTATAAATGTCTAAAGTCTTACATTGACACTATAAGACACGGGGGTCAGCTTTTCCCATTTTACATAAAGGGCTTTAAAAGTAAAATTATTGAAGAATTTGGCAAAAATATTAAACATTTCTCTAATTTTATGATTTTCATTCTTTTCCTCTGAAAACGCAAAATCCTACCCTTTAAAAAAATCATAACAGCTGTCTTGTTAAAAAGTTATAACTTAAGGATTAAAAAAGTAATCAAGGAATTCTTCCACCTCTGCACCCCCTTATGACTAATCCTTGTTTTGAAATCTTATTCAACAAATAAATATGTTTAAATGTTTATTATGGAAACTTTTCATATCCTGTTGTTTAAAAGATGAACTTGTATCAGATCGAAAATACACTCAAACATTTTATCATACTCTTATCAAGTTTTCCTTACACAATGAAAAAAAAATGAAATTAATGATTTTTTTCATTAAAAAGAAGAAATCAAAATGAAATGAACAATACTAATATTTGTTATTACTTTGAACATTTTCGGAAATTTTTACTTTGGTTTAACATAATCAATAATGATCCTTTTCGAACACATTTAAAAAGATTGTTTATCTATACTGTCCAAATTGTCTGAGACACTGTAGTTTTTTCAGATTTAAAAATCGTTGTTTATTTTTCATGATATCTTCATCCGTTATATTCTGAGATATTTATTCGGTATTATTATACCGTTGTATGTAGAATGAAGCATACTTCTGGTGATATACGGGACACTATATCCACTATTCCTATCATGTTTAATTCTATCAAATTTAGAATTGCATATATACTATTTTGAATACTAGAATACACGGATCTGCAATATGATGATTCAAAAAGCATGCATTTTTGTGCAAAATTATTTGAAGTTTAAGACAATCATTTTTTGCAAAAAAAAGTATTTTTTGTTATTATTGAATTTTATAAATTGAAAATTTTATTCCTATTTTATTTTTTCAAAAAGACCGTTACTCCCGACACCAGTTTACATGCCAATGTAGCAAAGAAGGATGGATTTAATATGTTATTGCAACAAAATGTTTTTCTTCATGTCAAATTAATATGGAAAAAGTGTGAACGATAATTATACAATTTCATATACTACTTTATGTGAAGATAAATGAACAAAAATATATTTATATGTAGATAAAACAAAACCTATTTTCTCCGATACATCATGCCGTTTCCATTGGTTTCTTTAACCAATTCTGAAAATAAAATAAGTATGCATCATTATAGAATCCCTTGGCATTTTAAAATATTTTTTTTAAAATTTAAAGTACTTCGTTTTGCATACTTTTGAATACTTTTTTATCTACTAGACTTTGACCCGTGCGTGCAAAGTTGACATTGCATATGTAATCGGACATTGACGAAATAGATACATCGACACAACGTATTGTTGACATTTACATAACCAAGCTTTAAGCCCACAATAATGCTATTAATTTTACTACACTCTGCTTAGTTAGAATAATCAAACAGTGTCTCGGGACAGGCCCTCACCAAGTTAAAATGCCTCTCATATACCCGTAATGTAGTTGCAGAATCGCTCCAAAACGATTTTTGAAAAAATGAAGCTGCATTGAAAATAACAGTCAATTTATTCATAACAAAGCATTTTGAGCCTGTAAAGACCTTTCATCTAAAAACTTAATTCAACTATATAAATGAAGAATTCAACACTTTTTCACCAACGTTTTTTACTCGCTTCGAATTTACACACCATGTTGACATTCGGAACTCTCGGGATTTTTCATATTAAATGCAATGAGTAAGATTATATCATGTATTTCATTTGATGAGCAGAATAAATGACAAGGAAAATTTACACATACATGTATTTGTAATATCGTTTCTGAGTTTATCCATGCAAATGTGATATTGTGGAAGCATAAACGAAAGAGCCTCTCATGATTTAACGTGAATGTAATGCGCATGCGCAAGATTGTAAAATCCAAATAATCCAGATGATTTCCGGATTTTTTAAGGGAATTTTCGTTGATTATTAATTAGCGAAGCTTGATTGAGAAAAATAAGAACAAATTGGTAATCTTAAGTAGCAATGATGTTTAAAATATATAAAACAAAAGACAGTACTCTTCCGATTTTTCGGTATTAATGCCCAAAAAATTTAGTTTATTATTCAATATAGTAGTATAGATATGGACATACAATGACATTCATTAAAAAGGTAATGCCGTTTGTACAATAAGCCTAGAAAATTCATTCAGAAAGTAAATTTTATTTTTCAAATTACTCAAGCAAATTTAAATGTATTTAAACATCACTAGATTGATTGGTTTTTTTTTAATAAAGTACCATCCATATATTCTCAGTTATCATTTATGTTAGTTTGTTGGATTTAGGTTAATAGAGGTTTGATGCAATAAACAAGACACTATCTAAAAAAAAAAGAAGGGCATTGAATGCTTGAATGGCACAAACAGCAGTAAAATGTGTATTGTTTCCACATGTCTTGGATGTGGAAACAATACACAGCTTTAACACGAGGCGAGTTAAAGCTGAAACAAGCGTATACTGATAAATCACAAGTGCACATATTAACGATTATCTACTTTTGAACATAACCATCTTTAGGTCTAGCACAAACAAACACAGAGTGCGATTGCACTGAAAATTTATATGAAATTATAAGCTGACTTTATTATTGTTAAGACTGATGGGTAAGCGTGTTTATTTTAAAAAGTACAAATTAGGTTATTCTCCCTGCCAGTAATAGCTTTGTGTATGCATAAAAAGGGAAGAAAATATAAGAAGATATATTTTTTTTTCGGTTTTTTTCTTTACTCAGCGTTATAAATCATACACGTATTTACATTTTTGAGATAGATCTAAAGAATAATTTTCTGACCACCCAGTCTTCGTACAATTAGGAAATAAATACAGGTATCTAACAAACGTTTCAAAGTTTAAAGAACTAAAACACGTTTCTTAAATTTAAAACAAGAAATGAAAAATGTTACCTGTTGTTCCCCCGAAATTGCTGGTTTCTTGTTTTTCTGTCAAAGACGTCACATTTTGATAGAAAAGTCAGTTAAAGTTAGAAATATAAGTTTCGTTTTTTAAAAAAAACTGGTTCAATCTCAGTGAGATAAACAAGAAAGATATTGATGTCAGGCATACAAACCTTTGATATACAATGCGAGAATGACAATAAATGCTGTTATAAGTGCTAACAGCAAACTTCCCATAACAATCATGGTGATCTTGTATTTCCGGGCCAATGGACCATTATTGCTCTGTGCTATAAATAATTCAAACGATAAAACACAGGGAGATAAATACCATATTGCAATTATTCTTAAACAAGAAATTGATAGTAAAAAAAATTGAAAGATATTTACCACGGCAATATTTTTTTTTAATTCTTAAAAATTTATCAAATTTAAAATAAATATTCCACAGAAAAGAATAAAATTTATCGAATTTAAAATAAATATTTCATAGAAGAGAATAACACAATATTGTTATACCATCTACATTCTCGTTAGAGTTTTCCGTTTGTACTGACGACATTGTGATGTTGATCGTTTAACTGTATCTTCACACCCTTAAGCCTCCCAATATTAAATAAATTTGGCAAGAAGCAAATATATAGATATATTGACGAGAGTATATGAAATGCTTGAACTGTATTAAAAATAATGCCTTAAAAGTTAACGTTAGCATATCATATCGAATTTAAAACACAATTTCAAAACATGTAAAAGAATATAAAAAAAACTAATGCATATTTTAATTCACCATACCATGTAACAAGATCCAATATAAAGATTTTATATTGGTGCATTATTTTTCCACTTTGATTTTTAATAAATATAAAAATCTAACCGATTACACGTTGTTTGTGATTTGTGAATGTTTCATTACGTAGTTAAACTTATTGATTAAAATATACTAAAATGAGAGGTGATATTATGCTGTTTACATTTGTAACTAACTTGGTAACTAAAACTGATACTTGTTAAGAACTGTTAGATTGAAAGAAAAAAAGAAAACCTGGCAATGATCAGGGCTTATTTAAATGTTATAAGTTTTGTTTAAAATTTCGATAGATACTTGTACATGTACAAACGTACACAAATACTTAAAACATGCCCGAGTTACAGTTGATTATCGTTTATCTTATCTGAAACAAAATGATAAAACTCTTCAATGCGCTACATATTAAGTAAATCAACAGTTTCAACATAAGAAATACTCTACCGATGTTCATTTCAAACAAAAAAAATAAAACTTACATTCTTTAATCTTTATTTTATAGTTTTGTTTTTTCTGTTTTGTTTTGTTTTGTTTGTTTTTTTTTTTTAGATTTTTGCAAAATTATTTACAAGGATATTGTTAGATTAAAAATCAAACAAGAAGCCTTTTGACCACATCGGTCGACAGAGCAACATTGACCAAATCCTGATTCAAGTTAGTTAACCCTAGATGAAAAATGACAATAACAAGCTGTAAATCGTCTCAAAAATTCATATACCGAAATACAAGTTCAAAGCAGAGCAAACACGATAGAGGTATGATAAATGATAGAGGTGGAATCATGTGATGAGGAGGCGTAAGCACCCCCTTCCGACCGGTTGCACCCGCCGGGTGCTCATCGTCATAATCATGAAAAACGAAAGAAATGTAATCAAAATGAATGCAGAAGTCAAATATAAACATTTCAGTCATTGTTGTTTTTGTGTCAACAATTAAGAATATTGATGTTTTAACACATAGTTATATTAAAATTTGTATCAATGTTGTTTTAAATAATATTTTACACAGTATGAATTAAAAGCGAATCATTTTGATTTGATTTACTATTTTTTATTTCAATAAGCCAATCGTCAATGAGTGCAAATGAAACAACATTTAAACATTATGAAAATATTCATGCAAACAACTTTCTGCAAAGAGATAGACTATGTTATATTGATAATTCACCAAAATTAAAATATCATCGAACAACATGCTGACTTAACAAAGTGCTCTTCAAAATTTTCTATTTAAGAATGCTATAAGAAAGGAATTTCAAGCTACATATACAAGTATAAGGAAAGTCAAACACATATATCAAAACAAAGAAGAATAAGAATTAAGTTTAATAAAGGACCACATGTAGGCTTGGTAAAAAAAAGTATTTTCATTTAAAATAATGTAGAATCATAACAAAGCTCTCAGTTAACATGTTCATGCTTCCCTAGTAAAAAAGAAGAAAAAACACGAATATATTTATTGTATTGGACCCCGGCCGGAAGGGGTTACATGTTATTTGTAGTGTAACTTTTAACACCGTTCGTGTGTGCCTGTGCATATAATAATGTGAATTTAAAAATAACAACACTTTTCTTTCCTATTTCTGATAGAGTTTATCAATGTAAAAATTATATAAGTGTTCCCTATTACAGATTCACACAAGCGTAAGGTGTCATTTAAAGGTAATAAAGTTAAGAAACGAAATATTTAACTACCGCGCAAGTGAAATACTGATTAATACCTTCATTGAAAATGGAACAAGGCATAGGCAAGGGTAAGAATCATTCTTTTTTAAGATATAATATTTTATATATTTTTGTGCCATTCTAAATTGAATTAATATGTAGTTGCCCCCCCCCCCCCAACTTTTATGGTATCATGTAAGAAATTGAATTGAAAATAAGGAAATAATGAGTGAAATTGAAGTTAAAGGTATACTCCCCCCCCCCCCCCGATTAGGATTTTCTGAATTTTTTTTTTCTTTTATGTTTGTCAAATTTTATTGGATGAGTTTGCCCCCCCTCCCCCCGCCACTTTCAAAAACGATGCTACGTGTCTGTCTACATTGTTACATGTGATCAGGATATCATGAAAGAGGGTACAGAGCGGGTTTTGAAGAAAACTTTTGAAATTATAAGAACACTTACAGTTTAATTATACTTAAATTCTGCATTGCAATCAATCAAACTGGCTTTTTTAAAAACAACATTTCAACCCATGAATCAATAATACCAATATCACAATTACCCGTAATGCACAAGAGATATTGTGTTTGCATTCACATCTTGATATAAGTAACGCTTTACTAAGGATATAAATTTTCATTTGATTTAATTTTCCTTTAACAACAAGATACTTTTTTTTATAATGCATGCATATAGATGTTCTTATTAAGTAATTTTGTTAAACCTATCATATTCTAGGTGGTGTGTGCAGATGCCAACGAAACAAACTGACAGCTGTCCCATATCTAATTGGAGGAACATGTATTTTTGTAATGGTTTTGATATCTATATCTGTGATAATGGTTGTATGCCTTATAGAGTATAATAGTAAGTATCATCAATATTCCTTGAAAGCCACATATTTGACCGTAATGTCGCTGATTTTTTATTAAAATAAAAAGAAAGATAAGCATATTTGTTTATTGACCAAGCTTAAATATAGTCTAGTACCTAAATTAATATAAATGACTGGGATAAAGACATAGAATCTATCATGAAATCATATTTAGGAAATGTATAAATGAAAATGAAACATTTTTAAAATTATTTTAAAATGTTGATGTTTGGAAGAAAAAAAAACATTTAAATTGTTTTAAAATCACAAAATAAGATTTAAACCCCAAAAGAACTAGAAAAGTTTAAAGAACAATTAACAGAAATCGTAGCTGGAAATAACTTTCAAAGCTGTTTTGATATGTTATAGCATATACAATGGATTCAGTTTCTATAATCATACATATTCATGAGAGCTGATGCAGATTGTAAATTGTTTACAAGAGTTGTTCCCTCCTCATACGACCCTGTTATAGTAAAGCATGATAATTTCCAAAGAATTTACAAAAAATTGAATTACAATGTCAAAAAAAGTACAAAAATATAACAAGACTTTTGATTAATAAAAACTTATATTTCGCCATGGCCTAGGTAGCATAAATTCCCGACAACTTGCCAAAACAAGAAACTAATTTAAACATTTGATAAAAATTTAAAAATGTTGTTTGTATCTTTTTCGTTACTTTAGTACATATAACCTTTGTAACATGCTTAAATATTTCTTATGAAAATCCTTTTGAAAGCACCATAATCTTTCAAAAAGTGCATTTTATGTGAAATCATTCGCGCCTCTTTTGAAAGAATAAATAAGCAGCTATAAAGAATTGTATGTTACTTAAAATCTTAAAGTATTGCTGGCGGTTTATGGAGGTATTTAAATACACCATTTATATCTTTATCAGAAACAAAGATCTGTACCTGTCACGACCCTGATGTGAACATTGGTGGGAACAAAAGTGGTAGGTCTGAAGGTATATGTTACATCTCATAATCTGAAGGAAGTAATTGTGTTTAATGAAAGGAAACCAGTACAACTTCATTATATAATTATATGTATCCTTCAACCTGTGAGAAAGTAATTTGAATATAATTGCTCAATATATTTTAAAAAAAAACATACCAAACCCTACCGACACCATTTGGTGTTAAAGGTACATTGTAGTTATCAAAAACTGCAGCTTCATCTCTGCATCAAAATTTATTAAGTAAACTAATATTTTTATAAGTTTAAAAGTAGCGCTGATTTCAATGTTAGACATTTTTCACCTTGAGAACTACTGAAACCATTTTAGCTTTTATGTGTTTTATGTTTATTGTCCTTGAAAATTGACAGCTTAAACCTTATTTTTTTTCAGACAGAGGCGTTATATATATAAAACATTACAGCTCCAAAGAAGAAGGTAAATAGGAATTTAAAATATCGTCATTTGTACTTTACAGATTGTTTAATAAAGTAAATCAAGAACAGAAGTTATAAAAGTAAGAAAATATTTTTGCAGGATCCAATGGAACGTCCAAAACAGATTGTAAACCTATCTCCTGGATTGACACATGCAAGGCGTGTTTTAGCTTAAAGCAACAGAATGTTTAAATGTTAAAAAAGTTATATGTACTTGTAAATTAAATAATTAATCATAAACCTGGCGAAATAACAGGTAATAGTAATAATTTGTAAATATTTTGATTAATTACGGATATAATGTACATGTACATGAAATCTTCTGCTAGTTTGCTTTATTTATCATATTTTCATCTGTTTAAATTTTGTGTATTTTTGCTTAAATTTCAATGTGCCAGTAGTCAGTAATAACAGTAAAGATCTTGTGAACACAAGTCAATCATGTCCTAACATGTTTTGAATAAAACCATTGCAAATATGGTCGTCATATTACAACCTACCTCAAATATTTTGATTATCTTTCAAACTGCGATATAATTTGCACTTCTGAATAATAGTTATCTACACAGTGATACCTTTTCTATTAAATGTAATAGAATAGTACCGTTCAATGCAGAAAAAAACGAACTATGTCTTGCTGAGTACTCATTCATTTGGGTTTTTTTTATGTGACATAATAGTCACGGGCTAAACAAATTTTATTTTAAAATCAGCTTTATTGTGATTTTTCTAATATGGAGGTTTTTTCTGGTAACAAGTGATGTTTTATCTACGTATCTGTCTCCTTTTATATAATTATTAGGTGGATAAGAAGATAAATGTGTGATTATTTTTTTTTCAATTTGTGTGTATGTTTACGTTTTGGGTATTTAGCTTTAATAAATGGAAAAGAATTGTCTTTCCTTGTACCACCAAGGCTGAATTGTAAATTATTTTACCTGAAATGTAATCGATTACATAAATAGCTTTTGTCATACAACGATCAAAAAGTGACGTAGTATTTCTAGCTGAAAATAAAAGCAAAATTGTGAAATATCATGTTTTCTTTACTTGAGTTCATTTGCTATCTAAATTTTGTTGACATTTCTTGCATTAAAGCACAGAAATGTTATTTGTATTCCATATAAGTTTTTCCCTAAATGTTTCAGTAGCGTTTACATGCCGATATTAACAATTGGATTGCATTACCTAAGAAGAGATGGAAAGATAAATATTTTTATCGTTAAAGGACAAGTATCTTGTTTACATTCTGTACATGGCAGTGACAGGTACACTATCATTTATAAACATGGATAAGTGTAAATGTGCGATTAATAAAAATATATTAAAGATACATTCAAAGTTTTATTTTTTATACATGAAGCCAAGGTCATTTTATTGTGTTGACCTGTACAATTTTTCGTAGCATCTTGGCTACCAACTTCCCCGAAGCAATTCTCTCTATATGTGATTGAACATCAAGTTGTCAACAATATTTCATACTTGATTTTCATGGTAAAGTTAAATTGACACCCGAATTACGTGATTTTGTACTCATTTTTAAAATAATTTTTTTAAATGCACGCTTAATGTTCCCATTTTCAACAAAGAGTCATACATATCAGACTTTAAAATAAATATACATATCATGAATGACTTAAACAATTTAAATTACAGGGGCGAATTTTCAATTTTTTGTGCTAAAAATGTTAAGTACATAGTGCATTTTTTAAGTTCACATTTCTTTTTTATTTAATTTTTTAATTGCATGATCATTCGGGAAAGTTTTGAGATGAATATCAGCAGTTTTGAGTCATCTTTTTATGAGTAAAAGTTGTTATGATCAATTTTCATTTCCTCATAATCTAACGTAAAAATGTAAATGCTATCAATTAGTTTCGTTGTAAATGTTTAACTGATCGATTTTAACACGAAGAATATTTTGTCGTTTAAAGCTTTTGACTTCTTTATAAAGGGAAATACCTATTTGATAAAGCAGTAAATTTTATAAATTATTTTTGAGCGAATCTAACAAAGACAATTTCATGACTGTCTGATTATATGATAGATGTTAATGGAAAAGCCAAAGTAATTTGTAATAGTGTACATCACCATGCAAAGACTTAATTTTAACGGTATTTGAATGCAAACAATACAATTTACATGCCAGACTTCATCTTATACATGACTTTTACTTTACCACAATTATATGCATCTCCCATCAAAATAGTTTATCACGGATTTAATGTGATGCCATTTGGATGACGAATTCACTAATGAACAAAGTATATTTTTTAAAAAGGTTCCATCGTAGTATTGTTATTTGAATTTTTATCGTTTTGTGATATGTTTGGATATTAAATCTCCATTTTTCTTCCATTGAAGTCGGTACAAAATTGCTGTTGAGGTGATTTCAGAAAATTTATCACTAACTGCAAATATGTTAGGTATTTTAATTTATCCAACATCTGTGTCTGGTATAGTTACAATTCAAAAAAAATCTACATTTGTTTTCCAATTCATGTTCGACAAAGTTGCAATCTAAATATAAGCTAAGTTCTAAAACATTATACATGTATTAATATACATAATGCAGAATATGTCGTGTAGATGATACCACAGTACAAATGCATTTCTATTTTGACTGTCTATCATAACATGTTCATAAGTATACTATATAGTAGTATATTATTTTAAAATAAATAATAGTCTGTTTAATTATGAGTATATAGAATATTCAACAAGGATTAATGACATAAGTTAATGTTCTTTATAGGCGTTTTAAAAAATATGGCTTTACTACTATGTATGATAATCAAACAATCAATTTCTTGATTATCAAGTAATTTACTCTTGATATAAAAAACAATTTTCGTAATCGATATCTGTAAAGCTTTCCAGTGGAGAATTAAGAGACATAAATAATTTACAATTTCATTTTCAAACTTTTTTCAAATAAAATAATTACAGTTTATGCTATAAACTTTAATTATCAGGTTTTTCCTATTCAGTAATATAAAAACAGCACAAAATACAAAGAGGCTTGATATTTTTCTATCTTAACAATTACTTTGTTACAACGTATTCAATGATAGTATAAAGCGCCATCGGGCATTTTTTAAGGTACGAAACATGCTTTACTCGTCACAAACCCCGATCATTTTCTTAAATATTGAGAAAAGCAACTTCCCCATTCTTTTTTTTTATTTCTCTGTGCCCACAGCTATGAGGATACATCATTAACATGCCGTGTTAATAGGTAGAGAAAAATAAAGGTCCCTAAAACATATTTTAAAACTGTACAGAAACGTTCTGATCAATTAACGAATTCATTGTCATGTTTATAATAGCTTAAACTGTTAAAATGTAAACTTAATTAAGTGATGCAGCCATCATAAATTTATAAAGTTTTTAGTTTGCGCTAACTCCACTCGGGATTTATTGGAAAATATTATTAACTTTTATGTACAAAATATGAAGATCTTTTAAAAATTACAACCCCTTTAAATATATAAAGAATATACAAAAAACATAAATATTATACGGGTCAATTCTCATTCGTAAACTGCCAGTTGAGAAATGATCCATGGCCATTTCAAAAGTAAGTAAAAGTTGATATTTTATTTATTTGGAACAAAAGGAAAAATTGTCTGCAACAAAGAAAAAGGTCGTGAACATAAAGTGCAGTCGTATACATAATATGTTATAGTTTTTTACTTGTACATAAAATCCAACATGCATTTGTTTATGAATAAAGAATTTATATGTATTTAGATTTCATGCCTTGTTGTAAAAGGACAATTAATGTCACTTAAAATCTTTTAAATATTGTTTGGAAATCCAGCAATGCACTTTAAGCTGAAAAATCGCCTACACATATTTACTTACGAAACTGATAGGTGGAACGAAGGGCGCTGGGACAGATTTGAAGGAGACGTTATCTCTTTCATTGCTTGAATATGTCGCTAATCTACAATAAACCAAAATCAAAGTCAGTCCAAAATGACAATTCTTCCTCCTAACATTTTGTTTGTTTACCCTATCCCTGTCAAAATTTATTTTCAGCAATACAGGATATAAATATAGTGCATATTTGTAAACATGGAATTAGTAAGTAAAAAAAAAAACCAGATGAAGGTCATTATATGGCAGGCATGTAAACAAATAAATCCAATATAAAACGCAAAAAAGATGCATGCCGTTTAAGACGGACTTTAATTAATGTAAACATTTTACGTCAGGTTAATATTGTTTGGCCACCTCGCATGAAAATGTGATCATCTACTACGTTTCACGAATACTATGCAACTATGTGGATATAAGTAGATGATCAAATAAACTCATTTTAGTTTTAAAAGACACATCATGCAAGAATTCGTCGGTTTAGATTAATATTATGACATAAGGTTAATCAATTAAATAATGTTTATTACATATAATCTAAAAGAGGAAAAAAATAATCATATGAAATAATATATTGTTTAATATTATTATATCTTCTTACTCTTAATGATGTGTTTAATACATACAATTCACGTTTCGCTACGGTATCTTAAACTAGAATTATTTAAAATAACTATATGTGTTATGAAACTCCAAATGCCTTCATTTGTGACAGATGTGTTTTTGCATCTGTCATCTCCCTCTATGATATCCAGATTTTAATGATGAACTTTTACGACCTGGACTTCCCTCGTCGTCGTTTAATGTTACGTTATCTAATGAATGATCATGAAAGAGCGCCCAAAAATATTAAGGAAGATTAAAGGATTTTTTTTTAGAGGTAGCAGGTTCAATTTAAGCATTATGGTGATAATTAAAGATTATGTGTGCAAAATCATTAAACTATCGAGCAAATAAGAAGACGATTTATCTGGTGAAAAAAATTTGTAGATTTCTTCAAATTACTGAGATGGAAATTTGCCGAAACATTATTAGAACGAATTATGTAAAAAACACTGTTCCTCATTCGGAGCTATTTTGAACAAAGGAGTTCAACATTCTTAAAACTTCTACATATTGCTTTCATTCAATTTCACAGATCTAACAATCAATCTCTTTATGATAAGAATTCTATCTTAAATGCTTTGAAATAAGATTTCGAACACATTCGAGGTCATTGCTAGATATTGATCAAGTTATACAAAGATGCATTCTTTATATTAGACACATCTTAAGTTAAATCGACACCCACCTCGACATCGCCTTAAATAGGATCACAATATTTGTATGTAAAAGTTCAGAACCTTTATAGTTCCTTTCTGACCTGTAAGGGTCATGGTTACAGCAAACTTGAAAATAAAGTGTTATAAGCTTGTTTTTCACTCTGATTTCACAAGCTGTAGCCTTTTGTCCCTTGAATAAAAAGTTTTCATTCCAAATATTGCGTGATGAACTTTGAACCCCCATAAGGTGTCCTTATTGACCTACGGATTAAAAAAACTTATGAGGAATTCAAATGCAAGCGTTATATTATTAGTACCTATATTTAATCGTTTAGCGAATGCGATAAACGCTTAACGTCATGTAACCAAAACTACTACATAGGCGTCGGAAGCAAATTGAAAGTGGGGGGGCTAGACTAATCCTCAGAAATATTGAGGAAAAAGTAATTCCCAAAATCATGGAAATCCTAATCCGTGGGGGGAGGGGGGGGGGGAGTATACCTTTACTTCCCAAAAAAAAAATTACTTATCCAAATTTTTTCCCCCTAAATCATGAAATTCCTAATCCGTGTGTGTGTGGGGGGGGGGGGGGGCTAGTATGCTTCTGAATCTAACTTTTTAATCTTTCAAGGTAAATTTAGGAACAATAATCTTTCTTGCGAGAAAAAGTGGGGGGGGCTGAACCCTCTATCATGCTATGTTTCTAATGGTTAGGTATAACTTTGCAAAAAAAGTGGGGGGGGCTAAGCCCCCCCTAGCCCCCCCGGTTCCGACGCCTATGCTACTAAGCAACTGAATGCTTATTCAAAGCGCCTACTTATGATGAATCAAAGTATTGAGGGTACTGAAAGCTGGACCAATTACTGGATATGTGTATATCACATTACTTTAAACAAGAATGATATATTGTCCAATTTATAACGTATATAGCGATTGTTCTTCTTGATCTAGAGATGGACAATGAAACTAATAAATTAACTGAATGATTAGATTTAATGAAAATAGTAAAGCAAATAGACCCACCAAATTATCAACAAGCTTGCTAACCGCTTTCCCGTTTTTTCAGTACTTTGATTTACTTCCCGATAAGAATATTATTTAAAGTTCACAAATTATTATAAAAATTTCCTCCACCGCCTTAGAATGGGCCTTGTCCTTTGATTGTAGAAACTAAAAAGCCCTTCAACTAGAGATAGTTTGTTCCATGTTTGATTGAAACTTGCTCCTTGGTTGGGAAGAAGCCGAAAATATGAAAAATAAGTTAACAGACAAAGGTTGACATGCAAATAGAAAAGATTTAAACCTTCGGTTCAGGTGAGCTAAAAGCTCTGCTGCTTTAAACATTTATATACTCCCCTGTGATGGTACTTTATTTCATTTGAATTATCCTATAAACCAACTATGAATCAAATCATGTTTGACTGTGGTTTACCGCATAGCATGAATTCATCAAATTTGAGAGAGAGAGAGAGAGAGAGAGAGAGAGAGAGAGAGAGAGAGAGAGTCAATATATTGCAATTAAAATACACTAACCAATTAATCTTTATCAATTATTTTTTTACTGAATGTATTTATATGTAGGTGATGAGTTGCAGCTATTCTTTCGTTGAACCGATTACAGAAATTGCATTGCCTCGCCTATGATAATGGAATACTCCTCTGTTACATTAATTCCATTGGTATTCTGGTCACATTGATGTACATGTGTATTTGTTTTCAAATAAGGAAACTATTAACTTGTTTGCTTGTTACAGCCTGAATGTTTTAAAACCACATTCCAGATTATGAAGCGAATAACTGCTAAGTTAATCAGCATAAATCTACAGCAACGACTATCTTATATGATTCTTGTCTGAGGGATGCAAATGTCAGAAATTTGATATTATAATTCAATTTAATTATTTGTGATACACGATTTAGGTTTTCACGGTAAGCAATTCCCTTTTAATAGTAGAAAGTTTGTAATCAAATTTAACCCAAGTGGTTTATGAATTTTCAATTTTCTAATAAAATTTTCTGCTTATAGAAATCTACATCAATTCAGAAATGCACTATCTTTACATATTTAGTGACACGTTTCATGAGAAACAAAAAAAAAACAGTTTTAAAACGTATATTATTTGATCACTAACTTTTAATTTTTCTTACTTGTTCTATATTTTGAAAGTGTTGAAATCAATATTTTACCAGAAAAACATTGCAGCAAGTTTTGATCATAGTTTGTTTTTCCTTTTTTATTTCTTCTCTATTATGAATATTTTTCATTCTTATATAAGAAAATATAAGACAATTACATATTAGCTAATTCAATATGAATTTAAGAATTTGCTAAAAAGGAAAATGAATGGATTAATTTCAAAATATAGTTCAATACCTTAAAGTAAGGAATTATGTAAAGATATAGAAAGCAAACACAGTTCGTGAATACATATATTGCTAGTCGGTGTCACCATTGAAATGATTTATAAATATTACACATGGACTTCAGATTTTAAAAATTGAAATTGCATTACACGTAATTTGTAGTTATTGTGTTCCCTTGTATGATTTAACCTTACGATTTAACATGATTTCGGAAATATTAATGTGATTATAAATCGCACATCCCGTCAATATCTTTTATATTACTGCTTTATTATTATATTTTAGGGAGAGGGCTAAATAGGCTGTGCCTGCTGCCCAATCCCATTCAATATGTTATACGAATAAAATAATGTTTAAATTAAAATATCTTTTATTGAAAGTGGCCTCCTGGTGAAAAACACAATTTATGAATATAAAATCATTTTACTGTACAATTTGCAAGTTGTCTTTTTAATTGTACTCGCCCCTTATTACCAGACAATGGTGCATTACTTTCAATAATAATGCAATATTATCACAAATTAATATTCCCTCGCACTGCAAAATAAACAAATCAAAATGCTGTTATTACACTAAATTATCATAAAGATAATTCTGATCCGGGTTTCATTTGAAAACTTATTTGTCACATAAAATAATACATGTATATTATGTATATTATACAGCATTGACATCTACTGATGCAAAGCATAAAACTGTTTTTTCTATTGCATAAAACTTTTTACAGGTTATGGATTTCAGCCAATCAGAGAGCGCGCACTGACGCCTGACTGGCTTGTGCCAATTGTCATGCATGACCACTCGCTCTTTGACCAAGAATCCGCCCTCCCGTCTATATATATTACTTAGTACCAGACAAGGTATATTCAGGTAATTGAGACGATTTGGCGTTAATGTGTGGTGTTTCGAGCTTTGAGAGAGTGTGACCGCTTTTGTTCTTTACTTATTCGATGGGACAGTTCAAGGATCCAGAATTAGCCTTGGCGAAGGTGAGTTTTTCTAATCATTTAATAAAATATCATAAGCATTAATACTATGCATTGCAGTTTGATTTTTATCAATTTAAAAAAAAATGGAAGGAGGGGGTCAAATTTGCATTGTAGATTTTAGTTAGAATACTGGTACATTTTTTTCTTTGCTTTATCTAAATGTGTGCAATTCCTCTAAAAATGAAGGAATATCAAATTTCAAACTGTAGTTATTAGTTATAAGAACACCATATTTGGTATCATCTAATGTGTACGTTTTCTGTGAAAATGATACACAAAATATTTATTAAATATATTTTGAAACTATAATTGGTGTGATTACTTTAAATTGGTAGGATACTAATCATTTGGTATCAATACATGGATGTAAAATAATACTTGCGCATTTTTTTTATTTCAAGAAAATGGGATTAGCAATAAGTAAAAAAAAAGGACCAAAATTTTATATTATATATAAATAGCTGATTGTCAATGCACAAATCTTTCAATTTCTGTCCAAATGCATGTAATTATATAATATACACATCCTATTTAAATATTTACATGGGAAACATATATGAAAGGGCATATAACTAAGACTTCAGTACAAAGAAATGCAGATAGAACAAAAATAAATATATCATTGAAATCAAATAACTACGTGTCTATTATTGGGTATATATAATCAATGAAAGATTAATTACTTTGCGCTTTTTCTTTTTGTGTGTTTCCTTTTTCAGCTTAATTTAATTTACTTCAGATATTGAATATGTTAAATACATGTAAGGTGTTTGGGCTAATGCGCTTCTTACAAAACTGTTACTTTCTTGAAATTCTTCTATATAGGAAACACAACATGTTTATCCAAAAGAAAAACAGCAACCCTTCACAAGTTATAAAACAACTTGAATATCATCATCACAAAAAACAAATCTATGCGTTTCAAAATAAAAATCTGCTTAGACGACAGTCCACATCGAGATCATACTTCCGCTTTTACTTTGGAACCCAAGGGAAAAAAAATTGTTTTGTGGTCTACGATTTTTTTGAACACGAAGACAATTTTCTTGTCGACAGAGAAAATTACATATCTGCTGGCTTGTTGGTGAGAACTCTTTGGTCTTTTTGCGTGGTATTCGATGTGACATCTTTGTAACGTCCCTTGTATATGATGCATAACGGTGTTCTGTGGTAAAATTACTTAATTTGTTCACCTGTAAAGCATCCAGGTAACAAAATTCACATCAAAGGTGTGCGCAGACAAGTGCACAACGAAACATTAAGTAACTGAAGAGATTGGGACAGGAGAAGATACAGTTGTAGTGGGGGTAATTTATAAGGTGATTAACCGCCATTAACGCTTAATTAACATACTGATTAACTTTGTCAGATTAATCCACAAAACGATCTCAACATAATCACCTTGACTCTGTCAAATTACCTCTAAAATATGACTCGCGATCATCTCTGACAGCTTAAAACAATTAGTTGTTCATAAGCTATCATAAACCTTTACCATTAGAGAAAAAAATACAATTTATGAGAAGTATTCAAGAAAATTTTGATTTCTTTTCCGCAATCTAAATCTTATCCTAATATTAACATACCAAACATTTCAAGCGACCGTAAATATTCAATATTGTGGCCACAGAGATGTCTGATCTGTAGAAATAAAAAGCAATATATCAAAATAATATTAATCAAAAACATGATAAATAACATGTTCTATTCTAATGTTGATTTATTAGAAGTGTCATTGTAATACAGGAATTTCATGAAGACTGAGCGTTCATCATAAAAAAAACTGTACGTCTATAATAAATATAAATAAATGAGGACCAAATTTTGTTCTACTTATAATACGACCGTTTTTATTTTTCAGGAGGTAATTCTCCAAGCACAGGCGCAGACGACAAAATGGGTCACGATGACGTTGGTGCTTTCGTGTGTAGGGGGTACTGGGGGTGACAGGGATCATGATGGGGGTCTACCTGTCCGGGAACCTTGGGAAGGGAGACGATTCAGATGATTCAGTGAGTAGATTTCAGTGATATTCGAATTGTTCATTTATATGCAAATTTTCATATTGAATGACTTGGATTACTCTAACTCAAAACTTAATCTAAAGTATATTTGTAAAATTGTTGATGTCACATCAAAATGTTTCCAATTAAAAGTACTAATTTTCTTTTCTTTTTTATAATCTACAACATTGTGTCTATTATGCCTTCGCCTATAATTGTATTTGTCATATGCATATCGCAGATATGAAAATGAGATGCGTAATTGTACAAACTTGTGTCACAAACAAGAGACAATGCTCGATGAGACTTTAAACAAACAAATATGAAAACGGCAAACGGTCATTGGATAAGTATAACCTATAGATATTTCTAGCCTATACAAAGAAAACCTATGGTCAAGCAAAAACCTATATATCGATAGATCAGGAAGCTATCACCTGTGTCTAGCACGACCAATCAAAGCTGTGGTGGTTTCACGTCTGTTATAGGACATCAATGCACACAGACAGGGCCATATTGCCATGAAATCGGTCTTTATTTGTCCTTGATGATTTACAAAGATATTGATGAGTAATATATTATATCGGGATCACGGTGATTGGTTTATTCGTAATGAAGACCCAAAATGCATTGTTTCACATTTACGTGGATTTAGCATGAATCAATACGATTTGGTAGATCTTTAAAAAAAAAGCATGCAGAAAACCCAGTAAGATTAAGATTCGAAATATGCTTAAGATATTTTTATATATGAGTCAATTACACGTTCTTGTTCAAAATGATTACTCAAAATAGAAAAAGGTGTTAACGTTACAATGTAGAACAAACACATTCATATATGCCAATTTGATCGAGACGAGTTAAACCTTTTACATTTGCACGAAAATTCACTATCTATCGCGGCCAAAGTCAGCAACAACAAAAAATAAGCTGGGGGTGGGGGTGTCAAAGTTTAATGAATGCTGCTGCGTGCTACCTAATAAAGAATAGGAACTGTGCTGCTTAATTGTGGATTCTAGCAGTAATTTGACAAACACGATTTATCCTGTCTGACGTTGTTTTCTGGTTTCTGTTTGCATAAAGTAAAGGTCATTACCTTATCATTACCAAATTAGGCATTTAATTAGTTTCTGTTTACCGAAATAAATGCAGCGACTTGCAGTAATAGACGTGTCAAGATTGCTTAATCATTTCTATATGACAAAATATGACAACAAGAGAAATAAATATTATTTTTCAGCATTCTCATTACTCATAAATAATGCAGAGGAAAATCATTTTGATTTCGATTCAAGCAGGTGGAGACACAAATTTATTTTTAATCTTGTGAAAAATTATCCTTATGGCATTGAGTTTAACAGATATTAAAAAATAAATAAAATTATGATTCGTTTTTAACCTAATTGCTAGTTATTTATATAAATAATTACTACAGAGACATAAACAATAACACGGGGACTTAGATCGAGATAAGTCAATTTCCCTCGAGGTTTCACCAGACATGGTTGTATGCACCGAGAGGCGTCGCCTTTACCACCCCCACAATACACACCGACAAGATTTATCAATCCCGACTAATTAAGCCATTACCTAGGTTGATATTTTTCGTGCATTTAAAACGCAGACGTGTTAATGCTCGACAAGCAATATGCATTAAATGCCTCAATGTGTTACCTATCGGTATAATAGTAAAATACACTTATTTTGAAAACTACTTCAGCTATGGTGAACGTTCATTTGTTTCATATAACGCTAGTTGTAAAATGTTGTCTTCTAATTGCATACGATCATCGTTATATCTAAAGTCACTCTAGTGACCCGCTAGCTCGTCGCGCTGTGTGCCTGTTCTCACAATCTTGTGTCTACTAAATATAAACATGACAGCTACATGTACGGTGATGAACGCTTTATTCCTCTCATTAGTCGGTCATATTGGATTTTTCTGTGATTGTTTCGCTGAAAACGGTTTTGCCTTTGAAATACTTGTAGTCTTATTATGTATTCATTCTTAATGAAAAGTATCAGAACGAACACCTTTATTGTTATTAAAGGGTATGAATATACATGTTAATACATCTAAACATATAACATGATCAAAAATGAAGGAGTGACAAGATAGTAAATCTGAATTATGTTTGATTTTGACTAGAGCTTGACCATCCGATATTTAAGAAAGTTAAATTATTATCTTATTTAACATAAACCATTCCAAATTTATCTTTAATTTTCAATGACATTTAGATTCTGTTTACTTACAGGTCAATCTTCCAGTATTATCACAAGCAATGAAAGGAGCCAATTTGGAGAGCGACGTATCACAGAATCACTTGGATCTCAGTTTATCAGACCCTGTAAGCTGAAGTATTTTATAGAATCGTCATTTGTATTAAAGTCGTTGAAAAGAAAAGACTGCTTACTCTACTTCAAAAGATATAATAATTTGATAATGCAATTATGCAAGCCAATAAAAATTGTTCTTCAAATTTGTCTTACAGATTAAAGCACCCAATCCATTGCATTCCACAACGCCTCATTCTGATGATGACGTCGACCAAAATTCGCTTTCTAATTTGAATAAGCTGAATGCAGAACAGGATGACAAAGGTTTTCTTGCTAGTCAACTGCATCACTTGAACATGATAGGAAAAGAAATGCTAATGCTTCCGCATCTAACCCGAAAACCAAACGCAAAACCAATCATTTTACCACCACCTGCAACAAAAGAAGATATAACGACATCACTTCCCGTGGAAAAACTTATAGTTCCCGCAAAGACAGCGCCGATGCCGAATGCAGTTACCTTTGACACAACGATAAGGGACTTCACCATCTCCTCGAACATTAACTCAATCACAAACAATTTTCTTGGTGATGTTCGGGACACGCTTCACGAGAGTTTCTTTCAGCAACTTTCTCCAAATAATTATGACGATAATAGCTATGAATTCAACAGTCAAGAAAAGACAAAGATATCAGAAGAAGATTCGGACCAAGAGGTGTCGGTAGAAGACAACAAATCGGAAGAGACCACAGTTAGGGAAACACCTGGTACAGACAAGGATGAGAGCAGTTCGAAAGATCAAGTCAACTCTGGGGTAATTTCGTCCGAAACTCAAATTGATGAGCAATCGTCAACGGAAAATGCAGACGATAAATCATCTTCAGAGGAACAAACAGCAGATGATTCAACTGGAGAGGATACCGTTGTAAATAACATATCGGCTACAGATTCCAAATCATCGGAAAATCAAAGCAAAGACGAACAATTAGAAGCAAGCAAAGAAAAAGACTCGTCATCGGAGGAGGATAGCAATGAAAAAGAAATATCAAAAGAAAGCAACGATAACAGCGATATGTATGAAGGCAAGGACATATCGACACAAGATAATGCCGGTTCAAACGAAGTAGAAATAATAAAACAAGCAGAACTAGATTATGATGACAGTTATGAATTTGAACACATTCTCACTGACGAGAAATTTAAATCATTTGTAGCCACATCTTTAACCTTACCTGAGAAGATGAAATCCACAGAAACATCAGAGAGTAGTGCTATCTCTGTTGAAAATGACAAAATTTCTAGTCACGACAGTTATGACTCAGCTGAACGAAATTCGGCAGTAAGAATTGAAATTGAGGGCAAAGACGCAAATGCAGACACATCAAATAGCTATGAGTTTAATTCTGCTGAGGCATCAAATAGTGGTGATCATTCTCCCGAAATAGCAATTGCAGTTTTAGAGAACGGAAACTCTAAACAGAGAGACAGTGAAACCATAGACAGCGAAAATGTCTCAGATAAAGTAAAATTATCTCTAGGCAATAAACATGGAAGATACAGTTATGAAGAAATAAGTTCGAAGTCTGCTAGTGATGAATCAGTTGCCACTGAACAAACAAATGATAAAATCAACATGATAGTGCAGAATCCACAATAGAAAATAAATCTGATGAAAGCGAGAACTCATCAGAAGAACTTAAAGTCAATAGCAAAGAAAACGACAAGCAGGAGTCTGGAATAATTCAAGACGACACTTCCAGTGAAAGCAATGAAGATTCTGATTCCATGGAAAATGCGTCCAAGAAAGAAAGCATTGAAACTGTTTCTAACAGCAAATCAGAGAAAAGTTCTGAAACAGTGGAAAACAAGGAAAGTAATGAAGTTTCAACTCTTACAGAAACCTCAAAAAGTGACGAAGATTCTTGGATCGAAGTTAATTCGAATGAAAATAGCATTGCAAAATCTGACATTTCACATGATGAACATTCAGACAGTGCTGATGAGTCATCTTTGATAAACTCTGAGTCGGAAGAAAGCAAGGAAGATTCGGAGCAAGACAGCAAAGAAAACAGTAGAGATAATGTTGATAACTCAAGCAATGACCACTCGTCGGACGACAGTAACAACGATGAACAAACAGAAGAATCGTCTCAACATTTCGAGCAGACATCAAAGCAGAGTGAATCTGTCGACAGCTCCTTGCTTAACATGGGCATGAAAGATACCGATGATTCATCTGAAGAGAACAGCAGCAACAAAGAAAGCACTGAAGATATTGATGACAATTCAAAAGCTGGAGGAACATCAACTGAAAGTCTTGGCAAAGACGTAATAGAATCTGAGACAAGTGAAAGCTCAAACAACGATGATACTTCTACCGAAAGTGGTGAAGATTCTATGATTAATATGATTCTAAATATTGAAAACAAATCAAGCAATGATAAATCACAACTTGATGATTCGAACGAAAATGATAATAATGTTGATAGCGAGAGTAAAGAGAGCGTTTCGTCTGAGCTTACCGCTACGGTGCAACAGACTCAGCCCTCTTTCCTAGAATCAAAAG
Source organism: Magallana hongkongensis (assembly GCA_015776775.1). Lineage (NCBI taxonomy): Eukaryota > Metazoa > Mollusca > Bivalvia > Ostreida > Ostreidae > Magallana > Magallana hongkongensis. The sequence goes on from CM027471.1 coordinate 41,799,398, forward strand.
AAAAAGGCAATGAAGGTTCTTCTGAAGAAAGTACCGTGATCAGTGGCAGTCAAAACTTTAAACTCAACTCAAATGAATTCAGTAGTAACCAGTCTGAAAAAGACGAAAGTGAAGAATCTGAAGACAGTGAAGAGAAAAGTAATGAGAAGAGCGAATCAGTAAACGATGAACACTCAGAACAAGATGACTCAAGTCAACACTCAAATAAAGATGACTCAAATCAACACTCAGATCAAGATGAATCTAGTAAACACTCAGAACAAGATGACTCAAGTAAACACTCAGAACAAGATGAGTCAAGTCAACACTCAAATAAAGATGACTCAAGTCAACACTCAGATCAAGATGACTCAAGTGAACACACAGAACAAGATGACTCAAGTCAACACTCAGAACAAGATGACTCAAGTCAACACTCAGAACAAGATGACTCAAGTCAACATTCAGAACAAGATGAATCAAGTCACCACTTAGACCAAGATAATTTGAGTCAACGATCAGAACAAGATGACTCAAGTCAACACTCAGAACAAGATGACTCAAGTCAACACTCAGAACAAGATGACTCAAGTCAACACTTAGAACAAGATGAGTCAAGTCAACACTCAAATCAAGATGACTCAAGTCAACACTCAGAACAAAATGAATCAAGTCAAAATTCAGATCAAAAAGCTTCAAATCAACTCGTAACACATGATAAATCAAATCAACACTCAGAACAAAATGACTCAAGTCAAGATTCCGAACAAGGTGAATCTAGCGAAGGCGGTGCAAAATCAACCGAAAACATGGCTTCCAACCTCCTAGAATCGAGCGAACATAAGGAAAAAGACGAATCGTCGAAAGAAAAAACAGATGAAGGGAAAGAAGATGATTTATCAGATGAAACATCAGATGAGTCAAACAATTCAAAGAATCCAGATCGTTCTGTTTCGAAAGAAAATAAAAAGATTTCATCACGGGACACAACAGAAAGCGACGAGTCGACGGAGGAAACCAGATCGCAAAATGCCGCCAGTGCCTTAGAAAAAAACTTTGATCATGTTGATTACAACTACCTTAATCCTTTCACATCACAATATTCTGATCTTTACAGTTCTTTAAATTACGATTCTTATTATGATGATTTACTTAAAAGTGGAAATGATCATAAAAATTCAAAAGAGACCACCGATTCCGATGACACCAAGGTATCGGCTAATGTTAGTTCTAAACAAGATGAATCTGGTGAAAAATCAAGAGAGTCCTAAAGAATCAGAATGATCCATCAACACAAAATGAGGTCAGGCGACCCGGTAGCAAACAAAGTAGTGATGAGATTATAGAAGAGGCAGCAGGAATACCAGTCGAGTAATGCAGGGGACAACTACTACGATGATAATATGTATTTTGATTTTCTTGGTGGGCTTCTTCGAAAAAAGCAGAATGAATAAGCAATAACCAGCAAATACCTAGCACTGTCTCTAACGATGAACATCAGTCATCTGACGAAAGAATGGAAAATATAAACAAGGATGACAGTCAAGAAGACGTTCCGACTCGTACAGATAGCCGAGATGACAGCTCAGAGACACAAGATTCAAATGGTGCAATTTACACCAATCCTAGGGCAACAGTGCAGCATAACCAGAGAGAAGAACCAGAATGATGCTATGTCACAATTCTTTAATTTTGCTGCCACACGAAATCCAATGGAAAATGGTGTCATCCATGGAATCACCAATGGCTTTGATGGTGTAATGACTACAACAAGGCCAATCGTTCCTGCAGCTGATTACTACGACGATGATGAAGAATTCTCAACGTGGAAGATCTTTAGGTTTCGTCGGCGCCTCATGATGATCAATATGGTGGTATTTCTTCGTTGCATAACGGGCATGTTCAAGACAATACTTATACGCATAACCAGCACTTCTCGTTGAATAATGGCAATGCACATTCAGGGAATTTTGGAAGGTGACATGTTTTCAGGAAATCAAAATTTCGGACTTTTCAATCATTTTGAAAAAACTCTAACGAATATCCAACAAAATATACCTATCTTTAAATAATGACCAGTCTTTTTCATTTTCTGGTTTAAACCAACAAACAGAAAACTGGGGGTTCAAATAATGGCCATTCACAAGATTTTGTACGTCATATAGATGGGTCAGTACACAACAATGGAAACTTTAATGATAACCAATGGCCGATGCAAGGAAACAATTTCCAAGGAGACTTGAATCAAAACTTGCATCAAACTGAACCTCATCAGTGGAACTCACACCACACAGGAAACGAACAATCTCTAACAGAAAGTATTCCAGCCACAGAAAACGGTCTACAGACAAATTCCTTATCTGCCACAGGATTCGATCTCTTATCAAGTTCTCCATCCGCCACAGGAAGTGGCCTTTCGCCAAGTATTTCCTCCCACACATCAAATGAACATTTGCCAAGTTCTTCATTCACCCCTCAAAACTCAGGGGAGCGAGCATTGGTCAACAGGGTGATATGCAAGCCTCACCAATGGAAGCCAGTCGACAAGACAGAAACATATTTCTGGATCCACAAACTAACTACTTCAGTAACAGTGTGCACAGAAGCGCATTTGGAGCTCCAAACGACCAGTTAGACTTTAATATAAACGTCAATAATGGAAACAACCAGATGATTGCAAATCAACCTACAATCAACAATCAGGCCTGTTTCGCATGATCCAACAATTTTACCACGATAACAACCAATTTTCCGTTCAGAGTGGTAACGGTGCGTCTTTTGGAATGGTTCAAAACATCCCTGCTTCATCACAGCAGATGCACGTCACTAACGAAGATAGCGAGGAAAGAAATGATGAATCATTTTCAGGTTCACACAGATCATCTTTATCATCAAATGTTCAGCCTTCAAATGTCTATAGAAATCCGTATGCTGATGATAATTTCGATGATGACCATCATGAAAGTCATCAGTACGCTAACCATAATCAGGAAAGAACAAATAACCATAATGATGATGAAAACGATGACAGCAGTGAGAACAATAATGAAAATGACGACGACACAGATCGATGAAAATAATTATGCTGACTTTCGAAATGCATATATTCGCGATTTGGCGTTTTCTCGTATACAAGTTTAAAGTTGTAAAAACGTCAAATGAGGAACTGAGATAAAGTGCAATCAAATGTACATATAGCGCCAAGTCGCGTTCTGGACTTCCAAGCTGTCATGTCCTCCAAGACATTTCTATGTTGACCTACCACGATTTGAATTTATACCAGAAAATTTTTGCAAGTGAAGTATACTAGTAGTACAACATTATGCCCTATTTCTACGCACTCATTTGAAACCTGGTAAAAAAAATATGACTAAAAATAGCACTTTTTAGTTAAATTAAATTTAACGAAATGTACAGTGGATGTCCAAAAATTATCTTATCGAATCAACTGCTTCTTTGATGACAATCATTGCACGAGTTTTCATATTAACTTTGATTTTGCTGCGTTTTGTTCATGTCTCTTATTTTCAACGACATGAATTGGCGGGATATTTAATTGAGTCAGAATTATGTAAACATTTCTATTGGTTAGAGATATGACATTGGTGATCCTGTTATTATGCGCAGTATATTAATTTTTGTATACTTTTCTGATTTGTGACCAACATATTTGTTTTTACATGAACTTAGTTCCTGTACATTTAAATCATCCAGTTTGCCATACAGAACTCGTCTTCATAATCTATGTACATTTATTTGACTGCTAAATATGGATGAGTGTCTACGAGTGGACGAGTCGCTGATTTATAATTAACATTTGCCTTAATAACTTTTATTTGTTTGGGACTTAATTTCCGCAAGATTTATGCGTACATTGATGACATTCAGCATCAATAAAATGTTTTATGATACGGTCAACTACGAAGACAAAAAGAGTCTTTACCATTGTGTGCTTGAGAGAATGCATGTTATTTTTTTATTATCGCCTCTTTCATTATTTACTGTGCTGGACACAAATTCCGTGGGTAAAATGAGCTGGTTTTGTTTTATCTACAAAGTTGTTATATTTATTTAAACATTAGATAAATAAAAATGTATACCTAATCTGGTTTGTCATTGTGCTTTTCATTGCCTATATATCAATATTCTCATCTTACATGAATCAGATGCAATAATAAATGTTCTGAGTGATTTTAGCCACAAAAATGTTACCGTCCAATCAATTTACTTTAGTTTGCTTCTAGAAGTACATCCATCAACTCAACCAGGTGAAAAGCTCGTTTAACCAATACACGCAGACGAAAAGAGCATTATAAGCTGAAAGTGATTACTCAATAAAACTTTATTGAACTGTGGTCGCATTCAACATAAATATTTTAAGTTTATCAATTCCACGTAAAGTGCATGCAGAATATTTAAAGTTCAACTTCATTTTTATAGCCCCCCCCCCCCTAAAAAAATTGTATTTATAGATGGAGTTCACATAACCCTATGTGTTAAGAGTGTATAAATAATTAGAAAGAGTTTGAATTTTTTGAAAAGGAAATAATTATATAGTTTACATTCATAAACCACAAAAAGATTTATGGGTCAAAAAAATATTCAAAAATTTTAAAATATTCATTTATGACAGAAATTGTTATCTTTCGCTTATGTAATTATTTTTCACAAGACAGTAATTGCAGCAAGTATCCTGAACAGAATAAAGATGTAAAAGCAACTAAAGACGCAAATTAAAGGTGTCTTAGGCTTGAATTGATTTTTTATGTTTCATTTAAGCAACATTAAAGATATTTTTTTCTGCATTCACTTTGCTAAAAACAAGTGGAAAGATTATTACAACAACCTACATCTCTTAATTAAATACACCCAAAATATTTGTGTGTGTGACTGGGGTTGGGGTTGGAGGTTCTGATCTGAACTGCTTGCTGATCCCGCATCATTTGTTTCAATAACATGTACTCTGTATTCTTCATTAAAAATATCTGTAATCGAGGCTTCAAAATATTTTTAAATAATAAATATTACATGTCTTCAAAGGCTTATAATCACAATGTAACGAAATCCTTTTAAACCCGTTCTTGCTTTAATGTGGTATGGGACCCTTGTCAATATTAATGTGGGTATAAGTACATTTTAATTAAAATACTTTTAAGAGTTTAGAAATTTCAAACTTTACAATATTTGACCCAAAAAATGTCTTAAAATTTTTTGAAAAGGTAAAAATTATAGAAGGCCCGGCGGGATTCGAACTAATGACTTACAAATCCGTAGATAACACTCTATCCTAATGCTCTACACTGTTACATAACAAAAAAATTTATGAAATTATACTTGATTTTATTGTTTGTTTTAATAGTAAGTACATCATAATATGCTATTTTAATTAAGGCATCTCATATTACTAAAGCTACATGTAGTTTGCAAACTTATATGAAAGACAAGAGTGTATGCCCACTACTAATACATGTACAAATGTTATCTTATCCACCTTCTGTAAGTAATTTTGATAAATATACATTTTTTATAAGGAAGATATATGGAAATAAATTCATCTAAGGACTGCGCATACCATAAAATTCTTTAAACAATATTCAAAATATGGCTGATCTAGAAATCCATGAGACAGTATTTCACATTTCACTATTTAAATACATGTACTAGTGAGTGTACACAATAAATACATGTACTAGTGAGTGTACACAATAAATACATGTACTAGTGGGTGTACACAATAAATACATGTACTAGTGAGTGTACACAATAAATACATGTACTAGTGAGTGTACACAATAAATACAATGAAAAAATTTCAAATCAAAAGCCTACAGCTTGTCATTGCACATTGGATTAGGTTATTGTTTTTAGAATATAGCATACTCTATCTTCATAAGGCTTTTAATTAACTTGAGAAAATCCTTCAAAATGGATACACGCATACTAGCTGCATTTTAAAGTCACCAAATCTGTCGTATATTCCGTTCGATACATATATTCAATGAAACAAAATCTGGCAGTGTCAAAAAAAACAATATTTGGCACATCATTTGTCAACAAAATAACAAATTCTATAAAAGAGTCCTAGCTAAATAAACTTTCCATCAGGAACGTTTTGCGTTGATTTTTGAGGGGGTCTGAAGGATTCGGACCTGTTTGGCACTGCTAGCATAGTACACCTGACCCCGGGGGAACCCCTGCTGGACGGGGCCCTCCTGGTCGGGGGATATGTCATCTGGGGAACCCGACTTCCTGTTGTCTTCTGATTTCTTTAGCATATCTTGATTAGAAATGAAAATAAACTCTCTTAGAAGTGTACATAAAGAATTTTTTTTTACATGAAACACAGACATTTCAATATATGATAAATGTACAAGGTACTCTATCCAATAATGAAAAGAGGGTTTTGTTAATTTTTGTTCTTTCAGAATTTGAAGATATCAGAGATTTCAAGGCTTACTTAATATATTTTATTAAATTCATATATGGACATTGCTATTACAACACAAAGAAACAGTCATAATGAAAACTCTACATCCTTCACATTCGATAGTGGTTTTAAGAAAATAAAATTGATTCCAAGATGAGTTTTAATGTTTGCATTGAAAAAAAAATATTGCATGTAATTCTAGTTTAAAGGGAAATAACTCGGACTCTTTGAATTATGATCAGCATAAAGTGCGGTGTAACAAAAAAAGCCTCTATTCACCTAACTTTATCTACAATTAAAATAGTAAACTAATTCTTTATATCAAATATTAACTAGGCAATTTTTGATAAAATTCGATAAAATGAATTAAAGGACATTCAATGACAGTACAGTTGAATCAACTCCTATTACATGTATTATATAATAGTTCAACTGAGTTGGAAATGAAGTCCCCCCCCACCTCTCCTCTCCATCACTACAAGCTTACCTTTACTAGGTCTAAATAGGGTCACCTTTGGAACATGCACAAGGCCTGGTACTAGTGGAATGACAGTTAATGAGATCTCACATTTCCCCTCTGCAATATCTAACAGTCCTGAAAGTACACGTAATGTTGAAAAAAATTATTTAACATTAACTTTTTTTACCTAAGGAATTATTTACTTAAGGTCTAACTTATTTGTTATCAAGTATTACAAATTAATTGCATATTAATAATAAAAAAAATACCAGTATAATACAAGTAGCTATTTCATCAACAACTGAATGTCACTGCCATCTCATTTACTTTCCACTTACCTATGATGGTATCAGACACACTGATATAAATACATGCGTAGTTGCAGATACACAAATACCTGAGCTATTGCCAGTGACTGCCCACATGTCCGGTTTGTCCTCTATCTTATAAAATACAGGTGTCTTGAGATTACATCCAGGGGAATCGGATGACCCTAAGGGTGAGGTTTGCACCACTACCCACCCTGCAGTCTTTGCTGTCCCCCTCTGGCTTCACATCCACTTTTACAGTGTACAGAGTCTAATAAAAGAAAGATAAGGATCTGTTAATAAACATGTAACATAAGATAAATAATAAACATAAAGATGTAAGCTTTTAAATTAAAGCATATCTGCCCTTTTTAAAGTGTACCTGTAAATCATTTTCACCATTGTAAAGTATAGAGTATATTTTGCATATTTTCCCAATGTTACAACCCAGTACATGTTAAATTAATATACTTTCATGTTAAATACTGAAATCTGATTGCTTTAGATGCAGTTTATAATTCATTCTATTATCCTGAGTGTTAGCAACACACTTGGCTTTGCGTTCATTGAAAATGTTTTTCTCAAGGTGTCAATTCCAACTGTTACCATCCCAACAGGCACTATTTATATAATGTTACCTGGAAGTCTGAGATGGAGAAGCCATAAGACAGTTTGTGGGTCGTCTGACTGACGTCCAGCCGACTACCGTACAGAACGCTGTACACCAGCCGCAGATCTGTGACCTCTGAAATGTTACACTTCAGCTGCCACACATAGGACACGGTCTGGTGACGACTCACACTCTGTAAGTAAGTAATTCATTTATTATAGTGTCACGTGCATATTATGTACAATTGTGCCATATGATACAAATTTTAATCAATTACTTGTACATTAATATTGGGCACCCTAGCCCATTGGGCCCATAGGTCACCTTTGATTATATTAACAATTATAGTTCATTACGAGTTACACAAGTGTATTAAATTATATTGGGGTTAAGGTAATATTAAAATATGATTTCATATCAAAGCAAATATCAACTGAAAAAAATTATCTATAAAGAAATTGTATACAAATTCGGAATGCTTTAAAGCAAGTTATGATAACTGTCAAGATTTACAGCTTATTAAAGATGTAGTCACATATTGTCTATCTCTGTAAATAATCAGGCATCCTTTGTCACCCATTAGTATTTCATATGAACTGACCAGGCCCCAAAAGGTTGGGAATGGAATAATGCATACATGTGTGCACATTACCAACACAGATATATATATGTGTATTCTAATAATTACCAAGAAATACTTAACTTTGTATAGATGTACAGTGTACATACATAATATGTATTTGTACATGTGCTAAAAGGCTTAGGAGGATTGCCAAAAAACACTAAACTTTGCACTTGAAAAAGATAGATAAGTACATGTACTTTGAAATATATAGTGTAAAATAGAAATCTACATGTATCTTCTTACTAGTTCTAGTCCAGGTTTATTCATTGGGAAAATTTCTACATCAGGGTTCTCACATCTTAACAGGGCCTCTGTCAACAGGAACTTCTCTTTAGTGCTGCCATCTAGTGAGATCTGGATATATTTCCTTCAATGAAAACAAACAAATTTTCATCATAAAGATAAAGACAAGAAATCATTCAAAATGTTCTATGGCTGATAGCATTTATACATACATTAATCAAACAACTCTCCTGAACAAAAACACATTCACACTATCACTTGCCACATGTCATCACTATTGCCTATCACGAAAAATGCTTCTATCCGATGATACATGTGATTCACTCATAACGTAAGAGAGATAACTCCCTCTATTGTTTCCACTCCTAAGCTAAATCTGTGTAAAATTATTGTTGGATGGAGATGAATTTGCTTTGTAATCGACTTTCCCATCTGATCTTAAATTAGTTGTAGATGGAATACACAATAACACACTCAAAAGTTTACCTGTCTCCAGCAGTCAGAACTTTGTGTGTGACCCAAAATGGAGAATTAAATGTCAGGTTCATTTTCACTGGTAAGGCAAAACTATGACTTATTACAATCATCTGAAAAAGAAGAATCTTCATTTAAAACATGCATCAAGAATGCACAATATTTATAAATCTACAGGTCAGTTACTCTGTATGACCTAAAAATGTAAGGCTTACATATTCTTCAAAATAGAAAATGTAAATGACTTATCAAAATGCAATCTAGTATGTTGGTAGTTTTAGGATTCCTCTTACTTGTGCTTCTGATGTCATGGAATTCTCCCTCTCATGGAAAAGATGAACTTTGAACTCATATGGTTGTCCATCCTCAGTTTCCTTGACAACCGGCATGTTGTCATCACTCTCCGTGGTAACAGTGAGACTATCGGAGGTTTCGAGTGACAGTTTGTCCCCTGGATTTAAGCTGGAAACTCCCTGGTGAAATACTCAGGTAGGCTAACTGTGTTATACCTGACAGGAGGTAATCTAAACAGACCAAAAAAAAGGTAAACTACATGTACATATTTAGTATAATACACACAGTTCTACACATCAGTGCATGTATTGGTACATTACATGTAAATGTCCTGAAATTTTGTTTGTGAGATTCAAACCAAGCTCAAAATTGTGGAACTTTTATATGTAAGGAGTATTGCTTCCTTAACAAACTTTCTTATAATTCAGTAAATCTCTCTCTCTCTCTCTCTCTCTCTCTCTCTCTCTCTCTCTCTCTCTCTCTCTCTCTCTCTCTCTCTCTCTCTCTCTCTCTCTCTCTCTCTCTCTCTCTCTCTCTCTCTCTCTCTCACCTCCTTCAGCTGGTTTAAGTACACACACAGGTTCTTCATGAGACACACTAAAATATTCCTCCGTCTCTAAAGTCTTCAGAAAATCCAGCCCTCCTATCTTAAGCAGCAGCTGGCCTGGTTTATATCCTCCAGTGTTCTTCATCTGCAAAAGAGTAAACAAGTACATTTGTTATACTTTCATGTTAAATACTGAAATCTGATTGGTTAAGACGCAGTTAATAATATTTACTATTACCCTCAGCGTTAGCAACGCACTTGGCAACGGGTAACATTAAAAAATGTTACATGCGCGAAAATTATGCGCGTACGGTTCGATGTAGAATTCACGTTATTCCTATATAAAAGCAGTAAAATTTTCTTAAAAATTTTTAAAAAGACATTCAGTATAACAAAATAAATAGTGCCTGTTTGGGAGGATAACAGTTGAAATTGACACCCCTCGAAAACCATTGTCAACCTCCGCTTCGCGTCGGTTGACAATGGTTTTCTCGGGGTGTCAATTTCAACTGTTACCCTCCCAAACAGGCACTATTTATATAGTACCAATGAAATTTGAAAAATGGTAAAAAAAAAACAACAACAAAGGACTGGTACTTGTACTGGTAGAAGTCATTCTTTCAATGTAATATACTGCTTTACAACAAACATAATATTTACCAGTTACCACCAAAAAAAACCTCAGGTCTTTATGTAATTTGTTTACAGTTACCACTCTCTTTATTCTTTATAGAATTTTAAGTCAGACATGAATAACTCTTTTTAATATCAACTGAGATTATCACAGTTAAAGGGAGATAACTCCATAAGCTCTACAACTCTGGATATTTGATGTGTAATCAAAATGTGTATTTAAACATAAAAATAGGACAAAATTTCACCTCTTTGGAGAAACTGAGTACATTTTTCCCTGGAGTAAGTTCAACCTTCTCAAGCCTCAGGGCCTCATTGAAATCCTCCTTAATCTGCTGAGATTCCCGGCGGTAGTTCTTTGTGCTGTCCATTCTCCGTAGTAAATCCTGGGAGTTTACGCAGACAATTCCACACGACGACGACTCCATACTGGCCTTGACCTCAATATGACTAGGAACAGGTTTTTTAACAGGGTTAAAGTTCGGAACTTGTTCTCTCAAGAAGCCCCCACTGTCTGCCTTACAGAGAAGCTTTTTCCCTGAGACGGTTGGTTTTGTGACGTTATGGGGACGAACAGACAGACTGACAAAGTCAAACTGAACTGTGTCGGGAACGTCACACTTAATGTGTATGTCTATGGACACAGCCTGATCACAGATAATGGAATGTTCTTGTACGACGATGTCTTCCACAACAAACATTGGGGCAGCTTTCAACAGATAATTACTCCCTGCAACACAAGTTTTACAATCATACGTGTAAAGATATTCAAAATACATGTACATGGTCTGGTTTTTAGTTTTAAAAAAAATTAAGATAAATCATTTATTATAAATATCAAAACTTTAGGAGGTTTTCAGAGAGATAAATTTTGGATATAATATAAGGATGGTTTAAAATATAAACTTACAAGATATAAACAAGTGAAAGGTCAGCTTATGTGTAAACTATGTGCAAAATATTAAGTAAAGTGAGCTGATAGTTTATCTGTTTACTGAGCCCAAATTTTGGTTGTACATGTATGTCCAAATAAACCCTGACATTGTATATAGGTTTATATAGAAAAAATGGGGTTATCATTTTCAATTTAATTTGTAAAAAATGTAAAAATTTTCAGCGATGGGGCTAAAACATGAGTTGACCTTTTGTCAAATTAAAACAAAATTGATCAGATAGTATGTATGCTATCCCCCTCATATTTTGGTCCTATAAACATATCTTGCCAGCCATTTTACGTATAGAATTGTATAGAATAAAAGGATGTTTACAAATCAAATTTGATTTCATTTGTAATAGATAAATAAACCTTTTCACTGTGATTCACACAGAACATGAAAGGATTGTGCACAATTTAAATTTCTTTTTTTTTGCAAATTTTATTTTTGATTTTAATTATTGGCGCTTCAATAAAAAAAATGCATGACATTTATTTTTGCTAATTGTTACGTCAAAGTTTCAACTGACGTCATTGTAAGACGTTGATTCTGACGTGGATAATGTTGATTTTGAAGAAGTGGCAACATGATTTAAATATTCTAAACATTATTCTAACAATTCATTTCACGAAGAATAATTCTTATGATTATTGATATTTAAAAAAATAAAAAACGTTACATGATAACCTGTATATCTTATTAATAACATTTTTCTCTGTATTTGCGTTTTACCATAGTAATGTGAGATACCCTGCGCAGAGGGCTCAAAATTTTAAACCTATGATTGACCTTAAGTTTCGCCATGACCATGACCAAAACAAACCTGCACACTCATTGCCAATCTCCAATATCTCTGCCTGGAATGACTGCCGCACCTCTTTGGAGAGTGTTGGACTACTGACCACTTGGCATACAGTCTTAAGATACGTTAACAGGTTAAGGAAACAATATGCTTTCAAAAACAATACTGTGATTTGAATTAGATAAATTCTTGTTCAAAGAAGAATTTTCTATGTATTACAAACCCAAAATTGTACATATTTACATGTATGCGGTGCAGATTTATTTTGTAGATAGATAAAACCAAACCTGTAACTTATATATATAATCTGTATGAGATTTAAACACCCAAAATCTTGATTAATATTCTCATGTAAAGAAACTTTTCTTAATATCCTTGATAAAATTAAATGTAAATAGAAAGCAACATTAAGGATATTTGAGCCTGTTTCCCAACAGTTTCTGGCATTTAGCCAGCTCCAGCTTCATGTCGTCTGCTAAATGATGCCAGCCTTCCTGGTGGAAACTCTTCATGGCATCCATCAGAAAGTTCTCAGCTTTCTCCGGCTCACCTTGCAGTCTTACAAACAAAAAAATGCAAACCAATTTTTTCTCTGTGCAAAGTCAAGGCTTAAAAAAAATCATAATCTGTACATAATTATATCTAAAGAAACATTTCAACTTTAAATACACCATTTTCATGTGTTTTTTAAAAGTTCATATTATTATTAAATAAAGATTCATTATCTTTTTCAATATGTTCAAATATTTAATCTTATAAACAGGTTAATGGATTGTGTTGAGCATCAGATAGATCATATTTTGAGTTTATATGTATATAAGAATTCTGTTTGAATCTTACATGTAGAAGTTTGCGAGGTCCTTTCCAATCTGCCGGGCTGATCTGAATCTGCTGATGTGTTTAAACGTCCCCATAGCAAGCTCAGATAACTCCTGTTGAGAGAAAAATCAATGTTTGAAAAATGAGCTCAGAATACAAGCATTTTTATTTAAATTTATCAGTATCCTAATTATCATAAACATAACAATAGGCCTAATCTAATTTTTTTATATTTACAAATACTTTCTTGAAACAAACCAAAATACCACTTTGTCTACTGAATTTAAAAAAAATAGAGATAAATACCAGGTAAGTTCGTGTAAATGCTTCTTTTGATGACAGTGCTTCTCTTAATTTTTCTGGAGGCTGCATAGTCTTGTCTTCCTTATCTAAAATCAAACAACAACAAATTAGGTAAAAAGGCTCCTTTTTACCAACAGACTAGGAGAAAACACATACCAGTACATGTACATGCAACATGATTTTTCTCAAAATTTTGAAGTCTAGGGCACTTTATTGCAGTTATATATCATGCTTTTTTTGATACCTTGAACTCATATAAATATAATCAAGATACTGTTATAAATGAAGAGATTAATTACAAGTGCCCTCCCTCTTTTTTTCTAACTTAATAGTACCTTTAAATGGCTTTTAACTTGTCTGTCTTATTAAGAGAATCACACATAGAAATGTTTTTAAATACCATCATCATCCCTGGATTTTAAACCAGATATAAGGTTGAGAACCAGGGTGAGTTGGTCAGAAGTTGGTTCAATTTCCGGTTCTGGTCTTAATCCACATAACTCTCCAAGAAATCTTAACTAGAAAAACATAAAAGCAATCTTTAAGCAAAACGAGCAGTAATCTTTCTTGAAAAAATAAATCTTGATTCAATGATTCATTGCCTTTTACACAGATTTGCATTATAATGTTACACTTATGAGAGATTGTAAACATATCAGAACAAATCAATTTGTGATACAATTTACTAAACATTAATAATACAATAAGTAACATGTATTAAAACAAGAGAAGAAAACAACCATTTTCGGGATACATACATTATATTTTTAAAAATTAACGTTTTTTATGTCCATAGCCATTCCTCAACTAACAATAAACCTAAACCATTCAGTAAATGGAATGTTAACCGAAAGGCGAATGAATTACAGAGATATGCCAGTCACCATTCAGGTGATTGAATGGCAGAGTCTCATCCTGTGTATTTTTTCTGACCTTCTTTCTGGCGTAGTCCCACAGACTGGCAGTGTACAGGGAGTAGCTCTTTATGGGATCAGACCCAGAGAACTTCTCACATTTGTTCAGGACCTCCAGACAGCTCAGGAAAACCCAGCAGTCAATGGTGCCCACAGGCATCTCCACCTGTCAGAGCAGAGAGGAAACCATTAAAAACGAGTGCCTCTATTCCCCATATAGATATAATGCATCTATTTTAACGCTGCCCAACTTAGTTGTATACAATATGACATCATGATTGGTTTTAATGTAAAGAAATGCATTTTGAAATCCAGTTTACCAGGAATGTATTGGAATGTTTGGGTGTTATGAAGTTCTTGGCAAGACTGATGATTGAAGATTTGAATATACATCAGAACAAAGAAACTGTTAATTTCTCCATTTGCAAGCTCTAGCAATCATACTTAATGTATGTATTCCCTTTGTCCAGAAACAAAGACCGTGAAAGGAAATAGTTGTTACACATACTGTTGCCTCAGGCACAAAAAGCATGGCCTTGTCAAGCTGTATAACAACACATACACATTTACTATGTCTACAGAGGAATACATACATAGTAAAACCTGCCTCAATTGACATCTGCGTATTCAAATTCAGTAGCTGTAATGTTCTTTGCTAATGCAATTTTGAGTTCCAACTTGAAACACATCTTCCTTCACTTAATCACTTGTATTAAGTTATGCAATATATTCTGATCATTTTGTAAACATATTTTTTTTTTGTGAAAAATTTTGAGTTTGTTAATAGGAGGCATTCAAGAATATTCCCATTCTGGAAAAGCAAATATCTTGTTTTATTACATCCTGATCACTAAACAACCAGATTCTAATTAATAAACTTTTTTTTGGTCTTTTTTATTCATCCCTGTATTTAGTCCCACCTTTAACTTGCGGACTTCCTGTACTGTGTTGTGTAGGAACTCCATGGCTCGCTTCGGAACTTCCAGCGGCATGTTCAGGAGGAACAACAGAGCACACTGTCTGGAGAAGAGATAGCTCCGGAAATCCAACAGGCTGTCCAGATTATCCTTGATCAGGTCGCGGATGTCACGGTTGATTGGTTTCCTGAGGGACAGTCCGGACCATTTAGTACATTCATTTGTGTACTTCATCATCCAATCAACAGGGTCTGAAATAAAATATTCTTCATTATTCAAATTTCTAATATTCAACTCAGGGTATAAGTATAAAGTTTTGATTAAATAAAACACAATATGTGATAAATTATTTATACATACAACAACAAATATAACTAGTTGTTTCTTTAATGTTTACATGTAATTCTATTTGTTTAAATCAAATCTTTTCAATTTCACAAAAAAATTATACATCAATTACCAGTGAACAGATACATTGAAAAAACTTTCCTCTTATGAACAGTCAAATATTTCATCTATACTGTGCTTTTAAGGTGGCATGGGACACTTGTCAATATTAATGTGGATTTCAATTCAAATACTTTCATAGGTTTAAAATTGAATTTTCAAATTTTAAAATATTTGACCATATAAAACATGTTTTTAAAACTTTTTGGATAGGTAAAAATTAGTAAAAGCCACCGCTGGATTCGAACTCATGACTACCATATTTGTAGTAATTTGATGCTCTAATCCATTGTGCTATGCTGTTAGGAAACAATTTTTGGGAAAAAAAAGTGAATATTTCTTGCCACAAACAAGTACATGTATTTGTCAAATACTTGTTTGTGGTGAGAAATATTCACAGCAATGAAGCTCTTGCCAACCTTGAAAAAAATTCTCGCACACAAATTAAAGTTGGTTTACAGAATGTAACACCTGATGAGTTATATGTAAATAAATACAAATGTAATACAAATGTAATACATACTTCCTGCAGCAAAGAAGAGGATGTACTGTGTGAACAAAGCATCCAGCTCATCGTACTGAATCAGGGCGTCCTCAAACAGGCCCAGCATCTCATACATAAATGCCAGCTCTTCCTGTAACACACAAATCAAAGGTTGTAGATTCACAATTTCAGCAAATCAATCTTTTTTATTTCTCAAGACAACACTTGTTTCAAAGGACTATATATGATAAGGGCCTAAAATGGCCCCCTAAAATGAACATCATTATTTTACTATCATTCTTTGTTTTCTTAGTACAGATATGTATGTGATGTGTTTACATAATATTCATTTTTGGTTCAAGTGCCCACAATTTAGAAATATGACATTGTAAATACAACCTTTTCCCGCCATTTTTGCATTTTTAGCGTAAAACAGCTTGTTTTCAAGCAGTTTTTCCTTCCGAAAACATAGAGCGCATTCTTGAACAAATAAAATATTTTAATCAGAGATGTATCTAGCCAAGACTAATAAGTGACAATTTTTTTTTCCTTGTTCAAGCATGCGCTCTATATTTCCCATTCGTAAATAGATAAGAAAAATGTCAATTTTTGGCTGATTTTGATTGAATTATAGAAATGGCGTCACTTCTGACGTCATATACTGCCAGTGAGTGCAAATAAATCAAATAAATAGATGAAAAATATATGTTATATCAACTCTTCTAAAAAATTAGTAAACATTTCATTCTACCCGAAACACTTAAAAAATAGCGAATTAAGGGGGCCAAATTTAACTCTTATCATATATAGTTCTTTGCACACATCTTTGTTTTTTTTTAAAAGGTCAATCAAGGCATGTAACATTCAATTGCAATATGACTAATGTAAATTTTATGGATTTAAATTTCTTGAGCCATTAATATGTAAAAGTATTAATCATACCCATATTTCATATGCTAAGTGACTACCCAACTGTTACATTATCCCATTTTTTTTTTATTTTCATGCACTATCTTTCATATGCTATATCTAATTGATGTATACACTTTAATAAGCACCTCATAAGCTATAGTGTTTTAAAATAGGTACATAATGTATTTTGCTTAAATTTCATTGGAATGTTAAATTCTCGTGGGCTTAATTACCGGTATTAAGATAACTAGGCTATCATTGAACTTGAAAGTTTTTTATCTAATATTTATCTAATCATACATATATAACATATAAATGTGTATCATACAGACATATCTTTCTCTCCTTAAATTTAATTTGTTATTTTATAAATCAACAGTCAACAAAGACAATATACATATACTGTAAACGTAATATATTTTGCGTGTATGATAATTGGCGGAAATTAGTTTTTGAACAAGTTGGCGTGGATTTGAATTAGCGTATTCCAGAATTTGACCATTATTCAACATATATGAATGGCATTTAGTGATGTACTTGATTTGGCGGAAGCCACATTCCACCAAAAGCGCTAAATATAATACACAGCCAAATGTAGTACGTTTACAGTAAGCTCAAGATTTCATTTGAGCCTTTTTGATTAAAAAAAATCCCAAAGTGCACAACAAGTAAACAGGATTATTTATCTCACCTGGACAAGGAAGAAATTGGTGAATTGCCATCCTGGTTCGTTTCTTTTCTCACGTAAATTTCTCATTCCGTCCTCATACTTCACGAGGTGTTTATTGAAAGCTTGCAGTAACAGAGTACGGAGTCGCTGAAGCATAACTTGCCAGGATTCGTTCGACTTCTGATCCTGCTTTAATGGGTCATTGACTACCACGCACCTGCATTACAAGTTGCATGTAAAAAATTACAGTTAGTTCTTTTACAGAAAATATTCTCACAAATTTATATAGCACTCTTTTATTAGGTACCGTATTCAGTTTTACTGATTTGTCATTAATTACCAAACACTTACATAACAATTTAAAAATGTTGGTTTATATTGTTTGGAGGAGAAAAAAAAACCCTTACATTTTTGACAAACTATTTTCATATGACACTCTTAGATTCAATGAAATTCATGACAGCAGGTTTTGTAGAAATAAGGATTCGTATAAATTTTTCAACATGTTAAAAGCATTTAATCCTGTGATGAACTAACCTGTCTGGTGTCTTGTTACAGAAATCGCTTTTGATTTTGTCAAACACTGAAGACCTGGGTAACAGTTTGGACTTGAGTTTGCTTTCATCAGTGGACACCACCACTATCAACCAATCAGGGATGTTCTTTCTCTTCAGTGCAGAGGTCCATTCTACAAGCTCCTCACGAGTTGTTTGTTTGTAAGCGTCCAAATCCTGAATATATATATTACAGATTGAGTAAAAATAATTTAGCTTTTTTCTTCAATGGCGGTAGTGAAATGTAGGTTTCATCTTTTTTTTCGAATATTTTATGTCAAATATGTACCAAAAATACATGTACATAAATTTTGTCTTGATTCAGAAATTTAATCAGAAAATAAGATTATTATTACCAGGTAACTTAAGATATGTTTGACTCATGATGGAAGCACTTTGTTTGTTTTCTACTTTGCATTTAAAAAAGTCAAACTACATGGAAATTAACTAATTATGAAATCGTCTATAAAACCACTGCTTTACAACAATATTCAACCCTAATTGCCACATTTGAAGGCTATGAAGCCTTTACTTTAGCAAACTACATGTACTACATAAAGACTGCATCCAATTCAACGCGTGCATATCTTACACAAGAGGTCCAGAATATGTGGAAGAATGGTCGACTGACTAGAGTCTTATCTGTGTCTGATGGCAAGATATCCTCATCATATGGAACAAAACTGGCCTCAAGAAATACCGTTTTGGGAGCTCTGCTGTACGACCTAAAACAGGAGATGATAATACTGAATTTTCAAGAGATACATTAACTTATCAACTCAATATACATATACCTAAAAGTATATATTTGTCATTTTTATAAAAACTCTGACTTTTTATTTTAAAGTTTACTGATGATCATGTTTTTCATGATCATTTCATTTTGGTAAATGGTAAATGGTGGATGAAAATCATCTTTCATAATCTTTAAAGTTAAAAAGTTAACATTTACAAATAATTTTTTGCCCTAAGTTAAAAATGCAAAAGAGAAAGTTTTCATTTAATAGTTTTGCATGCAGGAAATACTTGAGTTGACATGATAGGTGTAGGCTAGGGGATATGACTTTTAAATGTTTATTGAATATTAAGGTGATATGAGACACCTCCATATTGTGACTACCGGTACCTGCGTTTTGAACTAAACAGTAAAACCAAATTTATATTTTTCCTTTCCAAAATTTTTTTTTATCAAAGTAGTTAGCAAATTCTCAAACAGTAAAAGTATTTTGATTATGACAAAATTTTATTCACATTTTAGACATACCTCCTTAAATGTTTATGTATTGTAGATAAATCATAGTTTTATTAAATTTTTATGAATTTCAAAATGTAATTTGTAATTTAATTAATTACATTCGCAAAGTAATTGTAATTTAATTAATTACATTTGAAAACTCTTGTAATGGTAATGGTAATTTAATTGAAGAATTTAAGGAAGTAATTGTAATTTAATTAATTACTTTCCATTGTAATTGACCCCATCCCTGGCCCTTACTAGCATTGAAAACTTCATTAAACTAAATCAACAAGCATTCTTAACATGGGGTTGAAAATTGTCAATCATAATCTTAAAAATAAGAATCTATATTGAATCATTTATTGACCTAGCAAATACAAGCAAGACTATACTAAATGGACAGACCTCCTCCATTCTATAGCCTCCTGTGGGAGCCACTGTAGCAGGGATGGGTGTAGGGATGAGAACAGGGACTGGTCCCCGTGACCTGAAACATTAAAACAAGAGATAAGTGTACTTGTAAACATAGAACTATATACCAGGGCTCGACATTAACGCTTGTCCGCTTGTCTGGTACCAGTTCAAAAAATATACGGACAAGTGGATATTGCTGGCCACTTGTCCGACTGGACAAGTGCATTCTTATGTAAAGAAGTATCCAACATTTTAAAAAGAAAGTTTTGTGATAAGTTTATTCGTAGTCTCGTGATAAGTTTATCGATTAGTTATTTTGAATTTCGATCCTGACATCAAATTGCAATGCAATTGAGTTACTCTTGATCGGGATTGAAGTTCACTTATTTCAAACAACTTTCAATATTGAACTGTAAAGGTGTGGATCTTAGTTCTTACAAAGTACCAAACACACATGTTAAGAAAAAGAAAGGAAGAAAAGGTAGCAAAGATAAAGGATTATGGAAAGAAATGTAATTTATTTTAGGTTTCATTCATCATTGATACTGACTATGATGACTTTCCATGTTGAGAAATCAATATAACAGTACACGTACCATGTATCTTTAAACCTGATGCTAAATTTAAAATATCTTGTAATTTGCCATGGCAAAGCTACATCTGACAAATCATGTTTAATGTTATATGGCACCAATACATTTAGGAAAGACACTTTGAGTTTCCATTTAAAAAGTTATTAATTATTGCAAGAATAATAAATAAATGACTCTATTTTAGTAAAACAGAACTGTATAGATTTCAAGTTGACAATATTTGATCTTTAATATTGAAATTTTTTTGGACAAGTGAAGTTGAAGTTCGGACAAGTAAATATCTTGGTCACTTGTCCGAATAGACAAGTAGGAAACAAAGTTAATGTAGAGCCCTGTATACATGTTATAATACTTGATAATATATAGCTTTATTCTCAAATATTTGGAATTTAAAACTTGCAATATCACATAGCCTTTTACTATTTTATAGTTTTAGAACTGCATGTTTAGGGATTTTTTTTCAACAACTACATAGACATTGTTTTAGGTAAACACAAGAGACAAAGCTAAAATATGGTTTTGACAAATCTTATTTCCTCGTAAAATACAAAGAACAGATATTAATTTATACACACATTATTCAGATGTTCTTATATATATATTGGAAACACCAAGGACACAGAAACTTTTTGATCCTGTGTTTGTATATCTGTGAGAGCAATTTTACATTAAATAAAAAGTACAATGTCACATAAATGTGTACATTCGCACGATAATGAGTAACTTACAGGTAACAATGGGTTTTGTTTCCATTGTGCATCTAAACAATCAACTGTCAAAGATTAAACTTGACAGAGCCACGAAAAAAATCACCTGCATCTGTTTTGGGTTTGGATTAATTTAACATCGAGCCCGACCTTATTTAAAGGGGGCGTTTCCCTTTGCTTTATATTTTCAGTCAATTAATAATTTCGAATCGATTGAACAAAATTTTAACACAAGTGCTCGTTTTCGTTCTCTAAATATGATAAAGTCACAACATTTTTAACTGATAATATTCAAATAAATTCAGAAGAGTATGTTTCATTATTACATGTAGGCCTATATATATAGCGGCCCAAACCACGAAGCATGCATGCAAAGTATAGAAAACTCACTTGTAACAACTGGTTTGGTCTCCATTCGGAACAGAGGAGACGTGCTTTACTAAATCAAAGAAGAAATTCCTGTGCTTGTAATATGTTAATCCAAAATCAAGTTATTCATGAACAACCGCTATTTAATTGTACGGATCATCTGTTTGCCTGATAGCATGGCCGAGGCGTGTTATCAAGAATTACATGGTGCACGATATATCATAGACTACATACACATGAAGAAGTATATACCCCGATACCTGCTAATCATAATACATTGTAACATGAAACGCCCTGGGCTTGATCCATGAATTCCCGTACGTACATGAAATTATAGACATACTACAGTACATAGTTCCAGGTTTTCTACCTTGTTGCATCAATTGCAAATTAAAATTCATATTAAATGCAACAGCGACTGGGTATCTGAATGATTGACATCCGTTTCTTCTTAAGAATAAGTTTTACAAGTTAACGAAATGCACTTGGTTTAAAAATACGTACGCGTCTGAAATTCCCTGATTACACATTTACAGGATGTCCGCTTTTAAATTATAAAAAAGGATGTGATATGGAAATATTATAAGGAGGAATCTTGGGTTTTTATTTATTGTCATATTTGTATTGAAATTAGGTATTACATAATGACGACAACTACTTCATAACTTTAAAATATGTGGGATAAGAAACAGTTGAATTTAGAGCTTGTACATGTCACAGTGTAAATACAAAAAACACAAAATATCAAAAATTTTAATAAAGAATTTTTACATTAGTAATCTTTTTTTTAGTTTTAAACGCAATAAATAATGTTTTATGCATCGTGCATTTGTTAATGAATATATGAATTCCTTAAGAAAAGATATCACGATGAAAGTTAATTACAAGTACGTGTGAAAAATATGAAAGACTGGTTAAAAGCTATAAAACTCTCGGCGTTATCTCATCTACCAAGAAGGAGTATTTTTAAAATACATGTTAATTGCCATTTTATCTAATTGCATATGCAATTTTTGGTTAGTTTAGTGCCGAATTTGAATAAATGTGTACAAAAAAAAAGGATTTATGGGAAATTAAAACAAGTCTAGCAGATCGGTGGACACACAACTAGAAATCTTCTAAGCATTTTTTGTGATATTTTGAGACACGCGTATCAAATGATGAATTTTTCCCTTGATGCAGAAATGTTTTCGGAGAGCGGGGTCGAAGTATCATTTTGTTTGCCGTGAAAAGGGGAGAAAGGCCTAGTTTGGTAACTTTCTTTTGCGATTTTTTCTAGTTTGAATTATCCGAGGTGGGGGGGGGGGGGTAGTCTCCTGTCTCTAACAGTCACCAAATTAGTTCCACGCATTTTCACCCTATTTATATTTAATTTGTATTATCATATGAATGGACAGGGGTTGAGAATGTAGTTCTTCATTTATGCATGTGGTGTGTGTTTATTATTATCACTTGAGATCTTTTAATTTTTTGTGGAAATGTTTTTTATAATCTACTAGATGTCATATGTTTGTTAAAATTAGGTCAACATTATTAGTTCTTGAATTGAACAGTCACATACATTGGGAGGAAACTGTGTTTTTTAAGATTTATAAGTTATGAGTAATAAAGAATTATAAGGGAGATGTCCATCTTGTACCTATGAGGACCCAAAAAAAATAATTGACATGTTTATGCCAAAACTGTTGTTACATGTAAGAGATAATAAAAAGCAATATAAATGTGAGGTTTCATGTTTTGTTTTGTATGTTAATTGCTCACACAAAAGCAGAACAATGGGAGTTTTGGGGTCGGTTTTTGGCATTAACAATCAGTTCAAGAATTTACATGCATGCCCTAAATCCTGAAGGTGGCATTTTTTTTTGTACATGTTCATACAATTACTTTTCATTGTAACATTATAATAGCGTGTGAAAATTGTTATGCACAATTTTAACAGTTTTCATTAACAAAGTTGATTGCATGCGTAATTAGACGTACAAATTTAACAAACAACTGGAAAACCTAAAGTTCAAGGTCGTGATTTATTATGGATCCCGGAAAAATTTGTTTCTTTTTATAATTCATCGGGTTTTTTTCAGGGGGTATGCATGAAAATACAAGGAAATATTAAGAGAAGGTCCTCTTATTCCTCTGTATTATTATATAATGCATAAAAGTTACTACTGAATTTGTTGCATTTTCAGCTAGCAGGGTAATTTGCATGTCAAGCAATGGCTTGTAAAAAAGACAGTTGACCTACTTAATTCGGTTGTCAGATAGTGGAGTTTTTTTAATTTTTGTTCAGTCACGAAGACAGATATGATTAAAGTTGGTATTCATATGTGTTTTTCTGTGTATTGCAATAAAAACATTCCATGAAAATCTCTGTTTTAATCATGTTAAAAAAGTGTATCAAGTCATTAGTGTACTTTAAAAAGGAACTTGAAGACACTTTTTTATCATTGAAATGGTCAGACTATCGATCCACTATCCGACAACCGAGCCCGTTTACGTTATGTGAAGGTACTTTGAACAAATTCTAGAATGGATAAACAAAATAAACATTTCAGAATTTGGTGTTTTTTTTTACTTTTGGAATCATAAATATAGTTTATTATTTCAAACATTTTAAATTTATGATGACAAGATTCGTGTACGCAGTTTCATCAAAGGAGTGCAAACTTATGCTCTCCAAACATACATGTTAAAACCTCATCATGATGATGTCAGACTCAGAATCTCACAAGAGACGGTTTGGCTGTTTCTTTTAGCTACATTAATAGTAATTTGGTGAATTTTACTAACTTTTCATAATCAATTTATTAATTACTTAAAAGAAAGATGATAATATAAACAATAAAATACTTTCTTTGATGATTCATGCGGGTTATGAAGGTAGCGACCATTGCAGGAAAAAAATTACATAGCCCGCTAACGCAGGTTATGTATTTTTTTCTGCAATGTCGCTACCTTCATATCCCGAATGAATCACCAAAAGAAAGCATTTTATTGTTTAAATACATGCATTTTAACAAGAACGTGGACTTTGAGTAGTTGTGTCAAACAGCAATGTGGCGTAGACCTGTCTATTTCATTGCCTGCCACTCAGCTATGGCTCTCTGACAAGATTTTTCGGACTCTTAGGCTAAGCTTAGCAATCTGCACAGTCTACGTATTTCGCTTGAAACCAGCTAGTGTTATTTTAAGCTTGTAACTTGTTTGAGTTAGAACTTCCTACTATATGTACATGTTAAAGTCGAAGGTTCTATTTGGCATATTCTACAAATTACAAGAAGAGTAAACACAAGGTCAATTGATATAAAATTTATTCACATATAGCTACGTAAAACAGATAATAAACTATATTACATAACATACTTTTATCATAACGTATATATTATGTATATCAGATATTATAATCGTGGTATAATCACAAGTCCTTAGCTGCCGTATGGGTGATCGATATGTAACTATGCAGGTTAAATTAATTTAAATCAAAATTGCCAAGTACTTCAAGCTGCCTTTTTATTATGCATACTCCTTATAAATGTAAATAAACATTATATACATAAATATCCGCCCAGCGTAATATTTAAAGAAAAAAAATCTTAACTCTATAAACATGGCAGTCTTTCCATGTTCTTTGAAAACATCGATTTTTACGACATAAATGCCCTGACAGTTCCTTTTACCAGCTTTCGGCATATGGGACAATTGCGCATTGCCGGTGCACATTCTGCACACGTGACAATATGACCACAAGGAAGAAATACAATGCTAACTTTTTCTGCCATACAAACTTTGCAAATTGTCAAGTCTTGCAGTTCTTGATATTCTTTTTGCACACTTTGTAAATCTGAAATTAAAGTAAAATGCAATTAAACAAAAAATAATTCAATTTCTTTATATTTTATGTAAAAATCAAGCATAAAAATGAGTTCATTAAAATCCCAATAAAACAGAATTTTGTGTTAAGTTGTAAATACCTGATAAATCTGTCTGGTTAAGTTCACGGTCGAGTGACTCCATAGAGCTAAACTGGTTCTCGGTCAAGGACTCTATTCGACCTTGACCGGGAGATACACCATCGGATGACACTGTAGATGTTGCTTCTTCCTGTAGGAGGATGGTATCCACTAAGTCCTCCGCCCTTATCAGATAATAACTAGGTTTTTGCGCTCTCAAATAATCAAACGCTGCACGTGCCTGATCCTGCGTGTAGCCCATCTCCAGAACACTGCACAATGCTACCGAATCTATCTCATCTAACCCATTGCACACGTTTTGGCCTGTAGTAATTTCATTCTGTTTTATAAACAAAAATAGTTATTGTAAGCACAAAATCTCATTTAATATATAAAAAAAATCATTGGATTCTTTATAAAATATATGTAAAATAAATTATAAATAAACACCGAGCTTTTGAAAATATCTATATTAATTTTGTTTGTTTGTTTGAATTTATCTGTTTTAATAATATTTACTTCTATAAATTTTCATTTCTTTTATTCATTTTATGTTTTATTACTTCATTTTTATTTTTTTTTTATTTATTTTATTTATGAAAAACACTAAAGCAAAATATTTTACCTGCTCATCATCAGCTTTTTTGAGAAGTTGGATCTGCTGCACAAATTCCTCGCCTTTGTTTTGGATAACAAACATACATTCCGGAAACCAGTACGCAGTGCTCTACCCATGGATCATCATTAGGACGCCATTCTGACAAACTTCCTCCGCAACCTGAAGCAGCAGACGCAATCGGAATACCCTGAATAAAAAAAATAACTATATCAATTAGCGTCTATCTTTTCAGTGTAATTTTTTGATAATTTTATTTTGGGTTTTCATTTCAATTCAACCTTATTTTTAATTCGTTATTGTTTTTCCTGTTTTGTTTTCGTTTCTTTTGATATTTTTTTATTCATAATATATCTTTTAAAAAATTTAATTAATCTTGTTATTCAGTATTTTATGCAATGAACATGCAAATCATTTGTTAAGTAAAAACTAATATTTAATTTCAGGAATACATGCACTGGCATAATGATTTTAAATCTTACGAATAAAGTTTCCACGCACCTTTGTAAAAGAATCCTGCCATTGCCATTTCGGACGGGGGTTTGTGAAATACAGAATTTGCTGAACTGAAACTTTGCACTCTGTTAACTAAAACAGCATAGGACGGAAACTTTGCACGATTGCTGTCAATATAAATCCCTAAATCTTGAAAAACAGATTTTGCTGATGCTCGATTTGACACATTGTTCGATGCACGTGGTTTCTGATTTCCATTACCACTTTTTGGAGAAAGAGTCATTTTTGGGCAAACATCAGTCGAAGAAGTCCCGGCCGCGTTTGCATCTTTTGATATTGCTTCTCGTTTGCAATTATTTAGTGAATCTACGCTTGGTGCATTTTTGCGATTCTGCCTGCACGAACTGGCACTCTGGAGCATGCTCTGCATGTTGCACGAACAAGTCGCTCACATCCGTCCAACTGTTGGATTTGAACCCGCAACTTTCACATTGCAGAGCATCGTCATATCCTTGATAAGCAAAACCGGCCTTCGACAATTTGCAGAGAAATACATTTTTCTCGTTTCTGTAGCTTGCAAAAGTCGCAAGTCTTAACATTGTGGGCTAAGTAACAATCTGTCGGCAGGCTTTATATATTGACAATCAAAAACCGGAAACTCTATTTATAGACCGGTCTATCTATTTATAGTTTTGGGGATTTTTCATTACTTAATCTATCGCTGTTAAATTCTGCCTATTTCAGCACACATACAAAAATCTATTTTTGTAATTGTATACCGTATATATTAAATATTATGTGCATGCACTTATCTAGATATAATAGGTAAACAAACATGTAGACTTCCTTATTCCTTCCTCTGCTGTTTTAATCAATTGCACATGGATTCATGAGGGGAAAACCGACCTGTAAGTTGCACACGTCCCTTTATATAATAGGATGATTCAAAATGATTATTTTCTACACAGCGAAAACCCAAAAGTGATTTCAATTGCATGAAAAAAATGTTATGCAGTGTATACATTTATTTATTGCTTTTCATTGAAAAAAGAAGACAATGCACATTTATGTAAACAATTATATCAAATTTCACGTTACGCATGGTTAAATGTTTAAAAAGAGGTAAACTAAGCTTAGATCGATATCTAAATGTTGTTTTAGTGAAGGTTGTTTTTATAAAATAAAATCAATCGATGTATATATATATACATAATAAATACATGTAGAACTTGAAATAAAGAGGTAAAGCGCACTTAATATACGGTATGGCCTCAAATATAGCCTTTTGCAAACATCAGACATTTTCAAAATTATACAATATTTAGTGTAAATATATTCAAAGAAACGCAAATTACACAATCACCATGCTCTAAGAGTCTTATTTATCTTACACGACATCATTAAAATATTCAGGTTTTGTTAGGGTTATATATAGGAAAGTAGTTAGTATACGATAAAAAAAAAATCGGATATTTGACTATTTGAACCACTTCTAAACCAAAGACATCCGATTAAAATTATGTTCTACAGGTATTGTAGTACCCGTTTACATTGAATTAGTTATGGTTTAACGTGGTCTTCGTACTGAAAACTAGACAAATATTTCAATTAGTGTCTTTTCTAATACAATCATGTTTATAGCCGTATACTATTGAAAATGCATAGATCTGCTTAACATGTTAGATGCGGCCTAGTGGTAACGTGGAGGTCCTTTTGATTTGTGGTCGCTGGATCCACTAAGTAGTATTTTTTTTTCATTTAAATTAAAACATGAACAGAATATAGAGGTTAAGTAACATGTATCTATTTTTCTGTTGTTTTAAAAAAAAAATTATCTTGTTTCATTCAGTCTGAGTATGAGCACACCCAATATATATAGATCTCTTCATTAACACTATACTTGTACTCTATTTACACTTAGATCCTTTGCATTTTGCTTGAACTGATCACGGTTCAGAATATCAACTACTGTTAAACACAGAGTTTCCCGAATTTATGACAAATCAGTTGTTACAGACACCATTATAAAATCAGTACATTGTATCCAGGTTTCGAAAATCATATTACGACAGTTAGGTTCCTGAAGCTATTTTTAGCAACAGGTGTTTTCCGTCCAAACACAGGTGAAGGCAAAATAATGGGAAAAGGCGCTATACCTCTTTGTAGTATATTCATAAAAAAGCAAAAGCAGCGCAGTTTTGGACTATTCTGTAAAGTATTTTTAAATCGTTCATCGGGGTTCACGTTTGATTGTTAATGTTTTCGGACAAAACAATGGATAAAACGTATCAGTGTACATGTATATAAATTTATTTACCACGTGTACCTGGCGTTAAAATAAAAACCATTTCTTTTTATAGATAGATAGAATTCAATTATAGTACAGGAAATTATTTAACTATTTAAAGAAATATTTTTAGTGTCAGGAGTGTGACAGCATGATCGTCATATCTTATTTTTTTAAATTTTATTATTATTTTTTTTTTTTTGGGGGGGGGGGGGAGGGGGTGGTTGTTGTTTGTGGAAACATTGTCTCTAGCTCATATCATAATGAAACATAAACTGCAAGGAGACATTCGCCCTTAGAAATTTCCTTAGGTAATAATAAGTTTTCTTTTAAAAGTTGCTATTAAAGTATATTACTTCAGGTCGGGGTCTTACATAATAATTGTAACGGCGTTGTTAATTTAGGACATGTTAATTGTGCATGAAATCTATGTCTGCTTTATGATACGACGATTATGATGAGAGGGGATTTTCTAATTTTTTAGAAACAAATCCCAAATTCAATTTTATCTTTCCGAGTTTAGTTTCATTTTAGCAACTATAGAAGACTGCAATCTGTAGAAATTCAAAATGTTCAGAAAATATTACAGATTAGAAATGGTCCGATACTAGTGCTCCATGGGATTGTCTATAGAGATGACAGAAAGATCACCATTGATGAGGTGCTTACACTCACAGTATTTGACGTATCAATGTACTAAATGAATAAAAAATGTTTAAAAATCTAGGTTTGTTTAAATTCTATCGCCCTCCCTCGTAGGTTTTGTACATGCAGGTATCGTTACACGTAGAATTAACTTAGGGCTGCCTAATTTGGCAGAGGTATACTTGCACATCATACCAAAATTATACCTCGTTTGTCTTTGAGATGTCTACGAGTAGAGAAGAAAATTCATCAATCCTTTTATAAAAGGATAGTTTTTCAGCATAATCATAGATTTTCACAACTGATTGTGTTTTGACCGGTCTCCTACTGTCCTGATATAAAAAAGATTTAACAGTAAAAATAAACATTGTAAGTACGTTTGTACGATGTATAGTTAAATTGTTAAAATTAAGATATGTATGACATACGGCACTTCATGTTCTCAGACAAGTTTGGCTCCGTTGTTTTCATGCAGACAAAGTTAAGAAGGACAACTATAAGTCACAATGGTGTAAATTACACGATTTACACTCGAAAAAACATGTCTTGTATTTTTTACAACTCTGGAAACTTTGGAAGAAAACATTTGTACGCTTTATTAATAACTCGAAATCATTGCTCATTATTGCTATAAATGGTACACATTGTTTTCATGTATTGGACACGGTGTTTCATCGTTAATTAAGCATGTACATGTAAATACGTGAATAAAACATAACTAAATATCATATACCGTTATTTTGAATTCTTTTTTATGACTTGTCTTTTTGAACTAGCAATTCTCTTCAGTTCATACTCCAAGTGCTGCTCCTCGCTGCTCTTCCGGTTCCTGCGCACGGATTTCGTGGCTTCCGGATCCCCAATCCAATGGAGGTCCTCTAGCGAAGAAATGGCGGACGAAGAGGAACCGTCACTATGGTCACTAGACTTTAGCCGGGTCCTTGAGCCCCCCAAGCTTGTTGAACTTCTCTGTCGCCTGGGGGACGATATTTTGTCCAAACTACTGGATTTGACACGTGAGTGCGACGAGAGGACTCTTTTGGCGACATTGAATGGCTGTTTTAACGACCCCGTTCTTGTGTCCATGTTCAAGTCTTCGAACTCTTTAGACTGGCGCCGCCCTCTTCGCTGAACATACAGGCGTCCTGAAGTGAAAAAAATATATATCAAAGACACTTAATTCGGTCGATCTTTCTTTGGCTTTGTTCTGTTGAGACCTCAATTTGAACGATGTAGATGCTAAATCATTCTGAAAAACCCATGAAATGATTTTCTTGAATTCTAACTTAGACTTGCAACTTTTCAATAAAAAAAAAAGAAAAAGATTCTAGGATAAAAATTAATATAGCATTAAATCATGATTTTTTGAAGTATACACTCTCATAACTGCAGCGGTGTGTGCATACAAATTGATTAACGCGCGTTAGCGCGTTATGAAAATTTGTATGCACACACCGCTGCAGTTATGAGTGTGTATACTTCAAAAAATCATGATTTAATGCTTATATTTACATTTTTTTAACTTCTTGCCTTGTCTGCAAATGTGATTCATACATTAAAATTCCTATCTTATCCTAAGGGTAAGTTAATATTAATGGAAGAGCCACAGTAACAGCCACAAGCGTGAACGTTGATTTTCGCTTGTGACGTTGTAGTTTACAGCGTTCAACGTTTGTGACGTCATAATAAAACTCGTCAATTTGACCTTTGACTACTTGTTGCATTTAGAGGCATTTAAACATCACGAAATTTAATGACTATTTAATATTTTACCAAAATTAAATCCGTACAAAAATTAAAAAAAAACTTCTATATATTAATATTATATTTACATTCTACTGTGTTTTTCCATTAAATTTCGTGATGTTTAAATGCCTCTAAATGCAACAAGTAGTCAAAGGTCAAATTGACGAGTTTTATTATGACGTCACAAACGTTGAACGCTGTAAACTACTTGTTGCATTTAGAGGCATTTAAACATCACGGAATTTAATGGAAAAACACAGTAGAATGTAAATATAATATTAATATATAGAAGTTTTTTTTTAAATTTTTGTACGGATTTAATTTTGGTAAAATATTAAATAGTTTTATACCTTTTGTTTCATGGTCGTCTCTTCTTTTCTGTGGCGGACTGTAAAGAAGGGGAGTTAACCTGTACGTGTTGGGGTCATAGGGATCTGTGACGTCATCGTGTTCGTCGACCAGATCTACCAATTCTTCCTCTTGTTCCAATGAATTGTCTAGAAAACGTAAATAAGCAATTTAGACTTATCGAATTTCATAAAATGTCAAAAGGTTTCACGAGTGTAAGAATTCCTTTCCTCTTGCGTCACAATTCGGGCACGCAAAATCATATATTATTTAAATTGTAAACACATACTGCTATGCAGATGTTTCTTTAATACAACGCAATAGATGTCCGCATTTAGGTCAAATTTTGGTTGAGTGCATGAATATGTAGGGACTCAATTAACTAGCCGTACTGTACATTGCCACAGAACTATCCAGCTGTGAACAGCCCGCAAAGTAAATAAAGTGAAAGTAGAGAGTGGGCCCACAAAAACGTGACAGGTACTCGAGATCTCATTTCTGAATTTGAGTAACACAGGGGAGAAGTTCCTGGTAGACCGATAAGTTTCTCTTATAGGACCTATGTATGTTAACACCATAATTACTATCACTTGTCACTACTTTATTATAAGATGAAGGTCAGAGCACCATTGATACCAGCAAGCCCAGCACCGAAATAATAATGCGATATTAATGAACTAAGGGGAAACATTTCTTAGGGGGGTCTGTTTTGATATATGAGGATAACCATGATTTTGCCTTTACATGTCCATCTGATATCTGATGTTTAACCTCATATCATACTTCCAGATCGTAACGTGGACTTTTTAACTAGTTATACATTTTGAAATAATTAAACTGATACTTCAGATAAATATTTTTTTCTTTCGTTTTTATGTCTTTAAACTGAGATAACCTATGTAAAATACAAGACTGATGTGAATTAAAAAAAATGTTGCAGAACATCCTTTTTTCAATTGATTATAATTTCAGTAGATGACATTTGAGCCTGCTTACTTTTTAAACTAAACAAAAAAAAAACATTTGTAAAGCAGAGTGAAAATGCATGGTTGAATTACAAAACTTTCATCGAAACGCGAATGGATTATAATCATTAGCAAGTTCTCAATAACCATTGGTTTGAATTAAACTGTTTGTCGGAAGGTCGCGGGGTTTACCTTCGAAATATTTGACCACTAGTGACCAGTTGACTTTGACCGATTTTTGGAAAATAAGATAAAATATTTACCAATTTAGACCCTATAGTAAGTAAGGCGAAGTGTATATATGAGAGAGGAGTAGGGGTGTTTGACCACGGTTTGTCAACAAGCTAAAAGGGGCCCTCTTAAATCTGCCGCTGAAGAGGCCGACGAGGCCGTAAGTACTTTTAAATATACAACAATCTACTAATATACTCTTCTATAAATTAAGATGCCATCTCTCGATGTCACAAATACGACCATGCCCTCTCTCTTTGGATATTCTCACGAATTACTGAACATTCATTCCCTTCTTTTTCCAAATCCTGCTTTTGCAGATTTATAACTATCTATATTTGCGCGTTGTTATGTTGAAGAAGATTCTTCCTTAGTATAATGTTTGATATTTTTCACAATGAAAAGTTAAAAGCCGGAATAATTGATTTACACTGCATGATAATTCTAAAGATAAAGCGACGTATGTTGACACATAAATCGAGGTTGTTTTTGATTTTTCACTCACGTAATCCATGTGCCAACAATGGTTGAGAACAACGCAAAAGTTGAAGATGAATGCAGACCAATATAAATCGACACTGTCTTTGCCTTTCTCTGATCTTTTCGATTATAATATATCTCTCTTTAATCATGGCACAATCTCATTACCAAGAAAGCAATGCAATTTTATTCGTATGCTAACAACAACGGCGGTATTTCACTTTTTTCGCGATTTAAAATCCAGTTTGTCAAAGTCGGCGTAAGACAGGGCATGTCCAATTAGAGATTAATTTTCCCCTATGCAGTTTTTCAGATAACAGTGTTATTGTGTGTGAGAAGGTCAAGAAGGCAAGAAACTTTTACGTTTACATTGTTTATATGCACAGATCTAGACGGGGGGGGGGGGGTGAGCTCGAGGGTAGGGGTTAATATTCAAGATTACTAAATTCATATAGTAAAATTACAAAGCTAGGCCTTTGACCCCCACCTCCATCCTACCCTATCCCCCTCCCCCCATTAAAATATCCCCCGGTGGTCTCTGTTCCTCCACCGCCCCTGGAAATCTGCTCCTGTTTTATTGGTCTTCATCTAGTCTAATCAAGAAGTATATCCGGAGGGGACGGGGAAGGATTTGTTAGAGATGAACATGAACGAGAAAGAGTTGCATATGAAAGCAATAAATACTGCTGTTCATATAGTAACACAGGAGACAGAGAGAGAGAGAGAGAGAGAGAGAGAGAGAGAGAGAGAGAGAGAGAGAGAGAGAGAGAGAAATTTGTTGTTTTGTTCTCCATGCCCACCTATCGATTACTGAATTATTTGAATGCAAAATTCGTACGAATTAATAATAAGGCAAACAAAGAGAATTTGGGAACAAGAACATATTGTTTAACGATTTTATTTTGTTAATATGCGTTTACTCAAATCGTGGGGCGGTTTCACTGACACAGCAGTATGTATATACCAGTGGGATTATCAGAAACAGAACCACGGTACAATCAATGGCCAATTATATTTCAAAGTATTCAGTAAACAATTATATTAACATTCTGGTACTGGAAGTCAGCAATTTCGATAATAGCCATCATTGTTTCTTTGTTTTTTAGAAAGGAAATCCCAAATGCGAAACTCAAAACATTTGGACAAACAATGCCAGGTTTTACCAAACACTTTTAAATTAAATCAATAGTTCATTCAACATGTAAAATAAGGAACTTTTATATTCCTTTTTAGCGAATTCAAAAATCTTGACTGTTAAAATTTATCAAACCAATTACCGTTTTTGACTAAATGTAATGTTTATCACAATCTGCGATTCCGCTTTATGATAACGTTAAAGCACGACCTTTTTAAGTTACAAGACATTTTAAAACCATTTTGTTCCTGCTGAAATTTAATTGAGCTTCAATTCTTTTGCGATCAATGCAAACTCACCTCTCATTTTCTTGACCAGATAGTTCTTCATCTTGTCTATATGCATCTGTTTGAGGTGCTCCCTGAGATGCTTTTCTTCCCGGCTAATTTCGGTCTGAGCCAAGCGTTTCTCTGACTCAATCCCCAAAGTCTTTTTCTGCAGAGAATTTCTCCGCGCTGAATTCTTAATGCGGCAATTTTTATAGCTTTTGCTGCTCTCCCGTAAATATCTATCAACGTCTGCTTCTTGCATTGTTTTAACTTTTTATCACAAGTCCACGTAAAGTTTTCACTTTTTCTTTCTCCAAATTAATCTGCACTGCCTCAGACCAAGACACCTGCAGAGGGTACAGTAGTTATAAAGGTATGGAATGGTTCCGACCTTCACATCATTTTCACACCTTTGCAGTACTAGTCACTTTCCTAGCAACACTTTTCCACCTCCTCTGAGTTCCTCGCCTTTGTTTCTGCTGTCAGATGCGTGTTTTCGCCAGCGACTCGGGTCCTTTAAAACACCGGACCTTCTTACTCAATAGATAACCCTCGATAACGCAATCTCACTTCAAACGACCAGTCTGGATCTAGGTAAGTAAATCACCCACACTTTATGGCCTGCATCTGTGCAGGGACAGTGAAGACAACACTTTGGTATCGCGAAATGGGTACTAGCTTCGAAAGGGGTATCTGGAAGGGTTATCTGCTACTTAGTCAGCAGACGTGTCTTGGGACCCTTATATACCTTGTTCTTCCTTGGATGCCAGTCCTTTCATTGTTTGAATGTCAAACAGACTTTCTGTAATGCATATAGACACACACCGAGGAACGTGGAAGTGTTTATAATGTTGTAGTGTTTACTCGAGTTTGGAGAGTTCATTGCGAAGTTTAAATTTCAATTAGACAATAATATGTACATTGACTTGCACGACTAATTCTTTCGTTATTTCTTTATCTTTGTATCTTTGGCTTTCACGGCGGCACACGATCAAGGCTCTTCTTGCTTTAACTGTCAAGGTTTTTAAATGGGTAATGAGTACTTGTTGAAGGACCATTCCTTCCAAAATATTTACTGTTCCTCGTCATGTGTCTTGTTGAATCCTTTGTTACTTCCAAATGACGCAGATTGGAAGCAGCGGTTTTCATTGCAAAATAACCTTCGCTTAAACGAAAAACACTTGAAAAATAAAAAACGACTTTCTAGAGAAAATTACATAGGAAAACATATTTAAATTTGCTTTTGAAATAATTTGCAAATCAGTGGCACTGACAAATTTGACATGAGTTAGGAAGCAATAACACTAGTTGATGTCGTAAGTGTTTTCTATGGACTTACAAAAATGCTGACACCAATTTTTCCTTTATGCAATAAGTATAACTAGTAGACGTTTAAAAACAAGCGATAGGTGATCATGTGTGCGTGCAGTTTAGCGGTATTGCTTAGTAAACAAAACAATAACAACAAAAAACCTAAACAAATCTTATAACAAATATTTTATCTCTTTTTTATCAAAGGACAATAAAGAAGGATTCTTCTCGTTATCAAACATACTTCTTATAATTAGAAATTCATGAAATTTTCACACAGTCAAACAAAACAGATCACACTGCAAAATGAAAGTATCAGTTTAATCAAATTTGACCATCTTGTTTTCGCATCAAGGTCATGTCAAGGTCATTATGTTTTTTCTCAACTTAAAGGGTGATGAAAATAGATGAAGTTATCTGTGGTTAAGTATAGACATCTATTTAATATATGAATTTTCTATTCTTCACTGAAATAATAAAATATCACTATGTCTATCAGTATACTTCTAAATTTAAATAATTATCTACACTACAGACACGTAGCATCGATTTTCAAATGGGGGGGGGGGGGGGGCAGACTCATCCAAAAAATCTTGACAGGAAAAATTTAAATAGTTATCAAAAAAAATACAACTTCCCGAAAGTCATAAAAATCCGAATCCGTGAAAGAGATGGGGGGGGGGGGTGTATAATACATTTACCTTTAACAGCTGTTTAACTTCACTGTTAATTTCCTTTTTTTTTACTTTAATTTTTTACATGGTCTCAAAAAGGTTGGGAGGGGGTGGGGGAGGTAATCTCCTTAAAAAATCAATTTTTTATATGTAAATGTAAGAAAAATGTTTGCAGCGAGAAAAAAAAGTGCCCTCCTCCATGTTACATGTACGTGCCTGCACTAAAATTGACATTGCTTATCAGGCACGTAGCATCGTTTTTGAAAGTGGGGGGGGGGGGGGCCAGACCCATCCAAAAAATCTTGACAAGCCAAAAAAATAAATGATGCTACGTGCCTGGCTAATCCCGCATTTCCTCTCTCTCTCTCTCTCTCTCTCTCTCTCTCTCTCTCTCTCTCGCTCTCTCTCTATATATATTAAAATTATTCAAATCATTGTTCTGTGCTTCAATTACTGAAATATTCCTCTCTTTTTATTTTTTTACATATCATGAAGTTTTTTTATAAAGATATGAATTGACAGACTAGTTAATATATTGACCTGTTAGTAAGACAGAAAATCCTGTTTAAGTGATCTTTTTTATACACAAATTGAATTATTTATAGAATTGCGCTTGAAAAATTTAAAACAAATGTAATTTGGCTGGAAATTCATATTTTAAAAACACATTCTAAAACCGAAGTCCTGCATTAATGTTATTGTTTTAAAATGCGTAATAAGCTCATAAATCTGCTGTATTCCTGAATTACAAAATCATTATTTAAATATTTTCCTACGCCAGTGTGCAAACAAAAATATTGTCCTTGTTAGATTCTAAATTTTGATTACTATTTCTATGCCAAGTTGTATAATAGTAACTGTAAGAAAGAAATAAAATGTGATCTTTTAAATTCATTTCATTTGGATTTATTGAGCATTTAATCAATCCCACTTTTGATATTTTAAAAAGTCAAAAACCAGACAAGACTATTGCCTTAAGCTAAATATACAACAACACACTCTCAGCATTCAGCATTTATATCTTCATACCACACCGTTTAATACATTAAAGGGGCATGATAACGATTTTGGTCAAATTTTATTTTTCTGTTTTTATTATTTACAATGCTTTAGGAATGCATTTCTAATGATCAAATGAAATTTGGGTGCCGGTTTTAAGCAAGATACAGGGCTCACAATTCTTCGTCATGTAAACAAGGCTCGTGCCCTGTTTTTGTTTACATAGGTTCAATATACCAGTAAAAAAAATCTTTTTTCAAGCTGATTTTTCTATCTTCTTATTCATTTTATGCATAACGAAACAGTTCCTAACGATTAACACATTCATTTGAGATCTAAAACTGGAATTTTTACTTCAACATTCGAAATGTAAACAAAGGCTTTGTTTACATAGCGAAGAAATGTAAGCCCTGTAACTCGCTTGTAACTCAACAAATGACACTTAAATTTTGGTTGCCTATAAATAATGCCTTACTGAAGTTGAAACAGTTGAGTTGGGTATTTTTGGATAAAATAATCGTACAAGCCTTTGTGATTTGGTTTCAAAAAATCCACAAATGTTGTTTCCACTCTCTCCTGTTCAAGAGATATGAAATGCTTGAACAATCTCTTCCACAAAATGTCTTGATGGCCTCGACCATCACTGCATTTGTTTACGTCTGTGTAGAGTTGTTTAGGAAGAAGATCCTCTTTTTTCAACTTACTACGCATGTCTTTGATATCCACTTCACATTGTAGTCTGCAAATAGGACAGATGTGATGTTGTGTGTCTGGCAATGAAGGCCGAATCCGGGCCGACTTGTAATCATCGTGTGACGATTTCAGAGCACTTCCAATATGATCAAATTTGCATTTGCTAAGGAGCTCGAGAACATGAAGAAAACCTTCGTCATCCATGTCTTCTAATTTATCAGCAAAATAATGTGCTTGGTCTTCTCGTTCCAGTTGTTTCAAATTATTCAAATCATGCTCGGAAAAATAGTCATAATTTTGAAGCTCATCTAGTAGGTTTGATCCGGATATTACAATGTCTTTTTCTATCAACTCAATATTCTGTTGTACGGATTTATACACTGCAGATTTATCTGAAACAGGTACATTAAAAAAGGAAAACAATGGAGTATAATCATAATTGTGTTTATATATATATATATATATATATATATATATATATATATATATATATATATATATATATATATATATAAACTTTAAAACACTGTTTCAAAATATTTCGACAGTGTTTTAAAGGTTTTTTTTATTATTCATTGAAAAAGAGACTTTGGATATATATATATATATATATATATATATATATATATATATATATATATATATATATATAGAGGGAAAAGCCATATGAGACACTTAACCGATTTTTAAATCAATATCTAATAGACATGTATTTCATTAATCAAGGCTTTGCGTAAAGATTATTTCATATTGTCTTAATATTTTGGGTTAATACTTTGAAATTTGGTTCTGTGTATAGTAAAACTTTGTAAAGCTCATAGATACCAAACTGATTCTTAAATCTTCTTTGATTTTAATTTCAATAGAAATAAAATATAACATCTGAAATAAGTACTCGTTGACAATGACGTACTGTGCTTTAAATTTTCCTCTCTTCTTCTGGAAATCTTTTGTAGAAGGCGCAATACATGTACGTTCTTGCTTCCCACCCTTTTTCTGTTGGTGTTGTCTATTCTCAGAATTTCTTCCAAATTCAATTTTGATGGTTGTTTCTGTGAAAGCAATTTTTTTTATTCTAAAAACCAAAACTTTAACAACTGACGTTATCTATAATAAAATTTTCATTTTAAACGGCCATGACATTAACAAAAGATTCGCCTAGAGATTATGGTGAGAGAATTTTAAATTGTACGTTACTATTTCTTACTATTATGCTTGTGAATCAACATAATTGTAAAGTCATTCCTACATGCAAGAATTGAATTCTTATATATATATATATATATATATATATATATATATATATATATATATATATATATATATATATATATATATATATATATATATATA
The DNA here is from genome assembly GCA_015776775.1 of Magallana hongkongensis. Taxonomy (NCBI): domain Eukaryota; kingdom Metazoa; phylum Mollusca; class Bivalvia; order Ostreida; family Ostreidae; genus Magallana; species Magallana hongkongensis. The sequence goes on from CM027471.1 coordinate 41,839,230, forward strand.
TATATATTATTTACCTTCACGTTGGTCATTATGGCTGTTGGATTGGTGAATTGTCCTTACTTCAATTCCAAATGGTCTTTTTCGTTTTATTCCACATTTCAACCCCAATACTACTAAAATCTGTAAACCGTTAAAAAAAACCTTTAGGACGTGCACGTGAAAATGTTAACTTTATTGTGAAAGTTATAAGTAACGTCGAAATTTCCTAAATTAAAAAAAAAATTCAATTTTGTTTTAATATAAATTTCAGTATCTTATTTTTATTTTTTATATTATTATAATTATATAATTACAGTTTCCGACTACTTATGAAAATTAACCTACCACTCCCAAAAAGAACAGGTAATAAAGGCAGTCATTCTTCATGAAATTTTGAAGTTCTTTTATAGTCTGAAAAAAATAAGACTGATTTTCAAACCATTGCAGCACCACACTGTAGGGAAACTTTACGAAGAAATTGATATTTTCTAACATAAAGAACAGGATCATGAAGCATTTTTATATTAAGTCCAAATTTCAATCATTCATAAAACGAATATTTATCAAAAAGTTACGCTTGGAATAAAGTTCCAAAGAAATATGAGGACACATTTTAATAGCATTTCATTCTTCGAAGACAATCAGACAGTGTGCAACTTTTGACTAAAGTCTAAGATTGCTTCATGATTCCAGGGCCAGGGGTGTGACATTCCTACTAACTTAAGCAAGTAAGATTCTTTATCTAATTTATTAAATGGAATGATTTGTAAGCCATATGATTCAGATCGAACCCCTATGAGAGGACAAAAATAATTTTTGACAATTATAATTATGTAATTTCTAATTTCCACAGAGCATATTTATAAAATTTATTTCCACCGTAAACACCCTGCAACAATTTTCTCAGATGGATTTCATAAAATGTATTCTTTTTAATAAGTTATTCAAAATAATGTAACTCCTCATAATGAGAAAATGTCTGAAATAAAAAGAAAAGTGTCGTAGTTAAAACAAATTAATGAACATTGCAACCATATTTACCTTATAAACGTCGTGGCAAATGGACTTAAGTTTATCTAAAGATATCAAAATCTGTCAATATAAAAAATAGATACATGTCAACCCTTAAACATCACCAGGAAGTAAACCAAAATAAATATTGATGTGATAATTTTCTATTCTATGATAAATCATTTCTAGTAAGGTTACAAACATGCATAACAACAAACTAATTGCAACGTTATTTAAGGGCCCTTGTTACCACATGACTTTATTTTTTTATGACATTACGTCACACCGTGGCGATTTCTACCCAATGTGAAAACAAGCTATATCTGAATCTCAATAGGTATAGCTTCGGACAACTGACCCGCAGGTTAATGAATGGCGATTAATTAAAAGTTTATCTCCCTCCCAAAAAATTGTTTTTCAGGTACAACTCATGCTATAATTTCATATCTCTAAGGAATATAGATATATGTTTGGGCTAGTATGCTAAACTTTTTCAAAATTTAAGGCAAGGAGGGTCATTAACGCGTCTCATTATTGCTATATTTCACCATCTGTAAAAACAAACGGAAAACAAGAATCATCTTCCACCTTTCGTTTTCGGTATAGGGAACCAGCATTAATTTACATATACTCTCTATTCTTGATATTTATGAACACAATCAGAGCTATTGCCACCTGAAAGCCAAGCAACTGTGAAACATCTCATGCAGTCATTCTAAAGCCGTTGAGTTGGTATGAAATTATTATAAGTAACTTCATTTAGCTCCTTGTTTTCATTCAGTCAACAAAAAACCGAAATTAAATAAAGCTCTTGACCCCTTTTTATCGTATGGGTGTTTTTTTTCTCAAGCCGTTGCTTGGCCTGAAAAGATCTTCCAATATTCTCACCAGTTAAAAATTCAATATGTCGTCGAAGTGATATTTCTATGGCTGGGTAAATGTACGATCTCCGTATTCCAATTCGAACACAAGAGAAACTTGAACAAACGTACCCATTAGTCATAATAAAATACAAAATGAGCACGTACAACTTGATTTATTTTATCATTAATTGTAGTTCTTCCAAAACTTTGTGACTAGAAGTCTATGTTTTCTATTTTTCGACTTGGTACCCCAACCACTGACTTGACAAGTATATGTACCGTCGTAAATGAAAAAGTTTTTCTCCTTATAAAACAAATCTTCTCCTTAAATAAACAAGAGGGGATCAACATGGCCAAGTTTGTTTTTTGAAGGTGTAAAGTCTCTTTATCATTATTAAACTCTTTATCATCATCGTCTAACCACATGACGCTGATGTACCTGATAAAAATTTAAAAATATCCATATTTGTGAAATTTTTGGATGATACATTCTATATCATAGGATTACATATTGATTAAAAATTGCTTTAGCATAGCATTTTCATAACATATATCACCGAAATCGCCTGTTTATTTAGTTTAATTTAAAACGAAGTCGGTTACCTTAAGTTATGATCACGACCATCAGCTCGGTCCCATCGTCATTTTATTTTGTCTCTGTGTGTGCGTATATTTGTGTTTTGGTATTATTTAGAAAATAGATGCGTAAAAACATATTTATTAAACAAAGCCGGAAATTTCTTGACAAGTAGAGACACAGTTCAACGCTTTTTAGTCAGACAAGCAAACTAGAGATAATTACCAGAAAAAGCGCCTCATTAACAGCATTTTTTATCGCTTGCAGTATCTGAAAAATTAAAAGTGTGATCGAATATTAATACTTTTTCTATTTGTTTGTGTTTTAAGAGTTAAGGATTTTGTGTAAAGAATTCAAGAGGGCTGGATGGTTGTGGCAAATTGTAGACTATATAGATCTCCTTTAGGAAAGAAGATTCGTAAGAAGATAAAGAATAAATATCCAAGTTTTAAAACTAAAGTATTGTAATTTTACTTATCAAAATACAGTTATGGCTTTGGAATCATATCTAAAATTTAAAGGAAGAGTTGAAGGTTAATTTTTTGTCCATCCAGTTCATACATTTTATAGGGTATTGAATACTTACCTCATAAATCATCAACATGATATCTAAAGTCGAACTCACCTGAAATATTCAAACGAAAAATGAAAATAAATCAGCATTTATATTGTCATGTAGGTATTGTATTGTACCCAGTATATATATTTCAAGATGTAGACTACTGTGCAATTTTCGTCGATTGTCTTATTGTTACACGTTCAAGGCACGTTATTTTGTGGAGTTAATATTGAATAATTCAAAATCCGGGGCAAACAGTACCCAAAACATTCACGCACGAAAATACAGCCACTTATTATATTATAATATCAAAGATTCAAAAATAATAGTAGTATTAGCGGGATTAGTTTTGCGAGGAGGTGGGGATTGCCGGGTAATTATAATGAGTTAAACTTAATTGTGTCGTTTTTAGTTCTTTGTTACTTATTGTTTTACTAAGAAAAGATATGCAGTGCTTAAGAAGAATAAATATAAGTGGCACTGGTTAGGTTCAATAGCAGGCGAAAGGATAACACGATGTAAATTTATGTAGAAAGGCTAATATAGAATACAGGTAAATCAAAGATGTAAAACATGTAAGGAGAAAATTAAACATAAGGTTTACATACCTTATTCTACATTTGCCATTAAGTATCAAGTTTTGTCTAATAACACGAACCTGAACATATTTGGAAGTTGTTGTTGAAAGCCCCAAATGTTTGCAAGGCTCAAACTATGTGTTTTTAATGTACATGTAAATATAGAAAAAAACTTACTACTTTCAAGAAGTCTGTGAATACCAGTAGGATAAAAATTATCCCCATAGACATAAGTATGCCTTTCATCTTGAAAAATGCCATTAATCTAAAACAGAAAAGACGTATTTTAAAAAACATACATTGGCTGGTAAAATTGTACCTAACAACACATTATACATGAGCTTGAATATTGTATTTTTTTATTTTACCTTTAGCTACCTTTAAAGTTGCTATACATGTAGGTATTTTATAATCATCACCATCTGAATTGGTTCAACTCAGAAAATGATCTAGGTCATTATACAGTAAAACTCTGTTATAGCGAAGTCCTTGGAACCAAAGGATTTACTTCGTTATATCCGCAATTCGTTATATCCGTATAACGAATTCGTACTTATAACTATAGCGAATTCACTACTTACATGTTGATTTCACAAGACTATAATTTTTACTAATTGAGGCTTAAAATAAGAATAAATTACTTTGATACCTATAATGATCAGACTGTGGGTAAAACATTTATATGAAAATAAATTTATTCAAACTATTATGTTGAATAGTAGTGCAAACTTTATTAAACTGAGAGAAATGCGTTATAAAAGTGTTAAATCTCGTTATTATTAACTTCTACGGGACTCAAAATCAGATCGCTATATCCGTAAATTCGTTATATCCGAATGTGTTAAAGCCGTAAAATTTTGCAAAGGTTTGTTGAGAATTTTACCTAGGACTCCAAAAAACTTCGCTATATCCGAAAATTCGCTATATCCGTGTTTGTACTAAACGAGTTTTACTGTATCCTCAACTGGCAGAGAGACAAACAGAAAGTACAATCTTTTAAATTTGTTAAGAAAAACAACACATAACAGGCATTTATTTAAGGAGGTTGAGTGGTGAACAAATTCACAACCTGATTTCACCTTTAATTTTTAGACATGATTTTTAAAGCTGCATTAATTCATAAAGGCGCATTTTTTCCCTTATATCATGACTAGTTTTCGATTTCTATTGTTCTGCTCATCGCTAAACACACCCTATATAAGGCCGAGTTAACTATTCATGCTTCACAGCATTCAGATATTTCATTCACTCGAACACGTTATATTGGTCGGAAAAATAATTTAAAAAAAACCCAGCGTTTTTAAGAAAATATGACAACCACTGCACTAGTAAGAAATATTCAATAAAAGATGAAACAAAACAAGTGCAAAATAATTCAATATATCGGCATTTCTTTTTAAGAATATTCTCTTTTATACTCTTGTATCTTTATTGATTGTAGTTTCTTTTATTTCATTTTTTTAAACGTTACTTCAATGTAAATCTTCATGCATTGTGAAGTCCGTGCAACCTGAATGTGTCGATCGAAAAGCAACCGACCGTAATTTTCTCGATCAGTATATATACCCCCGTAGCAGTTAAGGAGCAATTACAAATAAATAAGGCAACCGAATACTTTCATTCATAAATTTATGTCAGCTTTAAGTATAAACTTTTATGTAGCAAAGAACAATTCAAAATATGTCAAATTTAAAACCTAAACATTGGCTTATTTCTTTTATACAGACCTCTTCTTCTCATAGACATCAATGTTCCCTAAAAATGGCATCGACCATGCAACCGTCTGAAAGCATTTGAAGTATAACACCTTAAATAAAATGAAATACTGTATCAATATAAATTGATTGATTATGTTAATATTCAAATATAATCAACCATCATTCTATAAAAAATTAAGAATGAACAAGCTCTAATTTTAGAACCAATTCATTGGTAAATTCATTGTGCTTTAATTCGACTGTAAATCAATCATATTATAGACTTTTTGGTCGCAAAAGGACCTCAGAAAATGTGATATAACAATATAAATGTACATTACCGCTCAGAAGAAAGTAAGCAGATGCCTCCTTTCATTCAAATAGCCATATTCCAATTCATTGTAGATGTTAAGAAACTCGTTGGTGCTTGCTAAATCCGCGTCAAATGAAAGCTTAAAAATTTAAGCGAAACGACTAAATGAAATTATTGATCCCACTGCACACAAAACAGCTTATTCATTGCATTTGTTAACTCGTTGTACAAATATCTCAGTAATGTAAAGATGTAAACGAGTATTCGACAATCGCTTGGTTATACAGATCATCGACATACTAGTAATTGATTTAGTCGACAAAAAGATAAAAAAAAAAAAAAAGACGGTTTATTTCATAAAGCATCAGTTTTTTTTTATTTTGTTTTTTTTTTTGTTTCGTTGTTTGTTGTTAGCTTTTTTGGTTTTATATGTAAAGACTGAACTGGATCACATTTTTGATTGTTCAACAGAATGTTTTGTAATAATCATAAATTGCTTTTGAATGTTGATTAAATTAAAACAAGAAACCTTAACCAAAACATGTGCGAGAAACGAATACTAAAGAATACTAGCTCCCGATAACGCATATAAGCTTTCCTTTCTTGGTGATGGTTCTAGAGTTCATGTTCAGTGAGTGGAGATACAAATTAAAAGATCACTTTCTTCTCTTAGTTTTCTTCTTCTAGTTCTCTATCTGTTTTTTTTTATTTGCAATACTCATAGAAATTGTACTATTTGTACAGTTTACTTAAGGTAGCTCGCGGGTTTACTGCTTGCGAGAAAACCTACCCTGAAAATTTGTCCGCGTGATCGATAGGTTTCAATGATTTATTTCTAAAATTTATTTGAGAATCGTCTGCGTAGTAATGATTTTATCGTGATTCAAACACAGTGTCGCTGATAAAATCAAGCAACGCCATTTCAATGAAATATATAGTAAAATGCATATCTTAGTCGAAAACCGCATTTCAAAACTATGCTTCAAACTTTTAAACGATCTAGACGAACTTAATTTTACTCAACACAATAACAGAAGAGATTATTTTGAATCAATTCATAGAAAAAAATCAATATGTGTTCTCGGCCAATTTTTCGTAAAACAACTTTAAAGATTTAAAAGATTTCACAAAATCCTATATTCTTATCACGACATTAGCCTGACGTTATCAATTTCTTTCGTCTGAGAACCAAATATGAAAATGCGCTGGTTGACCAGACTAGCTGATTTACACATATTAGAACATGCAAATCTAATTAACATTATTATGAATGTTTTCGAATGCATAAAGGAAATTAATGTAAGGTTGTGAAGAGAAGAAACATGGCTACTTATCTTTTCAATGAATCAGTCATGCATTCAATGCAAAAATAATTACCATACACGTATTGACATATAAAAAAGTTTGTAATCGCATAATTACGATAACTAGCTAAAGCCAAAATGATTTTAATAGTTAGATCGGTATTTGAAAATACAGACTTCATAATTGTGAAACGAGCGAAGTTAATGCATACGGTTCAATTTATTTACAATGTACTTGTCTAAACTACAAATTAAAGAGTTCCAACGCACACTCATACCTTATAGAACTCAATGCGACAATGTATGTCATCTTTAAATTTTTAGCACTTGATAATTATAAATGTTTTCTATAAACTGCAATTTAGCTTTTTAAAATATTTCATTTTATGTTTCTAAAGATCATTTGTTATTTCTAAAAGAATTGTATGAGTTTGTTATGACGGTCAACTCTTTACGTCGAATCCTATTGTGACGTCAGCAAACCCGTGAGCTACGTTAAGCTCCCAATGTGACATCCTGGACAGAAATGAAACTTTTATCTTGATTAATTTTTCAATTTTAGAGAGATCTAGAGTGAAATTAAAGTTATGTGTATGTAAAATAATGCAAAAAAGATATCCTTTACGAACGATAATCAATACTTTTTAATGCCTTTAATTGAAACATCTGATTATATGCCTCGAGAAGAACATGCAGATTAAATCCAGAACATGGAAGACATGTTTTGTTTTAATAAATTAACCTAACAACAAAACTTTATGATAAACGCAATGACTTTAATTTTTCTATAGTCAACTTTCCTTACTTATGTAGCAATTTATGTATCATTTGTGTGTTTTGAAACGACCCCTTTTATATTCATGTGTATGATTTCATCAATTTATGTGGAAGAACACAACATAAAAGAAGCATGGAACCGACGCAGTTGTCATGTTTTATATACAGGCTAATCAAAGCCTTATAGGACCCCCTTGACCTTAACACATGGTGTCAGAAGGTTGCAATGGATAAACTGGAACCACCGGGAGTTCTTCCGCTCACGGGAAACGTGGCAGTAAATTGGAAGAAGTTCAAACAAAGGTTTGATGTTTATATGACTACTACAGGTGCGGCCGAAAAAGGTGACGAGCAAAAAGCATGCATTTTCTTACACGTAGTAGGAGAGGAGGCAGTTCAAGTTTATAACACCTTTGTCTTTGAGGAGGGTGAAGAGTATAAATAAAAAAATACTCGAGAAATTTGAAGTTTATTGCACACCAAAACGCAATACCACGTATGAGAGACATAAACTCTTCACCAGGGTGCAGAGGTCCGATGAGACCATAGATCAATAAGTGACGGAATAACGAACTAGGGCAAAGAATTGTGAGTTTCGGGACTTAGTAGATTCGCTCATTCGTGACAGAATTATTTGTGGGGTAGCAGATAACACACATTAAGAGAGGCTTCTACGTACAGTCGACCTCAAGTTAGACATTTAAAGCACTTGCAACCTGTAGAGCAGCAGAGTCTACAAAGAAACGAATAAAAAGTATTGTCCCTCCATCAGAAGTACAGGCGGTCAGTACCAAACCCAAAGACAAAAAAGTATGGGTACCTAAAAAAAAGGTAAATGTTGTGCACAGTTGTGTGGACGGTGTGGATATGATGACTCGCGTAAGACTTGTCCCGCATTAAATGTAATGGTGCAAATCGCTGTGCAAAAGTCTGCAGATCAAAAGGCAAACAAAATATCATGAAAAAGAAAATGCCGAAAAAGAAACATATTCATGATATTCAGGATGAACAAGCTTTCTTCATTGATGCTCTGGAGACAGTTAATTCTGATAAACCAGAGGAGTGGCGTGTAACTCTATTCACCAATGGCAAGGGAATCAATTACAAATTGGATACAGGTAGCCAAGTCAACATCTTGCTGTGGAGAAACAGTATTACAAACTACGATGGAAGCCAAAACTCCACCAGACGAATATACAGCTTATGTCATACAGCAAGCATAGTATTTCAGTGGACTGCAGTTGAACAAAAATCATTTGAGGAGCTAAAGGCCATATTAACAAGTATACCAGTACTTAAATTCTTTGACTCGAACAAAGAGATTAAAATATCTTCAGATGCCTCTAGTTTTGGACTTGGAGCAGTGCTCTTACAGAGGCATGACAACGACTGCTGCTGAGGGTACAGAAATACGATCTGCGTATTGGCTACACACCAGGAAAATTTATGCATACCGCTGATGCGTTGTCCAGAGGAACTGATATGTCAACGAAAATGACCAAATCAGCACAGGAGGAGGATCTGTAGACTCTGTCCTTAAGAGATCGTAAGTTACAGATGATTCGTGAGGAAACTCAAAATGACCCGAAGTTGCAGTTACTAGCAGAAGTAATTGTAACAGGATTTCCAGAAACAAGCACTGAATGCCCTAAGGAAATATCAGAATACTGGAATATATGGACAGAATTGAGTTTATGCGATGAAATCATCATAAAAACACACCGCATTGTCATTCCTGTCACATTGTGAAAGGAAGTGCTTACCAAAATCCACACAGGTCACCTTGGTATCGAAAAATGTCAAAATCGAGCCAAACAAGTGATGTATTGGCCTGGAATGTATGCACAAATCGAGGAAATGGTGAATTCATGTTCAACATGTATAAAATTCCGTCTAAAACAACCGTCTGAAGTACTTAAACCCCGTGATCTATGCAATTATCCATGGGAAAAAGTGGAAGCAGATTTGTGTGGATTCAATGGAGAAAATTATTTTGTGTTATGTGATTACTACTCCAATTATCCAGAAGTGTGTCGTTTGCACAATGTGTCAAGTCAATCAGTCATTAATGCAATGAAATATGTGTTTTCAGGCCAAGGCATACCTAAAATAGTATTCAGTGATAACGGGCCACAATTCAAATCAGCTGAATTCAGTGAATTTGCAAGGTCGTATGATTTACAGCATCATACATCAAGTCCATTATACCCAAAATCGAATGGGTTAGTCGAGAAAACCGTAGGCATTATAAAAGGCCTATTAAAAAAATCTGCGGATGATGGATCAGATTTCCACATGAGTCTACTCATCTACCGTGTAACTCCTATACTCGATGGAAAATCACCAGCCGAAATACTGAACAATGAACGTAAACTGCGTTCCAACTTACCAATGGCTGATAGTTGCCGTGGTAACCATTTAACCGAGTCTTATGAAAGAGCAAAGATACAACAGAAACTCAAACAAAAACAGTATCATGACAGAAACACAAAAGAACTATCGCCGTTGAGTCCAGGACAAACCGTCCGACTTCGGGATCATAAAGACAGTAATTGGGGTAACTGTGGCAAGGTGCTAGACCAAGTTACTCCGAGGTCATACTTGGTTCAAACTGAAAATGGACATATTTACCGCAGAAATTGCAGAAATATTTTGCAATCAAATGAACAGTTTACACCATATGTGCAATATGATTATCAAAACAATGATAATGTTTATCATTCTAGTCTTAATCCATGTGATGATGGAAAAACTCTATCACTTAGTCATGATATGTCTAGTAGCACCAATCATGTACCAACCCAAAATATGTCAGGGACCACAAGGTCTGGTAGGTAAGTTTAGAAACCACAGATATTAGTTGAAGAGATTTAATTTGCCGTTTGTGGGTAAGATCAGTATCATGAAAATGGGGTATGAGAGGAAGAACATAAATATCTATGTCATTTGTTGTAAATTTTGGATAAGGTGTACTGTTTTGTTTATTTTTTTTTTTAAATGCTAGTTGGTTACATTGCACAAGCAATTTATAGTTCCTTGATATATTATAGTTTCAGTGTTTTAATTTGTTAATGTTTGTAAAACAAAACAAAACTGCTAATATACTATGCTCCATAACATTGTAGCATCCCAAATCATAATTTACAACAGAATTTAATGTTTTTGCCTAAGAATAGTTAATGCAAGGTTTCACATGTTTCACTGTCATATTGTAGCTCATTTGACTCAATTTTTAAAGAGGGAAGATGTATCATTTGTATGTTTGGAAACGACCCCTTTTATATTTATGTGTATGATGTTATCAATTTATGTTGAATAACTCACAATTAAAAGGCATGGAACCGACGCCATTGTCATGTTTTATATACAGGCTAATCAAAGCCTTATAGGAACCCCTTGACCTTAACACAATATACCTTTATCATCTGCTTATGGTGTTTTTGTATCTCAGTTAATTCGATACACAAGGGCATTGTCTTTGTATGAACAGTTTCCAAGGCGAGGCAAGCTACTGAAAAACAAATTGATAAAACAGGACTATCAACAGTCTCTTTTGAAGTTATCTTTTTGTAAGTTCTATGATCGATACAACAACATTGTCAGCAAATACAATTTTCCTCTGGGCCGCATGCTGACTGCCGTTTTTCATACTAATTGTTAGACTAGAATAGTTTTCCGTTTTTTACCCGATTACGACAAAGAGCACACGGCTGGTGTGACCGGTCAGCAGAGGATGCTCACTCCTCAATGGCACCTGATCCTACCTCTATCTCTTTAGAGGTCAGTGTTGCTCTGCTTGGAATTTGTATATCGTTTTATGGATTTTTGAGATGGTTGACAGTTTGTTATTGTCATTTTTTCATTATAAGGTCATTTGCAGTTTTCCATCCTTGATATAAATGTGGGGTTGCTTCCATATATAATAAGCCACTATATACAAGCACAAAAACCGTTCTTATTTAATTTTGTGTTCTTTTCGAACAATCAAACTAAATGATCCTTTTAAATCATATTCTTATGAATTTTTATATGTAGCTTTGTTTCTTGCGAACAATTCTAAATGAAAAAAAGCAAACAACAAAATGTTTTGTCATGGTAGTTTTATCTAAGCAATTTATAAACAAGCAACTACTTTTATTATTTTATATAAACAATATATAAAACCATATCATGGTTAAACCATACTTGTCTGTTAAATACATATGCACTGAGGCAAATAAATGTTTAAAGTTGCTGGTTGCGGTTGTATATCATATTCTTTGGACGACATGACACGGTCGTTTTGTTTCGTGTGTGTATATATATATATATATATATATATATATATATATATATATATATATATAATATTTACCAATCAATGATGTAGTAAATTTATTATATTATTTTCATAATGATAAAAACTAACATTGAAGGATTATTTAAATACACCTTTAAATACAAAATCTGAACACATATGTGGTATTATTACATGTTATGAAAGAGTATGATACAACAGTTTTTATAATTAAAAATATACAGTTAGCGTCATATAACAACAAGTGAGACAAATCCAAAAAAAAGATTCCTTCTGGTGTCGTAATACCACTTAGACATTATCCATTAGAAATAAAATTAGTTTTCGAAAGTGTCAGGCTAATCAAAATAAATCCACGTGTTGAATTATTTGTAAATATTTAACACTTCGTGCGTGTAAATGTGGGGTGAATCATCACAAATAAGTCAGGTTAAGAAACCGAATTAATTCATTTTATTAACATTTTCACTTTGAACGTTTTAAGTTTTCTAGGATAAAATTTTTGTTTAAAAACAATTCAATACTTTTAGACTAAAATAAAAATTAGACAAAGTAGCTACCATTTTGGTAGCCGGGCAGTTAATAGATTTGCGACTCTTTGGTCTTTATGTTTGTTTTTGCAAATGCAGTAGGTACCATTTCACCTGGAATAACAGATTCCGATATATGTTTTGCAGGGACGGTATACGTCTTGGTAGCTTCTCCCTCTGAATTGATATCAGATTCAGAGAGAAAAGGATGAACTGAAAAAACTTCTCGAAGCTTTTTCGGACTTTCCTGTGATGAATGAGGACCTATTTCCGAGTCCACGTGTTTTACCGGGCTACACCTCAATGGAGAGTCAGCCGCATCCGTTTGTGGTTTTTGCTTATTTTCCTGGTCTCTGGACCTTTTCATTGCCTGACGAGGTTTCCTTGGAGATGGACTTTTCGTGTTAGACGCTTTCTTTTTTTTCGGAAAACTGGACTATAAAGTTAGTTTAAAAACAACAATTGAACATTTTTGTATAATAATTGAATGTGTTTAAGTTAATGGCGTAATAAATGAAAAGTTCATTTACCGACAGAGCAGGTTGATGGGACTTATTTCTGCTTTTAGGGCAGATAACATGGTTTTCTCCATCCTCACTGCTGTTAGAGCTAATAGCATCATCTTCTTGCCCTTCTCGGGAAGAAGTGGTACTCTCCTCGCTAGTTGTGGACTCTGATGACATAGCTTGCTTTCAAAATGTTTCTACAGTCGTAATATTGAATACTGAAAAGAAAAAAAAATTAACATTCTAGTATGGGTAGGTGTGTTAAAATTAATTTTTCACCAGTTTCACAATGATGTAAATAGGAAGCACATGTATTAACATTGATTTTTTGAGGAGAAAAAAAAGATATTTTTAATTTCTTAACTACTGAATTATATGATGATAGTTGAAATTGCTATGTCTATTATAATTGAACTGTACAAAATAGTTTAAAAACATAAAAAAGATATACTTTTATTTTGAGAAATTGAAATGCAAGAGATTAAGAATTAAAAATGTAATAATTCAAAATCGTTTTTCTTGTAATTTTACATCAGCCACTCTAAAGAAAAAGTTTATACGCATTATAATTGTTGGGCCTTTTTCTGGGGTTTTTTTTAAAAGACCTCACTTTCAATACATACAAATATTGTAATTGAACTGTGCGAAATAGTGTAAAAACATAAAAAAGAGATACTTTTATTTTGAGAAATTGAAATGCAAGACATTAAGAATTAAAAATGTACTAAAACAAAATCGTTTTTCTTATAATTTTACAATCAGTCACTCTAAAGAAAAAGATTATACGCATCATTATTGTTGGGTCTTTTTCTCGGTTTTTTTAAATGAACTCACTTTCAATACATACTGATATGAAAGAGGTTATTTTTTTAACTGTAGACGTCCGTAATTACACAATTACTCTATGAAAGGATATTGAACCTAATATCAAACAGCTAAATGTATACTTGCTTAAAAAGGAATTTCTTTTTTTAAAATATAACAGAGAGCATGTAGTAATCAAAAAAGTAAATATTTAACAACTTGCATCTAAACTATGATCCAGTTTAATTTGTACGTTAAGTCATTATAGATGACAAATTGATGACAAGCTAGCAAATATATTACTCCATATAATCCTATCCTTACAAGCTACCATATTACAACTTTATTTTCATTTCTATTTACACTAGTAATATTGCAATCTATTTATAGAACATTTTAGGTTTGGAAAATTCTTATTCTATTTACACATTTCATAATTAAATTAAAATGGTTATCTTATAATAACTACACGAATAAATAAAGATGAAAATAAAATTATGTATACCACAACCAATTTTTAACAAAATACATAATTGGTTTAAATTTACTTTTGTTTTATCCTACGCTATTCTATTTATAGATTGATTTAAGAATAGTCTGCTGGTAGTTAAAATATTGCGTAAAAACAATAAAATACTGTTACATCTAATCAAGTAATTTCATTTTTGCATTTGAATCCTCAGTATCATAATATCGTCAGTTTATCCTGTGAATAGTACGATATCATTTGTATTGAAACCTTTAATTCTTTAGATTACAATCAGAGACGCATGCATAAAGTATACAGAAAGTATTTTGTTTCTGAGAGTCAAAGTGGTTTATTACAGCTGGAATGCACATGAATAAGCATGCAACATTACCTTTCTAGGCTGTCGTGTTCTCCCTCTAATTTTTACCGCCCTAGATTCCAACCCGCCAGTTTTCGTGAATGAGGCCACAAAGGGGAGTTTGATCCTAGATTTTAAAAATTGGCGTTAGATGAGTTTCCTTGTAACAGATAGAGAGACAGAAAAATTGTAAATTCCATTTAGAATTGATGTTGTTTGAATTTAATAAAGATTTCATTTTCGTTGTTCTATTCAAAATGTTAGATTACTGAATTACGCTCTACAAAGTGTAGGAAACGGTTGGTTAATCACGAGTTTGATTTATTTTAAACAAAATATGCACTTCTGCATGTGTTAATATTATAAGACTGTTAAGTGGTTTTATTGTTATAAAAGAATGAATCCGATTTTTTTAACTCTGCTTATGCTGTAAGATAAGAGACAAGATAACATTTTTTTTCTCGTTTAAAAAAGCATCAGACGAAACCAGAAATATGATTACGTTTAAAAACAACCGATACATTATTCATTTTATAGGATATTGAAATACTACAACTAATAATCTAAACAATGTACAGCGATAGCGAAAAAACATTTCTTACCTTCAATGAATAGAGCAGCTTAAATATGTATATTTCGTTGATAAGTTTCTGAATTCAAACCCCGCTTCGATTTGATTTCGATTGTAATTTATCTCTGAATATTCATGCGCGATCTTTTTATATACTTAACAAAAAGAAAATTATCGTATCTTCAACATTTAAACAATGAAATTATTCTAATTATGTAATATTTATGTTGGTAAATTGTTCAAATATGTTATGTTGATCATTTTTTGTATCTTTTTATGGACCTATATTCACTGCGCAATATTGTTTTGATGATGTATACAAGGGACGGATAATACGGGGAAAACGAGGACCAGAAACAATGTAATAAACAAAAAATACAATGTTTTGTAGATGGATACGGAAGTTATTTCTTTCAAGATGCAAGAATTTTTTTCTTATTTTCACTTATAATTTGCAATTGTGAAACTCTCAAAAATCCTGTCTCATGAGTTTATAACTTCCGTATCCAACTACAACACTTTGAATATCATTTATATATTTCTAGGTATTAAAATCATATTATTAATCTAAAAATTAATATTTCAAAAAACACAAATGTATACATATGACAAGATCTGTACGTTAAGAAACGGAGGTTTAAACAATTTTCCTTGAATAGTGTTCTTTAGTCTTTGATAAACAAAAGGTGTTTTTTTTTTTAAATTACTTTAATCTAACTTTTGAAGAGGTTTAAGTGATATTATTCATAAGCCTATATGTTGTTATTAAAAATCAATCTTTTTATTATCAAGTGTTCAACAGCTAAAATTTAACACATTGTCATTTGTATCATATCTTTGTATCACATACCGGTATGTACAGCTTTATTATTCAATTACATTACATAGATATTTCTGTTGAAAAAACGTAAACAAGTAATATGATAAAAGAGTTCGTTATAAACACCTACACTTTGTTATTTAGTGTGCAGAAAATTATTGTAAAGCTTTGGAGACCAAATAAAAAACAGAGAAAAACATCAACACTTGTACTAGTGATGTAAAGTGCATACTAGCTTAGATGAAAAGGTATCAAATAAATTTTTAACAAGAAATCTAAAATGAGATTAAAATTCTTGTCTGGATAAAATTAATCTTACAAGCCTTGGTGCTTTGTTTTTTATTTATTTAGAAATATTGTTTTCACTGTCTGATCTTAAGAGACGTAACACTTTTCCAAAAGTCGTCTTGATGATCTCTTTCATTGCTGCAAAATCGTTAAAATCCATGAATGGTCTTTAATTAAGGAAAGATCCACTTCGCATGCTAATTAAATAAACAGAACAGATTGTTGTGATAGAAGTCAAACCATGTAGCCGTATCTTGATTTGGTGCTAAAGCAATGTGGTTTGCATAAAGAATAAAGGAAATTAGTGACATCTAGGACTTGTTCTGCCCTATTCCGCCTTTAAAAGTATTCAAAGTTTGCTCAGAAAAATACAATATATTGAGCTCTTTAATTTGCTGGATGGAAGATTCCTTCATAGGCAGAAGAGAACATTTTCCTGCTACTTATGCAATATTATTGATACAAAATATATTTAATTTTTCTGTGGTTATGTTCCTATGTCATCAATTTAATTAAAGATGAATTATTAATAGAATAAAACACAAACACATTTTAATTATATAGGATGAGCTCGCATGCGCGTATGCAACAATACACATATAAGTTGTTACTTTCTATAATTTTATATACTCATTCTACAAAAGAAAACAAAAGAACAATGCTATAATTTGAATGGGGTGGGTGGGAATAGTCTGTTGCAATGTGGCATCGAACTTAAAATAACTTTAAAACCCCGAATTATATGGGTTCAAATTATGCGTATTATGGATTCAACCTATTCACCTTTAACCTATATGCATGATGACCTGACTCGAGTAGAGACCAACAACGTTAAAGAAACCCACGACAAAGGACCAAAAAATATGCAAATGAAATTGTAAACTCACTGTGTTTGTACACGCATCCTTATTTGAAACATCTTTATAACATTAAAACATTTGATAAAAAAAGAAAATAGTGAAATTATTAACATTAAATATCATTACCAGTAGAAAATACGAAATACATAAAAAATTATTATTTTTTGCTTTTTAAGAAAATACCTTGATTATTTTATTATTACAATTGACTATACTTGTATCCACTAAAACTCCTCTCTCTCTCTCTCTCTCTCTCTCTCTCTCTCTCTCTCTCTCTCTCTCTCTCTCTCTCCTTTTAAATCAATTCAAATTCAAACAAGTAAGAAGGAATGCAACTTCTATACATGAATTAAGAATAGAGTACACAGCATTCCTCTTGGTAATTCCCAGAGGGTTTTCTATCCAGAGCATTGAGAAGCCCAGTAGGGTAGGTGACCTTTGCGTAGTATATTTCTTTGAAAATTCTCATTTGTTTTAAACCAGTATTACTTAATGGTTCAAATTCTTATTTCGTATATTTTGTTACTTTCTTCAAAAACATTTCTTATTTTAAACTTCAGATTAAAGGAAAACGAAAGTAAACATTGAAATAAAAGATTCATCAAACAAATCCAGTTCTTTTAGAAATAATTTAAAGTAATAATTCGATATCGATAAAGTTAGTACCATGCTAAATTAAATCATTTTTAAAACGATTTGGATCACTGGATAATTAATCAGACCTAGAAATTAATAAAAAAAAAACCACAAATGTAGTCTTATAAGTTTTAACAATGTGTCCTTTAATACTGTCCTTAATCAAATCAAGCAAATGCTATTTTTTCAGGGTAAAATTGTTTTCTTTATTATTTGTGAAAACATATAAAAAGGAATTTCTTGTTTTTAGAGTGATGTAATATCCATATTCTAGTCAAGGTTATGTTATGCAGGTTCATGAAGCATAACATATATTGTAATAAGCTTCGCATTTCTACTGCGCTCTAATAGCATGAATTGATAAAATGTAATATTGTTGAGCTCTTTAAAATGTGCAGTATTTAAACCAGTGTTCTGACTTGTATGGACAAAACAAGACATAACAGATGACCAACATTCTTTTAAACTTTAAATTAGCTCTGTAGGTAAACTATAATAATTCAATGAAGCATATGGATGTTTCAAAGTTGAGAAAGTTCAGTCAAACGAATTACTTTCAGCTTGAAATTCTTTAAAACCATCATCAAAACATTGACAATTTATCAGTTGAAAAGTTTGTATATGTTATTAAGTGACGAGTAGTTTCAAAATGACGTCATTATTAAAACATTAAAAAAGAACAAAACCATATATATATATATATTTCTAATATATATAAAACACCTAATGACCAGCATATAAACAAAAAAAATCTTTGGTTTCCTTTGTAATTTGAAAATATTGTTTTGTAGATGGGAGAACTTACAGAACTGTTTCAGTTAATGATCATCGCAATTGGTTTATTTCCTTCGATAAACAAAGGAATTCAGGTAGTACACATGTATATCTTATATTCGCGTATAAGTTTGTTGGGTTTATTTCAATTATAAAAATGTTACAGATCATAAAGCCTTCATAGTATTCCAATTATGGTATTAACATAAATATATTTAAATTCACTTCAAAAATTTGAATGTGTATTTTACTTCGATAATGATTTGCGTAAATTATGGAATTTGAAAATAGTTTTTGAAATTAATGCAATGGCCGGTTTGGTTCAACCTTATTTGTTCTGATATTTTATTAGGTTTCTATACCTTCTTGTGAAATGTTTGTAATTAATCCACAAAAAGTGTAATAAATAATCAAATCCCAAAATAATTAAGAATGTATAACTTTAGATATAAGTAAGGTCCATAATATTTAAAAAGTCGTTTAGAAACACGCTACACAAGAAAAAATATATCAGTGTAAAATCTTCATTTAAAATATTTAAAACAAAGAAAAATGTAACTAATTAGCTTGAAATGCTATTATGTACTTAGAATCAAGATCTTGATAAAAAAAATCTATAGCACGTATCGAGAAAATAAAAAGAAATACAAATGTAGCTTTTTTTATTTTTACAAAAATTATTCATTTTTTAGAGTCGTGTTTTTTAAATCTTCAATTTGGAAATTCAATTATTCATGAGTTCATCAGTAAATAAGATTGAATTATGGCTTTTTTATTTTTAACACAAGATTAAGATAATACACGGATATTGCTTTGTAGATCCTTTTTGGAAGCCCTCGGTTTAAAAAACGACATGGAGGAATTGGTCCTAGAAAAGAGTCTAGGACCAAACAACATTCACTTGAAGAAACACCTAGCCCTGTAGAAGCAGAAGACGAAAATGTTCATTTAAACAGTCCAGAACGCAAACATATGACTTCGACAAATTCGTCGCCAACATTAAATGGTCTTACGTGTACATACAAAGGCCATGAAGTTACTGACGCGAAAACAGAAAAAAGAGTTGAGGTTATGATTCCCCCTTTCACGTTATCTTATTATGATTTATTTTTAGCTATTTTTTATCTGTTCATATATATTTCTACCAATCTATTTATATATATAAAACAATTGGAAGCCAAGCATCCTTAAGAATATAATGGATGAGGGTCATTTTCCGAAAGGCATCGAGATGGAATATCATGTCAAACTTAGTCCACATGTACCTTCTTTTAAAATAATCAAAATAAAAGACATGATTCTCATACCGTATATAGACAAGTAACTAAATGCGACATGATACATTTTTAAACCAGAGTAAAGCCTGGAGGCTCAATGAGGGAAAAATGCGAGAGTTCTGGGCTATGGGGCATTTTGTTTCTTATTATGCGTTTTCATGATCAAATATTTTCAAATCTGTTTCAGTTCAACGGAAACAACGCTGGTGGAAGAAAACGGAAGGTTGAACCTCAAAATAAAACCGCTCTAGCCATGAATTCATGGAGTAATTCTCAAAAAGTTACCGTGACAACGATCACTTATACTAAATATAGGATGTCTCATAAGAGACATTGTTCTAGAAAACATGGAAGCACTCGGGAAAACAAACCGACGACAACCAAATCTCTTATCATAAAAAAATCAAATAGGGTGGTCTTCAAGGGAAGCCAGAAAACTTTCAATAAAAGAATAGGAAAGTTTAAAGTTTAGTTTTGAGTTTGATTGACAGTGATATTTTATCTTCTGTGAACTTTATTGTAGATACTTGTAGTGTGATAAAATTTACGTATCTTAATGTATGTGTGCTGATTTCTATAACTGTGATACGGAATTTTTGTGATAAGATATTGATGAAAGATGTAAAAAATTTAAAATAATCACACATCGAGTGAGCCCAATAACAACTAAAAACAGTCAAAAATGAGATGAAGGTTTTATATGCATTCCTATTTTTCATGTTTAGAATTTCTGTAAGCTTTGATTGGTGTGTAATCGTTTTAATTGAACTAACTTTAAAAACAACAAAAATGGCATGCTTTTGTTTATATGATGGATTTTATGTTCTGCTGTGGTATTT
Source organism: Magallana hongkongensis (assembly GCA_015776775.1). Classification (NCBI taxonomy): domain Eukaryota; kingdom Metazoa; phylum Mollusca; class Bivalvia; order Ostreida; family Ostreidae; genus Magallana; species Magallana hongkongensis. The sequence continues at coordinate 41,859,917 of CM027471.1, forward strand.
AGATTATTATATACGTGGAATTATCTATTATCATCCTATAACAGCTCGATAAAATCCCCATGGAAGGAAATAATACATTAGTCGGGTCTACCTAGGTAAAGAGATTGCAAAGAAAATCGAACGTTGATTGACGTTTCAGAACTTTAACTCTTTTTAAAAAATCCAAATCTTAAAATCATGGCATACCAACTTTTCAAACGTTTTAAACGATGATGAAAAAAAAACCCGACATTTTTACCTTTTTGATACTTTGTTTGCACAAACATTAATTTGCACCATTTGCATAAAAGCTATAAAGCTCTTTTCTATCTAGAAAAATCTCGTTCAGTGAAAAAAGTTTTCAAAAACAATTGAAATCAAGCCCGTTTTGATCAGCCAATAAAGGAAAAGACGTGACAGAGAAAGAAAAATTCCTAAATCATGACAAAATCCTCCTCATAGGGTTGACAAAATTTTAAAAAATTCATAAATGCAGGTAGAATATTTTAAAAGTCATGTAATGAGAGTATCTACCCAATTTGAACAGGTACAAATTCAGGAGACAGGAGAAAATTTGCATCCAAATCAAAATCTTGTTCAAGTTTTAAATTCATTTTGGAGAAAAATATTCTTTTAAATCTCTGGGGAAAAATATTGTCACAAACGTGTTACCGTACATCGTATTGCTACTTCAGAAGCACTGACGAGAATTTGCAATATCGTACCATGATTATAGTGACAGATAAAATGCTGCGCAAATGAAAGACAGTTCCTACCTTAACCTTTCGTTTGACATTTTAGATGGCAAACCTCTTCCTGTTCATAACCAAGCTCATTTGTTTCACTACAATGATATTGCACAGATATTTGGCATATTTTAAAGCAAACTTATCAGATCCAAAATATCTGCCCGATAGTAAACCCGTCCTACATTAAAAGATATTTTCCAGAATTATAGGTTGAACCCATCCTACACGTTTCACCATGATGTTAATTAGGCAACCCGCGTTCTTGGTTACACCGTTCTGGAAAAATATATTCCAATGTCTCACCAGAGGTTGCGCTTTGCAAGCATTCTATCCAAAAAACGAAAACAAAAATCGCACATTCAAAAATTCGAATTGCATTATTTTATATATTTAACAGTTGTCAAACCTTAACTTCTATGCGTAATCCTAGTAAGTTAAAAGTAAACATATTTACTCTTTACGTAAACATTTAATATTATTTCATTGCAAGTATATATTTTGATGTTAACTACCTCTGGCTTCGAACTGCCAAAAAATTTTGGTTTTGTTCATCGAAAAAAGTAGATTTTCAATTAATTTTACAAGAAGTACTTCTCAGGTAAAACTCAATTATAGCATACGGACATCAAAATGCATATGCTGAAACAACCATAGGTGGAAACAGTTACTCTGGCTGGTGTTGGTAATTAGATACGTGTATTTTATATTGCAATTTGTATCTTTTTTTAATCAGAAAATTAATTGTTTTATCTAGATAAAATTATTCAAACACAAATAACAAATAAAAGGACCAAAAGGTCACAATATTCGCCCTAGCAATAACATTAAAAATTCAAAACTTTTTTCAAAGCAGCTTATATAGTCTACTACGAAGTTCTACACCTTATCATATTCTTATATCAAAATTTGTAAGGGGTATGTGTAAGGGTGTTAATTTGAACACTTTATTATGATACGTACGTACATATAGTATTAACATAGATAAAAACATAAAATTTAAAATTGAATATCTTTCCAACATGTTTGAAATATTTGATTCGTTGTTGTAGCCCACTCTACCCCTGGGATTATGATATAAACAATATTTAATCTACCTTCATGAAGACGGTTTCACTCAATATTTCATATTTCTTAACTTAAGGTTTACAAGAAGATTTAAGACTTTTTTCCTTTATTTATTCCTATGTAAAAACTTTTAGTGTTCACCCCAGGAATCATAATTTGAAGGAATATATATCTGCACTACCTATTTCCACATAAATTACAGCTTTTCTGGTCAGGTGTTTTTGAGAAAAAGGTTTTAGAGACTTTTCCTTCTTTTTGCTGAGTATGGCTGAAAATAAATATTAATCCACGGGTTCGGGAGAAGTAGCGGAAAATGTAAAAAAAAAAAAAAAAAAAAAAAAAGTTTAGACAGATAGTTGGACATACGTCACACTGACGCTGGACAAAAAGTTATTAGAGAAGCTCACTTAAGTTTCAGATGAGCTAAGATGAGCTAAAAAAAAATAATACTTTTAAGTGGAATTGGTTATCAGTGTGGAAGTTTTCAAAATTAAGATCACTATTTAATTTCCACTTGCATAATTTTTATTACGTTCTAATGCCTTGTTACAGTTTTATACAGATAAATATTTAAAAAACCAAAAAACAACTCTCAGGAGGTTTTAAACTTATGGCTCGTAAATCAATTGGAAAAGTTGTAAAACAATTATGCCACACTTTAAGACAACGGCATATTGTTAAAGAAAACCAATATAAGGTATAAATTTTTCATTGTTTATTTCGAAAGTTACAGTGCATGTTACAATAAGACGTGTTCTATACCTTCAATAACGTAACAACCTAATATAAAAACCTTTACTCTACATGAAATATCCATAATACAGGAAAAAGGTGTTGATGAAAATGTTGTCTCTCTTATATGTATGATGATCCACCTTGCCCTTGTAACAGCTTTGTTAAACAACAGCCGTTCTAAATGTAGTTTATTGGATGTGTTATTCTTCTGAATAATTATTATCACATGTATTATTAGAATTATTATTCTGAGTATTCTTATGTTTAAAGTAAAGTCCCTTTTTAAACAGGATAATTTTATAGTCATATCACATGTTAAGCAATGCAGTTCTCGATAAATCCTAAACAATTTTTATTCCTATGTAGAAATTCGACTTCTAATCGTGACCCAACCCTACCCCTGGAGGGTCATGATTTTCACAGCATTCAATTAACACTAGCTGAGGATGCTTTTTCACAAGGTTCGGGTTACCTGGCTGATTAGATTTTGAGAACAGATTTTTAAAGATTTTCACTATATTTCTGTGTAAAGTCGACCCCTCCCCTAATGTGGCCCCACCCTACCCTTGGGGGTCATGATTTTCCCAACTTTAAATCTACACTACCGGAGGATGCTTCAATCCAAGTTTCAGCTTTCCTAGCTGATTTGTTTCTGAGAAGAAGATTTTTAAGATTTATTCTATACATTCCTTTAAAAAAAATTCAACCTATCCACTGTGTCCGACTCTATCCCTGGGGGCATGATTTTTACAACTTTGAATCTTCACTTCCATTTACAATTGTACATTAGTTTAAGCTTTCTTGGCTAATTAGTTTCTGAGTAGAAGAATTTTAAAGATGTTCCTATTATGAACCCACCCTTTCCCCGGGAATCATAATTTACAAACTTAAATTCTTCACTACATGGGGATGCTACAAAATTTCAGCTTTCCTGGCTGACTAGTTTCTGGGAAGAAGTATTTAACGATTTACTCTATATATTCATGCTTAAAAAATTGACCCCATTGTGGCCCCACCTTACCCACGGGTATCATGATTTTCACAACTTTGATTCTAAACTACCTGAAATTGTTTTAACACTCGTTTCAGATTTCCTTGTTGATTAGTTTCTGAGAAAAATATTTTTAGGAATTACTCTATATATATAAAAATATATATTATATATATAATATATATATATATATATATATATATATATATATATATATATATATATATATATATATATATATATATATATATATATATATATATACCTATGTAAAGTCTCTACCCCATTGTGGCCCCACCCTACCTCGGGGGTCATGATTTTCACAACGATAAATCTACACTATCTGGGGTTTCTTTCACATAGGAATTAGCTTTCCTGGACAGCTTGGTTTTGAAAAGAAATGTTTTCTTAAATTCTAAAAAATGTTCAATAATTCCTAACCATCTCTCTTGAAAAAAAAAAGCGGTCCCTTATTTTCACAACTTTGAATCCCCTTTTCATAAGGGGGCTTTAAGCTAAGTTTTGAAATTGGCGAGGTGTTTCTTTTTTCAGAACATGTTGAAAATGTGAAACGTCTACGGACAGACGGAGGGACAGACGGAGGGACAGACAGACAGACAGACAGACGTCAGATAAAATGTAAACAGTAAAGCTCACTTGAGATATCAGCGCAGGTGATGTAAATATGACATTAACCTACATTTATAATATTAGACTCAGTATCGTGATAGCATGATATTATTAGGCAAACAAAAATATTCACAAAGTCTTATCATCCAATTTAATTTAGAAAAAATCAGACAAAGGCAAAACGTATTTATTCCGCAATGTTCGATGTAGGTCACTTATTAAACAATGTATTATCAACAATGTCCTATGAAGGACGTGCAAAAGAACGAAAGATGATAGAAATGCATTTATGATGTGCCAAACTTAGAGAGAATGGTCTTCAGGAAAACATCTCGAAAAGTAATAGAGAAGTACTCTTAAGAGATACGGCTTGTCGCAACCACATTCAAAGTTAGTTGGCCAGTTCAGTTGAAAACACTTGTACAAACCTCTGTGTTTTGGCGTGTTCAATATCTCAACAAATCTTGTTTCCACGGAACACTGTCCACAAGACTTAAAGTGGTAGAATAGCTCTTTCCAAAGCTCATCTTGGTGGCCTTTAGTAGCAAACAATTCATTTATGTCCCGGTATAGTTTAAATGGAAGAAGGTCCTCCTTTTTCAAATCACTGCGAAGCTCTTTAATATCAACTTCGCTCTTTAATCGACAAATAGGACAGAACAAATGCTGTGTTTCTGCTTGTAACTTAGGCTCACATTTAGCGACATTGTAAGAGGACTCAATGCCGAAGCAATATGTCCAAAACAGCATTTCTTTAAGATTTGAACAACTTCAATGAAACTTTCGTTGTCCATGAATTCTAGCCTTTGGACGAAAATATGGGCTTGGTCTGTCCTATTTCGTTTCTTCAAAGATTTAAGTTCGTCTTCAGATAAATATTTATTTATTTGTAGCTCGTCTATTAGGTTCGATTCGGAAACAATAAGGTCAGTTTCAATGAGATGAATGTTTGCTCGTACTGATTCACTCACAGCCGTTTTAATGCTTAGCGGATCTAAAACAAGTTTGTGTGTACGATTATATATATATATATATATATATATATATATATATATATATATATATATATATATATATATATATATATATATATTTATATTCAATAAATCCTTTTTCTTGGTACCGGGGATGAATAAACACAAAAAATAAGTCCAATGCTCAAACAACTATCTACCGGGCTCTTCAGAAGATTTAAAAACTAAAGATTTTTAAATCTACTGAAGAGCCCGGTAGGTCGAAAGCGCTATAGATAAAGTTGTTTGAGCATTGGACTTATTTTTTGTGTTTATATATATATGCATGCAGTATGTATGTTATACATAGCTCCTAAAAATTACCTTGAAAAATCTTGATATGTGGTCGACTGACTTTAACAACATAAGGCAATTCGTTCAATACGAAACTAAAGAAGAGCAGTAACTGTAAAAGAAGTGCACACCTATAACAAAACAAAACAAACAAACAAACAAAAACAACAAAATAAAAAACCAGATTAATGTGTAGTTTGTTAAAAGAATAAACCAACAGGAATGTAAATATAATGCAAAAAACAAAACAAAACAAAACAAACAAACAAACAAAAACAACAAAATAAACAACAAAATAAAAAACCAGATTAACAACTTGACTGAAAATCAACTAAATTGTTCTGTATGGTATCTGAAACGTTTTCAAAAAAAAAAAAAGAAATCAATTCAACATTGGATGTGAAAAATTATGCACTCTGATAAGTATAACTCGGTCACCTCGCCAATATTTATTCAAATATAAAACGCACTTAAATTGATAAGACGTTATGAATAGTAATTCTTACAAAAAAGCACAATGGCGACGTCATTTCTGGATTCTTTGCGTAATTTAAATTAGCCGTTAGATCTGTTTCAAAATATTTTGTTCTTTGGAAGTTTTTCAAATTAACTATATAATTAATTCTAGAATAAACACCTAAAAAAGAAGTAAATTTTGTATGGGGCGATGTCACATATAAATTATATTTTAAACATTCATTGTTGATCGTTACTAAGCTTACCTCAGTAAATTTGGAAATGAAAAATGATAATTCCTTATGAAAGAATACCTCTGTAGTTATCTAAAAAAATAAATAAGGTAATGATGATAAATTGTACCATATCTACATGTAGTTGTAATACAGTTGTTAAAGTTTGAAAATTTATCTGCTTTTCCTTTTCAAATTTGTACAGACCTAATTTTTTATACTTGATAATTACTGCGGCAGTGCAGCAGGAAACGCAATCTAATTTAAATCAAATCTTAGATCACCTTACGTACAATCACTACACTTAGTATAGCGATCGTACGTCAGCGAATCTAAGATCAAATTTTCAATAGATTGCAGGAAGCGTCAACAACCAGAGTTTTACATGTCTATTTCTTTTCTGATAAGATAAATGTAAAAACGAAATAAAAGACACGATTTCGGCAAAGAAAAAAGGATGATGGTTCTCAGGATATTCTTTATTTCTTCACATTATTAGAGAGTGTTGTGTTGTTTAACATGAAACTATTCGATTTCCATTTTTCTACTGTCAATTTTAAAATGATCCCACAATAAAGATACAAATTTTGATACATAAATCATGATTTTTTTGCACTTTTTAAAAGTAATTTGAACAAAACTGGTGTTTTCAATGCACCGTGAGAGAGCCAAATATTTGATTTTCATATTTTGCAAATAAAAAAAAACCATATTCAAATGAATCTAAAATATTTAATAAATCCTCGTGTTTCTTTCTTTCATAAATAATACATGTAAACAATGAATAAAGAGAGGAGGGACAAACAATTCTTTTCCAAATTTTGGCCGATTCAACTGGATTGAATAGATATTAGTATCGCCAAAAGGATGAAGTTAATGAATTGTACTTCTTGCGTTTTTGAAAGCTCGTTCTACAAGTCTCTCACTTTCCAGATTAGCCTGACAGCAAGCATTAATAACATCATTGCAATTTGGTATTACATTAATTAAAAAAGAGTTTTACATCAAGTTTTAAAGAAATGTGTGACTGTTGAAAACAATGACGCGCTTTAATTTCGATTGTAATATAGTCTGCATTTGTTAGCATATAATTCTACAACATGTAACGATTCTTTGAGATATCGAGACGATTACTTTCTAAGGCTGTATCGTCAGCAAGCAGAATCCCTGGAATATGTAAGCTGCCCATCTGTACACCTTTGGTAGATTTACATAGTTCATACAATAAGTCATTAATATATACAAGAAACATGAATGGGCTTAGCACTCAAACTTGACAAACACCTTGGGATATTTTCAAAAGTCAAGAATTGACTCCAGCAAATGATACAAACTATTTGCTATCAAAGTAACAATTTTTCAAAATTTTTCACAAGGTATTGTCAGTTCTAAGTTCATATAGCTTATACAAGAGAGCATTGTGCCATATTATAAAAAATCCTTTTTGTTATCAAGCAATGTACGGAAAACTGGTGAACTTCTACTATTATGATAACCAATAAATTTTTTTCTATCATAACAAGCAAGGACGACACCATGATCAGTTCTTAAACCAAATTGTAATGGATGTGTGAAAAATCATTTTCAATATAAAACAGAATTACCCTCTCGAACGATTTACTTAGTGCTGATGTTATAGTTATACCTCTATAATGTGTAGGATAACTTTTGTCTTTGCCTTTAAAAACTGATAAAACCTTACATGTACCAACTTTGAACATGTGCATGTCTAAGTATCGAATTATACAAAATACATAATCCATCAACGATTTTATCTCCACAAAAAATAAAAGGTTCGTTTGTGAAAAAAACCGGACATGATGCTTTTTCGTTGAATAGTGATTTAATATGGTGTTGAATTTCTTCACGTGATATTGAAATTTTCGAATCCGATGTTGAATTGAAATTATGGTCAATGTCATACACAAGCTAGTCAATTTGCTCTTAAACTGTCTTGTCGAAATTAGTTAGGTCCTGTTTTTTCTCTGCTATATTTGACTAATTGTCTTTCCACAATAACACATATCAGGTTTGTTTTTTGCAGACTTGCCTTGATATGATAATGAACTAGGAAGTTTGGATGAGGATCGTTTCATGTTTTTCGATTCCGTTTTGTAGAAAGTTTCGAGGTTGTTTTCTGCTGCTTTGTCGATTCATCAAATACGGACTGTTGCCATTGTTTTGCCGATTTTCGGTGTAATCTTTGGAAGATTTTCTTTGCCTACGTATAGTTTAAAAACGAGTGTGCATTTCTTGATCTCGGTGACCCATTAGCTTTCCATGATCGGCGGGCATCTCTCATACCATAGTAAGTTTGATGTAGACCGCTGTCTTTTCAGTATGGATTGATGTAATGTCTAATCTTTCCGTTATGTATACGATAGAGAAGTATATACTGGATTGTTTGATGTGTGATCATCATTATCGATAGCTCTTTAAAAGTCATAATGTAATGTAGTTTTATATAGCTGGTTACTTAAGTACCTATTTTTCATTTTCTTTCAGAGCGTATGTCTTTTGACAATTTAATTTATCTATGCGCATGATGTATATTTTTATCAATAAAAAATTCATTGAGAGTTCCCTGTCCACTCTTACTTATTTTCAGTTGGATATCCTAGTTCACACACACACACACACACACACACACACACACACACACACACACACACACACACACACACACACATATATATATATATATATATATATATATATATATATATATATATATATATATGGAAGCAAAAATGAAACGTATCGCTATTTGCATGTCAGGATTTTTTATTTCCTGGTCTAGAGACAAAAAGGCATATTGTAGCTTTTCTAAATGAGACAGGGACGTTTCCCAATTCTTTAAATCAGTTACAGAAAGTCTATGTTATATCTCTTTTAAAAATTGTGCTGTTGGAGCTTTTTCAAATTTTTTACTTTGTATTTAATTTAAAAATAAACACCTTAAAAAAGAAGTTATTTTTTTGATTGGGCGATGTCACAAATATATTATATTATTAACATTCATACCTGTTTAATTATTTAACTAAAATATTTAAAATTTTGTTTCAAACTAAAATTTTGATTGGACAAATTTTGATATATCAATTTATAACATACAAAGCTCAGAAGCAGGTGCATTGTGTGACATTACTTTTAAATCAACCTTTACACTTATGTAATTGTTATGACCCATGGGCCTCTTAGGCTTGTTAATCGTAAATAAGCTTACCTCAGAACATTTGGAAATGCAAAATGACAATACTTCAAGTAATCCCATTGTAAGTATCTAAAAAACAAATCAGATAATTAGGATAGATTGTACCATGTTTAGATGATGTATTTTAGTTGTAAAACAGTAGTTAACATGTAAAAAATTATCAAATCCTCCTTTTTAAATTTCAAGGTGGTGTACGGACCTAGATTTGTTTATCAATTTATAATAACTACAGTAGTGATGCAGGTAGCGTCAACAACCAGAGTTATTTGTGTTTTTTTCTTTTGTGATACAATACGTGTAAAAAGGAAATAAAAGCGACAGTTTCGACAATTAAAAAAGGATGATGGTTCTCAATATTTAAACATTCATCCACAATGTTCTATATTTGTATAAGTTTCAATCGGTCATCTGACATTTCTGAGCCACAAGAAATGCTATATGCACAATTGCATGTTTTAGATTAAGAATTGTGTTGTCAAGATGGCTAAGATAATTTGCTTTAAGAGACCGGAATTAACTTTATGACCCTCAGCAATACGGGGTAAATATATATAATCGGGACTAGTTAGCAAATGTCTAATGATATGATATGGTATGCTTTGAGATTTTAACAAAACGCCTTGGTATACAGAAAAGTTCCAAACATTTCAAAGTAAATTGATATTAAGTCAAACTTTACCGCTAATATGCAAATTGGGTCCGACATTAATTCTTAAAAATAAAATAATTCAAAATTTAGTTAAAATCGTGTTTTGTATTATGTTATAGTATGCTATGGTATTGTATGAAAATTGAGAACCTATGATATTGTATGCGATGGTATGAGATTCCAATGCTATGGAATGAGTTTTAAATGCAATTCTACATGTATGCTATGGTGTATGTTGTAGAAGATATGCTTAAACTGACAGTAACATAAGTTATGTATTTTTCTGCAATGTCGCCACCCTTATATCCCACATGAATCACCAAAAACAGCATTTTATTGTTTGATTAAAAACTTCTTTGAGGGTTCCCTGTTCATTCTCTTTTACTTTTCGGTAGATATACTAAGGCATATACATATTCTAGAGATTTTTATCCATGAAATCAAAATTCCACCGTATCGTCATTTGCATGTCAGGATTTGTAATTTCCTTGTCTAGACTAGAGACAAAAGGCACATTGCAGTTTTCTGAATGAGACAGGAACGTTTCCCAATTCTTTAAATCAGTTACATATAGTCTATAATGTTATATTGGTTTTAAAATATTGTGTTGTTGAGGCTTGTTCAAATTTTTAACTTTGTAATTAATTTTAAAATGTACACCTTAAAAAAGTAAAAATAATTATATGGCGACGTCACAAGTATATTGTATTATAAACGTTCATACCTGTTTAATTATTTAACAAAAATATTTAAAATTTTATTTCGAACTAAAGTTTTGATTGGACAAATTTTGATATATCAATCTATAACATACAAAGCTCAGAAGCAGGTGCATTGTGTGACATTACTTTTAAATCAACCTTTACACTTATGTAATTGTTATGACCCATGGGCCTCTTAGGCTTGTTAATCGTAAATAAGCTTACCTCAGAACATTTGGAAATGCAAAATGACAATACTTCAAGTAATCCCATTGTAAGTATCTAAAAAACAAATCAGATAATTAGGATAGATTGTACCATGTTTAGATGATGTATTTTAGTTGTAAAACAGTAGTTAACATGTAAAAAATTATCAAATCCTCCTTTTTAAATTTCAAGGTGGTGTACGGACCTAGATTTGTTTATCAATTTATAATAACTACAGTAGTGATGCAGGTAGCGTCAACAACCAGAGTTATTTGTGTTTTTTTCTTTTGTGATACAATACGTGTAAAAAGGAAATAAAAGCGACAGTTTCGACAATTAAAAAAGGATGATGGTTCTCAATATTTAAACATTCATCCACAATGTTCTATATTTGTATAAGTTTCAATCGGTCATCTGACATTTCTGAGCCACAAGAAATGCTATATGCACAATTGCATGTTTTAGATTAAGAATTGTGTTGTCAAGATGGCTAAGATAATTTGCTTTAAGAGACCGGAATTAACTTTATGACCCTCAGCAATACGGGGTAAATATATATAATCGGGACTAGTTAGCAAATGTCTAATGATATGATATGGTATGCTTTGAGATTTTAACAAAACGCCTTGGTATACAGAAAAGTTCCAAACATTTCAAAGTAAATTGATATTAAGTCAAACTTTACCGCTAATATGCAAATTGGGTCCGACATTAATTCTTAAAAATAAAATAATTCAAAATTTAGTTAAAATCGTGTTTTGTATTATGTTATAGTATGCTATGGTATTGTATGAAAATTGAGAACCTATGATATTGTATGCGATGGTATGAGATTCCAATGCTATGGAATGAGTTTTAAATGCAATTCTACATGTATGCTATGGTGTATGTTGTAGAAGATATGCTTAAACTGACAGTAACATAAGTTATGTATTTTTCTGCAATGTCGCCACCCTTATATCCCACATGAATCACCAAAAACAGCATTTTATTGTTTGATTAAAAACTTCTTTGAGGGTTCCCTGTTCATTCTCTTTTACTTTTCGGTAGATATACTAAGGCATATACATATTCTAGAGATTTTTATCCATGAAATCAAAATTCCACCGTATCGTCATTTGCATGTCAGGATTTGTAATTTCCTTGTCTAGACTAGAGACAAAAGGCACATTGCAGTTTTCTGAATGAGACAGGAACGTTTCCCAATTCTTTAAATCAGTTACATATAGTCTATAATGTTATATTGGTTTTAAAATATTGTGTTGTTGAGGCTTGTTCAAATTTTTAACTTTGTAATTAATTTTAAAATGTACACCTTAAAAAAGTAAAAATAATTATATGGCGACGTCACAAGTATATTGTATTATAAACGTTCATACCTGTTTAATTATTTAACAAAAATATTTAAAATTTTATTTCGAACTAAAGTTTTGATTGGACAAATTTTGATATATCAATCTATAACATACAAAGCTCAGAAGCAGGTGCATTGTGTGACATTACTTTTAAATCAACCTTTACACTTATGTAATTGTTATGACCCATGGGCCTCTTAGGCTTGTTAATCGTAAATAAGCTTACCTCAGAACATTTGGAAATGAAAAATGACAATACTTCAAGTAATCCCATTGTAAGTATCTAAAAAACAAATCAGATAATTAGGATAGATTGTACCATGTTTAGATGATGTATTCTAGTTGTAAAACAGTAGTTAACATGTAGAAAATTTTATTTCTAACCTTTTTGATTGGACAAATTTTGATATATCAATTTATAACATACAAAGATCAGAAGCGCGGTGCATTGCATGACATTACTTTTGAATCAACCTTTGCATTATCTAACTGTTACGACCCTCGGGCCTCTTAGGCTTGTCAATCGTATATAAGCTTACCTCAGAACATTTAGAAATGAAAAATGACAATACTTCAAGTAATCCCATTGTAGTTATCTAAAAAACAAATCAGATAATTAGGATAGATTGTACCATGTTTAGATGATGTATTCTAGTTGTAAAACAGTAGTTAACCAGTAGAAAAATTACAAAATCCTCCTTTTTAAATTTGTATATAAATTTATAATAACTACCGTACGGTATTGATGCAGGTAGTGTCGACAACCAGAGTTTTTGTGCTTATTTCTTTTCTGATCAATGAATGTAAAAAAGAAATAAAAGCGACAATTTCGACAAATAAAAAAAGGATGAATGTTCTCCCTTTTCATAATAACATACAGAATGATCTATACTTACATTAGGTTCGATCAGTGATCGGCGATTTCTGGGCAACAAAAACATTATGTGCACAATTGCATGTTTTAGATTAGGAATTGTGGTATTAGAATTGTTAGGACGATTTGAAAAGACCGGAGACCAGAGCTTTACGGGGTGTATATATATTTATATATAAAATTTAATTCTGGTTTTAACGCGCTTTATGATTGGCTAAAAATTATTTTATATCGTATAAAGAATGTTGCCTTCTTCATAGTAAGACTAAAGTAAAAACGTATCAACACGCCTGACGTCACATTTGAACTTTGTACAATTTTATATCATTTTAAAGGTCAAATGACCGTTTTTATCTACAATGAAAAGTAAAACAATTAAATCATAAGCAATTAATTCAATATTTATTAGTTTTATACAATATAAAATGATTTGAAACTGTTTAAGATTTTTTATAAACCGTTTCGCGTAGACAACCGGGAGATATTGATTGAAATATCTTAATCTAATGTTAAGCCAATCTTTGTTATTCATAAAAAGTTTCAATATTCGATACTTACATAATAATATGCTTGTTTTTGATATGTACACATATTTGAACATCATCATATTTTACAAGTAAATTTTCAAATTCTTTCCATATTTTCAGTAGGCCTTTAAAGTTCAACCTTTACATTGCTATTTTTAGTGCAGAAATTTCCAAATCAAAAATAAATGCGAAGTAAAAATAACTTCATTAACTTTCATTTATTTTAATATGAAGAACAATAAAATAATTAAACATTATCTTTTTTTTCTTTTTCTTTTTTCTATTTTTCTTTTGTTTAGAAACAGTCACTTTGATCAATCGTATTCTGTATCAATTTGTTAATATCTATTTTCGTTTTCTTTCTTGTATTTTGTTAATTAATAATGACTAATTTAATCACCTTAGAAATAGATCAAATTAAACTTATATTGTAATAGGTAACACATATTAAAAATTATGCATTATGCATACTGAAAAACAATAGAATCATTACCTTCTTTGGGTTTGTTACGGTCTGCTAAAATTGGTTCAGGAATGTACGAACGTCCTTGGTTTGTCTGCACTTAATTTTTAAATTTCATTATTAGAGAGAGAGAGGGGGTTGTATGCAACAAATACTGTGCATTTCGTTAGCTCATGTGTCCGAGGTTGAGTTTTTGGTGTGTAAGTTTAGATTACACTGTTATCTTAAATTTTAAGATGATAATGAAAATGGTTTACTTTGAACTTATGTCTTTGCATTGATTTATCTCTGTAAAGTGCAGTAAAATAACAATGAAATGTTATCATAAAAAATAATATTCAACTTAGAATTGAGACTGATAAGAGTTACATATAAGCAGGAAACTTTAAAGGTCTATCAAATTGATTAAGAAGAGATATAATTTTTAGCCTTTTTTATTTATATTTGACCGGTGTTTTTACACTTTATGGAGTCAATAAGAGTTGACTGAGTTTAAATCCAACCTATGAAGGATCAAAATATTGATGGTGCATAAAAGCATGGCATCTTTGCAGAACAAATAAATTCATAAACAATTATACTCGTTCCAATATCTTAATATGCATTATTTAATTGTTAAAGGTAATTCGCACTGAAAATGTATGAAAAGTCCCAGATGTGAACAGTTTATATTAATAGTATCTGACAAAACAATCCTCAAAAGTTCGTACATGTGCTGTGGTATATGTTTACGATATATGTATATGTATATGTGCCCTCAAAATAATACCAGTGTAATATCTGGGGTAAAATACATATGTAATAAAATAATAGTACGTTTTTTTAATCATTATTAAAACATAACACTATAAACCATTTAGTAAAATTATTAAAAACAATATCATGCTTCAAGTTGCACTGTATGTATTTCAACTACCGTTAGGGAGGCTTGGTGATCAACAGATTAACCATCAGATCTGCCTTTAACATGGACATATAATATTTGCATGTATGGCCATAACCTAACATTTTATTTCGAATAAAACCCATATACTTTTGGTTATTTTACTCTGTCTTTATACAGAGCCCTTTTCTTCAAAAGATTAAAATGGTCTTTGAATGACAATGACTATTGATCCCTCCTAAGTAAAAGCAATTTCTTGACTTGTTTTGATCGCTGGGCTGGACTCGATGTTAGCTGTAAAACATCTCAACTAGTATTGAAAATGTGTCCAGATTCTACCTGCAAACATCATTCGTTCTTCAGATATTTTCATTTTATATTATAATACATTGTGATAACTCTATGTTAGACCGAGAGCTGATAGGTGAATATCTAAAGGACATTACAGAAATACATGTAATAAAATTTTATATAGATTCTATTGCATAGTTTTTATCTTTAAGGGCGAAAACAGTATAATTTATATAAAGTTTTACATAAGAATGTGATAGATAATAAACATACGCCAAATTTAAATCTGAATGTGGTATATATCAATTTTGAAATGTCACTTATTTTGTTCATTATTCCGAGATAACCCTAATTTGAAAAATAAAGTGCTATGCTTTCTAACTTTAAACTCATGAAGGTTAAACTGTTAACTGCAAGTGAATAAACATTAATACTGCAACAACGTTTGCAAGTCAAAATTTAAAAAAACTAAAATAATTTCTTCAAAAAGCCCTTTAGTTTGGTATTTAAGATACCATATATCTTAAAACCAAGACACACATGAACATTCGTAATTCGACGGGAAATTTTGTTAAAATACATTCATATAACCCTTGGTGTCTTGGCGTGTCAAATATCTTTATAAAAGTGTTTTCCACAGACTCATTTTTCAAAGACTTCAGATGACTTAGTAATTCTTTCCAAAGGTAGTCTTGATGACCCCTTCGAGATTGGCAGTCATTGATATCGATATAGAGACTAAAGGGAAGAAGTTCCTCCTTTTTCAACTCACATCGCACATCCTTTATATCAACTTCACATCTCAAACGACATATTGGACAGATTAGATGGCTTGCAACAACCAAAGCTTTAGTTGTTTTGAAGTATTCGTACGAAGCTTTCAATGAACATGCAATATGTCCGAAAGAACATCTTCTTAAAATGTCAAGAACTCGAAGAAAATTTCCGTCATCCAATAACTCAAGAATTTCGGCAAAGAGATGCGCCTTGTCAGGTCTATTCCTCAGCTTCATGGTTTTTGTTTCCTCCTCAGAGAGATACGCATTAGTCTGCAGCTCGTCTACAAGGTTGGACTCAGATACTATAAGATCTGATTCGATTAACTGAATATTCCGTCGGACAGATTCACTCACTGCATTTTTGTTGATGTTTTTTGGACTTTTTTCTAAAAATAAAAGAAGAAAAGAAAAAAAAGAAAAGCGAAAGACAGATATGAATGTTGATATACAAAACAATAAACGGTGTCAATTACAAACAAGACTGTCATTTAAACAATAAAATGATTTCTTAAAAAATAAAAGTGTTCATGAATACCAATTGGATTAATGTACTTACCTTGGCAAATCATTTCTAAAAGGGTCAACGATTTCTGTAGTATCTCACGTGTCTGAATGCTTTGAGTTCTTACATTGTAAATGAGAAACAAGGCCTGTAAAAAAGTTACAAGGCGTTATTAACTATTAAATATGCTTCTTCTTTGCTTTAATGTATACCATGTCTATACGGACCCGTTGAAACGATCGCGCGAGTTATGATTATAGCAAAATTATTTACGCTAAACTGAAATTTTGAAAGCTTTTTTTTAGCACAATCATCCAACTGTCAAACTACATTCTTGGTGTGTTGTGTAAAAATGTCTGTGTTGTTCAAGATATCTGACTACCCTTTCTCAAATATTCTATAGCATACATGCATATTGCTTACCCAGTCTTAAAGAATATCGTGCGATGTTTTTAAATTATTTATAGAAAAGATTATTGATTCTTTGACGGTGGACTCAACATTAACAGGAGTATGTGACATTAAACATTCTAGAAGTTTCTCGCAGCTTATTGCTCAAACACGTAAAATTTTCTTGCTCAAACACGTAAAATTGTCAATCAAAATGCAATCGAGAAATAATGCAAAATCGAAATTAAGAAAAAGCTTTATATGTATGAATTTTTCTAGTCCTAAAATATCTTTTTATGAAATTCTGGCACAACTTGGTTATTCCTCCATTATTAAAAATATATCGACTCCCGGTCTTCGGAACAATTACATCTCGTGATAATGGGTAAGAAACATTTAATTATAAATGGATTGACGTGCAGTGAATAGAATTATGTTAAACGCCTATTAATATTACACAAACCGCAAAGGGTTATATATAAATACATTTGTATTTACAAATGAAAATCAAATTAGGCGCGTTGTTCAGTGGTTGAACAAAATTAAATCATAAATTAGAGGTATGAAGAGAAAAGACGGAGCTTGTAGATTAACTTACCAAGGTCACATGAACCTGGAAAAAAAACACCCCTTTTATAATTGAAAATGTCATTTATAATTACACTTGTACATTTTTATGTCTCCAAATTTAAGAAAGAATTAAAAGTCACATAATCATTTGCAACATACATTAATCAATATAGTGCTATGGAAAAGAATTTCTTAGCAAGTCTTCTCGATAACGGAAGTGTAAGATATCTTCTCAAGGGACTTTTTATTTACCTATACTCGTAATTTATATAAGATGCACCTATTATGAGTATTAAAACGCTTTTTGTCAGGTAAAACCCGGAAGCTTCGGTAAGGCTCTGCCTATCTTTCGAAAAAAATATCCAATTTTTGAAGGAAACGACCGGATTGCCGTGCGTAATGATCAGGGGCTACAAGCAATTTTGGAGGGGCAAACATTGTGGTGACGAGAAAAAAATAGTGCTTTGATATACAATTCATTAGCAGAGAAAATATGGGAATAAATTTGATAAAAGAGTGCATTAAATAGATAAAAATAAAGGAGAAAGATGTGTTTCTTTACTTTATGATTGTTCTTCTCGTGTTTAACGATGTCGTTATCGCGTAGTTATACATTTTACCAACAAGATATATAGCGTATGTTTATTATCTTATACTGAATGTTTTAATTTTAGAGAAAAATTTACTGCTTTTATATAGAAATGGCATGAATTCTACGGCAAACCGTACGCGCATAAATTAAGCACGTTACACTTCGTTATG
Source organism: Magallana hongkongensis (assembly GCA_015776775.1). Lineage (NCBI taxonomy): Eukaryota > Metazoa > Mollusca > Bivalvia > Ostreida > Ostreidae > Magallana > Magallana hongkongensis. Next base: position 41,878,229 of record CM027471.1, read on the forward strand.
TTACCCTTTGCCAAGTGTGTTGCTAATGCTGATGGTAATAGAGCGAATTATCAACTGCGTCTAAACCAATTAACATAAAAGATGTAACATTGAAGATTATCGAAGTACGAAGAAATATTGGTTATCGGAGAACAGCTTCAGCTAATTGTTTGATAATATTACGGTTAGGCTTGGATCATAATATACTTGCTAGTCAACGCTGAGAGATGTAGATTGATTAGGTTTTTATATGCATTACTACCTTTAGTTATAACTAGGTACAATCACAATAAATTTCAGGATTAGTGATTATAATGAGACTGAACGCATTTTTTTAAAATCAAAAATAGGACTGTATTAATACGTATTCTGTTATTTGTTAAGCGTTTTGCGAATACGCTACATGCGCGGATAAAAGGGGGTCCCCTTGAATTTACGAAGATAAAACAAAATACAATGTAAAGATTATTAAGAAAAATAAGTTAACTGTTATTATCTATTTTGTGGAAAGGTTCGACGCTAATACCAATACTAACAGTTTCATAGTAAAAATATCCTAAAAATATAACCTCGTAAAGAAACCCGTGTGTGATTGCTAGTTGAAGACACTATCGTTAACAACCTACTTTTTAAAAAATACGATAATTTGTGTTTAAGCACATGTGACTTTTTATTAAGCATGACAATTTTTTTGTCTTTGGGATAATTGCATTTCTGTAGTCTTTTATGTAAACCGACTTGAAAGGAAATCTGATTATTTGATATGTATTACTATATTCGACACAATTTAAGTTAAACCACTTGTGAATTATATATATATATATATATATATATATATATATATATATATATATATATATATATATATATATATATATATATATATATTTATATATCGTAAAAATAAGTAGACATTAGAAATATTAATGTTTAGATACTTATTATTGATATTCATTTAATGTAGATAAATTTAAAGATAAACATAATGGTATTCCAAGAAAGTAAGGCTATTGACATGTCTAATCAAAAAAGTATTTTTTTCTGTGTTACATTAAAGGTATGGGTATTAAAGGTTAACTTAATTTCAGATTTTAAAATATACCAGTTGCTATGAAAACATTAATATTTAGATTAACGTGCGTAATATAGTTTGCATAAAAATCATAACTCTTTAATTGGGCAAAAATCTTAACCCTTCCGAGCATATTTATTAATCGAATGTCTTCTGAAAGGCCGAGGGCGACCTACATTTTCTGCTACCTTGTAAAAATTTAAGCCAATAAGGGCAAAAAGGCGGGGCTATCTGCATCACTCTCAGTGATGCTGATTAGAGTAAACATTGCATACGGCTCTGTCCGGTTTGTTTATACGCTGAGGAAAATCCAGTCTAGAAGAGGGACTTCTGTTTATTTTTTTCGGTAAATTACTCCATGTAAATATTCACATAGGGATTTTGTAACAGTCTTACAATAGTCTTTAATCTTTAAATCTTTAAAGTTTACTTATTGCTTACACATGTTTAAAATGATAAAAATTCAATATGGCACCCCTGAAACAACAATGGGTTCAAGCATAAAACTAGATCCAGTTAACATTTTGCAGTTCCCCGGCTTAAATTAGATCGAGTCGACATAAAGTTCACTAGAGGTTCCCTATAGATAGTTTTTATTCAACTGAATAAAGCACCTGTAGATTGGCAACAAGACTTGAGAAGAATATACGAACACCAATTAACAGCTAGTTGGTGAGAACTCAAATACAATGTTTACATGAATTCCGTTTGCTTTTTAAAGCACCCATATTCATATGCCTTTTATTTACTCCATATCTATCCTGTGGTGGGAACTAGGAATGAGTGTCTAAATGGAGGGAAATGAAAGAAAATTACAACAAGCCGGGAAAAATGTATAACTCCGCTTTGAAAATGAAAAGCAATGTGTGGAGAAACATTTTGTTTGCTTTAGACATACTGAGTAGAGATTTTATTGCAGTTCCTGTTGAGAACGAAAAGCGAGGTTTGTTATAAAGTTCTGCAAACAGTTACCCACGTTCAATAATGACTTTTTGATAGTTTGAAAAGGTTTGGGAGACTAAAAATTAAATAATTTCAGTATTGCTTGTGACGTTCGTGCATCACAGACAAAACAATAGTGGTTGGATGGAGCATTATGCATCTTTATTGCGGACTCAGTTAGGACTTTTATGTGGATCTAAGAGTAATGATATTATATTTAGGTTTTTAATAAATTTTATAATCATCGGACCAAAAACGTTATTCATGTAAAAGATAAATTTCTAATCAAAGGTAAAAGAGTTTTGCTGAATAATTTACAGAGCACATGGCTACCGCCACTTCCTGTGTAAACAAAATATTGTTATTCTACACCCCTCATGTAATCACTAGTTTAGAATTCAAATTTCAGAGCTGCTTCGGAACTTTATAAGATGAATACTCTTAGTTGTAATATTTTTTGTTTGTAAAAATGTTGATGTCAATTAATGTCCGCCTTGGTATTCTACTTCCAAAAGTTAGTATTTTTATTCATAAATAGTGCAATTAGTTTGAAAATGTTTTCTCTGAACTGAAAGCTGCAAAAAAAGCTGAATTTCAATTCATTTTGAGATTGGATGCCTTTTACACCCGGGACAAGACCTTTAACTTAATCTCTCGGCAAATTAGATAATTGCTGGACAATGGATGTTTCAACTTATCTTGATAGCTATATGTGAATGTAAATAATTATTTTTCTGACATGTCATTACATGTCTTTTTGTTAACACGTTAGGTTAGGCTTATGTGCTGCACGTTAGTAAAAAGGGTGTTGTATTTTGTTAACTGTGGTAGAATCTTGCTCAGTAGTGGAATGTGTGATGTAAATCTATAGTGTCCAAAATGAAATCTTTAAGTTAAAGCATGTTTTCCTAATATCATGAAAACACGCTTGCTAACCATTTTCTGTACTTTTAATACTTTGATTTCTCTACATCCAGGTAAGTTATACTAAAAAATACATCATTACTCATTTGCAAAATTAATTTGTTATCTTATATTTTTCATTGATGATTCATAGATATCTTTCAAATACACTTCCAACAACGACTATTCAATTGCCAACCATTTTCTTCAAATTTGAGGTTGTTTTTTCAATTTTATTTAAACATGCTTAATAAAGGTATTTCTAACGGTCAAAGAAAAATTGTCGAATTACAGTGTATAGCATTTGTAGAATCAGAACACACCATTGATTGTTTTGGAAACAAAGTTCAGGCGATATTCATTGCTATGTCCGTCCAAAACATTCTGATTTTTTAAACTAAAAACAATTGAATAAACAAAGGAGACTGTTTATTTGAGTTTATAACAAACTAGGTGATAGAAAAAATATCTTTGAAACAAAACTTTTATCAATATATTTAACAAAGTAACGAAAAAATTTCACGATCCATTAAAAATATGAGGTATGTATCTCGCTTAGGACGTAATATCTGACTTTCAAATTTTGGTCTAGCATTATGTTTATCTTTATAAAACATTGAAACATTGAAAATGAAATGATTTTTTAGCTTAAATTGCGACCAGTTGAAATGATTTTTTAGCTTAAATTGCGACCAGTCGTTAAGAGGGAAACCTCCCATTGTTGTGTAGCCAGTCATTGATATCAGTTTAATGCCCGTAACATAAAAAATGCAGTATTTAGTTCATTTCAATACATTTAATCATAAATACAATACTGCCATATCGAAGAAAGAAAGACAAACAATCGTGCAACGAATTTACAAAAATTTACAAAGAAATGAAATGCTTACTGCTAAACAATATCTTACCGTGCTCATAATAATGTGTATAGTGTTGAACATTTCCTGAAAAATAAACAAACCCTGTTTATTGTTTTCTGCATACAAAAATTGTTTGTGTTTTATTCTTTTTATTATTTTGACCCATTGTTATAAACATTCAAAGTTATATAGATTTATTCATTAATATCTATTTTTCAAAAGTATTATTGATATTATTTTTAAAGACTTTATCGTACTTTTCTACGTACATTTTTATTAATGCCCATAAGATTGTCTACTCTGTGTTGCTGGTCTGAAGAGGAATGTATAAATCGGGTATAATGTTAGTTGGATCGTACATTACAGAATACACACCTCTCTGGAATCAATAGTATTGATTCCATAAGGACGTGTATTTAATTATTATTCAACAAACTGTTTTAATTTTCCGTACCCTGTAGCAAAATGTTCTTCTAATAAAATGTAAATTTTACTTTAAAAAAAGAGAAACACCAAAGACAGCCCACCAGGTATAATCATGTTACGATAAAAAGTAGTTCTACAAATAGAACTTTTCTCAAACAGATCTGCAATAAAAGGTATTGTTAGATGCTGTACAGCAAATAAATTCAAAAGGGATTCAGCATTTATTGTCTTAAAAGATACACTATTGTGAAAAAGACCTGTTGCCTGTTATTTGCGTCACAATGAAGTTTTATTTTTAGAGCTTAGTCATAAATAAATACCTGTTTCTATATCTGGATGACATCCAATAGATTCCATTTTTATGTTTATTTCTTGAGAAGAGCAATATTTGTAGAATCCTGAATCACTTCAAAGCAAATAAAGGGGTAAACAGAGTCTTTGAGTTTGACATAAAAGGCGTGGCCAATCTACAGATGAACGTTATAGGTTTTACCAATAAAAACATTCAGTACACAAAAAACAGATGAGTCCTTTTGCAAGCAGTTATCATTATGAGTTAATTAAATCTTTTATTTGAATTAATTTACCTTTTTGATTTTATCCTTTTAATATTTTTGTAGGATCACATCACCTTCTTCCTTCCTTCCTTACGATCGATAAATAGAGCTACACGTATAAGTTGTCAAATTGACCTTGAAAAATTTACAAAAGATAAGCCTTTACTAGTACAATGTAGACCGTTTGTGATATAAAAAGCTCTAGACTGACTGTTACTGGAAAGTTACGGACTGTAGGAGTTAGATCTTTATGTGTCAATTTCAACTAAACAATAACTTTATTACCGAATAGATGCTTTTTTTTGTTCCGACAATAAACAGACAGAAAACAGACAGAAAACCCCTTGTGTGGCCATATATTAAATTGGGTTCAATGTTATCGTCGGTAACCCAGGTATGATTAAGATATCGGTTTTCTCCATTTGTGTACTCAAAACCTTGATTTGCAAAAATGAGTCAATACAATACTTGATACCTGCAATTGAATCCCGCATAACATTTTTTTTCTATATCAAAAAGTTTTATTGAAAAAATGTGTTATCATGTTTTATTTGCATATAGATATTAGAATATTTGTAAGAATTTTTTTAATGTTTATGGCTAATTGCATGCGCGAAACCAGAAAATTCTCCAGGTGTGTGGGGGATATGTATTTTGTAGTTTTATAATTTAAGTTCAAAGAAATTTGAATTTTGTAGGGGGTGTAGATTTGATATTTTTTAAAACGATGAAAACATATTATTCAGTTCTAATGAAATGTTTATAGCTTTGTCTCTTTAGAACAATTCCAATGAAGCCCAAAAATGCAAACAACAAAGTGTTTTGACACAACAGTTTTATATAAGCAATTTATAAAGAAGCAACTACGTGTATTATCTTTATAAAAATAGTACAAAAACTACATGTAAATCTAAAACAAGATGTAATACACAACCTTTACACATGTGTGATACTACCTTATGCTAGGAAATAGTATATTGCAACAGTTGGATAATGAAAAAACTAGTTGACGTACTATAACACTAATAAACAAGAGGCCCAGGGGCCACATCGCTCACCTGAGCAACAATTGCGCGGGGGTGTGAAGGAAGCATATGGGCAATTGAGCGTCTTATTTTGACTGTTATATTCAAAATCGTGAAATTAAATAATTATTTTGAATAAGATCAAAAACTTAGTATTATCATTTAAAATAGATGTCAGTGCAATAAAATCGGGTAGTACATAACTGCCACATTGGTGCATTATCACATGACAACTATAAATAGCCTACGTATATTCCTTAACATAAAATGAGATAGAACAACACTACCCCGCGGTTTCAAAAATAAAATAAACATACCAAGTGAAAGCAAAACATCTCAGTTTAATCAAAACCGCTGCTAGAATCCTATGTTTTTCCTTATGAAAAAGTTATTTATCCGGTTCTCGTAAAACCTTCCCAACTTTTATATAGTTTGCACGGAAAACAGCAAATTGCATCAAAACAAGACACAACATGGGATTCTAGCAGCACTTTCCAATTTAAGCATTGATCAAACTAACGATACGTATAAAATTTCAAGTTCAATATATAAGGGGTAGTGTTGTTTACTTCTGCTAGCAGATAAATCAATACACAATTTGTTATCAAAATCAAAACGACTTTATTCCATCTTTAAAACATATAAGATGCAAGGTAATATTTTTGTGGAATGTCACTATCTGGTTGAAGTTATAAACAAAATTTTAAAAATAATAATATCAGCTGATAAGTTGAGTCCTTTAATGTCTGTCTGTCCTGCATGGGCACCACCAGACCTGTCAGCTGTAATAATCCCTCTTCATCTGGTACAGCATTTAAGTCTTGTCTCTGAAAACAGAACGACTATAAATCACAAACGACTGTATATGCATTCTTGTTTTTTGTTTTTGTTTTGTTTTGTTTTGTTTTGTTTTGTTTTGTTTTTGTTTTTTTTAATACTATGGTAAACTATACATTGTATGTTATAAACTGATAAACATAAGTAAACTGATTTGGGAAGATGGGCTGGGTGGGAATGTTATACCTTACTTCAGTTTACTCATAAAATTATAATTTCATTGCGTGCGCTAAAGCGCACTTATAAAATTTTCAATTTCATTTCGTAAACTGAAGTAAGGTATAATGATGTATTTTTAAAGCCCATTAGAATTATAGTTTCAAAACAATTTCCTGAAATTTGTTATCATCATCAACAATTGGACGATTGTAGAACTTTTTAAAAGTTTTACAAGACTTCCAATTTCCTTTGTTGATAATCTGTTCAATTGATAAACCATAGTTGTTAGCTTTGGAAGTACTTGCACCTCTTGTTGAGTGGGGTTTGAAAACTGAGACATCTATTCCAGACAGTACTAACAGATTTTTCAGCCAACTTGCTATTGTACAGGATTTAACTGCTTTATGTGGTTTTATGAAACTTACAAACAACTGTTTTTCTTCTGCCCTTATTATTTTGGTTTTCTCCAAATATCCCATTGTACAAGAAATTATATCTAATTTTGGGTGTTCTTCATATTTTGTGAACTTGACTGAAATTGGGCTTTGTCCCACTCTCCTTGACTTTGTTAAACTTTTCAAAGTAAATATAATTTCATCTTCAGTGATATTCATGTTCTCAATATCAAATTTGTGAATTTCAGATGACCTGCTTGCTGAGGCAAGAGCCATTAACATACACAGCTTCATTGAAATTTCCTTCAGTGACAAATCTTTGTTATTTTCCATGCCTATGATATATGAGAGCACTTTATTTACATCCCACATTTGCATGTATCTTGGCCTTGGTGGGTTTTTGTTGAAAATTCCTGTCATAAGTTGACAAATGAGGTCATGTTTACCAATTTTGTTGCCTTCAATTCCCGCATGGAATGCAGATATTGCAGACCTGTAGCTGTTAATTGTCCTATACTCATAGCCTTTTGCATATAACTCTGCCAGAAAATCAGCTACATATTCCACAGAGGTTTGAAATGGATCAATTTGTTTTGATTGACACCAGCTATCCCACTGTCTCCAGCAGCTGTTGTAAGCTGTCTGAGTTCCTTGTCTCCAACCTGCAGCCAAGAGTTCGGAAGTTTGTTCCGAAACTCCTGCTGCTTGTTTTTGTCTCCTGAAACCTTCCAAGCCACTAGCTTTAAGGTTTGATTGCTGACTAGTGGATGCACTACTCCCTCTGGTGACAGTAGCAGGTTTTTCATGGGAGGTAAAAGAATTGGGTTGTCTATTGACAAGGTCAGAAGTAGTGGATAGTATGGTTGAGTCTGCCATGCTGGAGTTATTATGACAATTTCTGACTTTTCTTTCAGAACTTTGGACAAACATCTTGTTATTAGGCAAAATGGAGGGAAAGCATACCCTCTTTTGTAGTTCCTGGGTATCTTGAATGCATCCATTCCCATTGCATATGGGTCTGGACGCCAACTCATGTAATTTTCCAGTTGTGTGTTCAACCTGTCTGCAAAGAGATCTATTTTTAATGGCCCCCACATCTGATTTATTTGTTTGAATATTCCCTTGTTCAGCATCCAGTTGCTGGTATCCCTCATCTGACGACTCTCCAAGTCTGCTTGAACATTTTGTATTCCGGGTATATGTTCTGCAGTAATCATGATTTTTTTGGATAGACAGTGAGTCCAAATCTGCTTTGTTGTTTGTAATAACAGTTCTGATCTGGTCCCCCCCCCCCCCCCCATTTTGTTCAGATATGCAACAACTGTTGTGTTGTCTGATTTGATGTGAACATGAATGTTCTGTTTGTGTTTGGTCAGTGATTGAATTGCAAACTGTACTGCTTTCAGTTCCAGTACATTGATATGCAATTTTTTCTCTGAGGGGTTCCAAGGCCCCCCCATTCTTAAGTTCTGAGTGAGACATACTGCCCCCCACCCTGTTTTCGAGGCATCTGTTTCTATTACCAAGTCCGGGTTTGAGGACAGTCGAATTTGTTTTCCATTCCAATGTTCCAGCTGCTGTAGCCACCAGTTTATCTCCCCTCTGGAAGTTTGTGGGAGTATTATCATTTGTTGATAATTTCTTTTTGATTTTAGCAGGCATTTTGTTTGAAACATTTGAAGCTCCCTCACATACAGTGAGGCTGGGATGACAGCTTCTACTGTAGCATTCAGTGTTCCTATTAAACTTGATAACTCTTGTATTGACACTTCTGTTTTGCTGATCATGTCTGTACATTTTCTTTTGATACTCTCTACTTTGGTTGCTGATAGAGTTATCTCCATTTCCACTAAATTTATTGTTAGACCCAGAAATTCTAGTTGCTGACATGGGGTTAGAACTGATTTTTTCCAGTTTATTAACCAACCTAGATTGTGAAGCAACCATAAGAGTGTGTCTCTGTCTCTTGAGAGCCCTTCTTGTGATTGATTTAGCAACAATATGTCGTCTAAGTAAATCACAAGGCGGACTCCTATGCGTCTTAATAGCGCAATGACTGGTTTCATTATTTTTGTGAAAAGTCTCGGACCTGATGCCAGTCCAAATGGCAGTCCTTTGTACTGTAGCATCTGTCCTTTGTACTGAAACCTTAGATATTTTCTGTGATTTTTGCATATTGGTATGCAAAAGTATGCATCCTTTAGATCTACTTTGCATAACCAATCCCTTCTCTGTATCAAGTTTTTTACTACCTGAAACCCCTCCATTTTGAAGTGATTGTATACTACAAATTGGTTTAGAGTTTTCAGATTGAATATTGGTCTCATTCCCCCATCTTTTTTGGGGCGTACAAATAAATGACTGACAAACTGACAATTTGTTTTTGTCTGAACAACCTCCACTGCCTGTTTGACCAACATCTCCTCTATTTCTGAATTTAGAGTTTGCATTTCTTGTTCTGATAATTTTATTTGTTCTGGTTGAAATCTCTGAATTGGTTCTGAACTGAATTCTATTTTGTAACCTGAAATACTCTCCAATAAGTTTTGATCTTTTGTTATCATTTCCCAGTTTTCTCGAAATGCTTCTAATCTTCCCCCTAGGGGTATTTTGTCTTGACAAATTTCTTTGAACCTGAGATGTGTCACTGAGGCATGTAGGTTGTTCAGACTTGATATTTTTGTTATTTGTTCCATAACAAGAGGAATACCATTGGTAATTTTCATACCTGTTTTCTCCTGATCTTGGTTTCTTTGGAATCTTGTAGTTAGACTGCACAGGTTTTCTGTTACTCTGACTACCTTGTTTCGACATCCATGTAGACTGTCTGCCCCCACGATTTCCATACCCACGTGAGGGCCCTGCACGAAAGGGCGGTTGGGATGTCTGGTCTATGCGCCTCTTTTTTGATTGCATTTCTTTAGAGATCTCTCTGGCTCTTTTTCTGCTTTTGCTCTTTCTGTCAAGAGCCTTAAATACTGTCTCACCATAGAGCACATCCTTCTCTCTACTCAAATCATGCTCATTAGTCTTAAGATGTTCTTTCGCTTTCTTAACACCTTTCATTATTTTCGCCAGGAAATTAACACGCCGCTCGTACAAACAAGTGGCATTAGCTTGACCAACTAAAACAACTGTTTGTTCTAGCAGTTTCAGCATGTCGAGAACTGTGAACTCTGAATTCTCTTCCTGACCCTTCCGTGCCCCATCTACAGCCTGCCAGATTTTTGCCAACGGCCCCATAATCTGAGCAATTTTCTTTTGAATAAATGTCAGGCTTTTATCCTGCATTTTCAAAAATTTCATAGCATTAAAATCTATGAAATCCTCCACAAAATCATCAACTTTGGGAGGCGTACAGAAAGCATTCGCAGGCACAGGGGCAGCATCTAAAATGTTACGTTTGATGCTGTCTTCTGTCAAATGTTGATAAAAATATTTCTGACAATAAGCAGCCATGCTGCCATCAAGTGAGAATGAATTCTCACCTTCTGTAGGGTCAAATCTTTCTCCATCAGATTCTGCTTCGAAAGAAATAACATCAGAGTTGTCATGCAACTCTGTTTCCTGATGACTATCATTATCATCTGAGATATCGGATCTCTCAGAGTTTTGTCCCGATTCGTACGGGTCACTCTCCGAGTCATTCATGTTGCAATATATTTTGCAAAAATGCACAACGTGCCTCAAAAACACACACACAACGTGTCAAGAAAATGCACAACGTGCCTTTATTATCTGTTTAATGTATTGAACCGAAAGAAATTCGAAAACTTTCGACAAAACAAGTCGATTAAATCCGATTTTATACTTTGTCTGAAAAAAGTACGTCTGCTCGATCGCTCGCCATCGTCAGAAGGAAGTTTAATTAATATTTGGATCTCGATCCCGATAAGTTTAAAGGGCTTGCGAATCGAGGAAACGCGGAAGTATACATCATTATACCTTACTTCAGTTTACTCATAAAACTATAATTTCATTGCGTGCGCTAAAGCGCACTTATAAAATTTTCAATTTTTATATCGTAAACAACGACAGAGGAAAGCCTGGCCGAGAAATAAAAGCAAATTTACATACCTTTTAGCGAATGATTGATAAAACTAACATCTCCCCCAGTATTCTTATGTTCAATTCTCAATAAATCACACCACAATACTTTATTAGAGTTTTTAGATTAGTTATATTTTGAATATGTTTACAATGCTTTCCGATCAAATTCACACGACATTCAACTTTTAGTCATGACGTCATCAATGTGTAAATCTACGTAATACAAACTAATTTCTGGAAAAAAGTTGTCTTCAGTATTTTTTATTTGTTTTTGATCTACGTTTAGTTGCTTAAATTTTTGAATATGTACATAATAACTTAGATTTGTGATTTCACGGAATTACATGTATCTCAGATTCCTTAACACCCCCGCGTGCCTAAATTCTGATCAAATTAGCATTACAGTATCAAAATATCTTGACAACTAAGTACAATGATCTTGCCAAAAAAAATGAAAATCTGCCAATTTTTATCCACCTCTTTTTTTTTGGTAAATACCAAGCCCTTTTTGTTGTTGTACCTGTAAGAAGATTTTTCTCTATTCCTATATACCCCCCCCTCCCCCCACTTCGTGGTCCCACTTTTCTCTAGGGAATCATGGTTTCATCAAACTTAAATCTGCATAACCTTTGCTTTCACACTAAGTACTGAGTTTTGGACCGAAAACTTTCCCAGAATATTTTTAAAGATTTTCTCTATATATTCCTATGTAAAAATTCAAACCGCCATCACGGCCTATATGTAAAAATTTATCCCCCATTGTGGCCCCGCCCTACCCCCAGGGACCATGATTTGAACAAACTTGAATCTACATTATCTGAGGATGATTACAGGCCAATTAGAGCTTTCTTGGCCAAATAGTGTTTAAAAGAAATTTTTAGAAAGATTTTCTCTATATATTCCTGTATAAAAATTTATCTCCTAATTGTGGCCCCACCTTACCCCTGGGGACCATGATTTGAACAAACTTGAATCTACACTTCCTGAAGATGCTTCCATTTTTAATTTGAGCTTTTCTGGTCTAATAGATTTTGAGAAGAAGATTTTTTGAGATTTTCTCTATATATTCCTATGTAAAAATTGATCCCCAAATTGTGGCCCCACCCTACCCCCGGGGACTATGATTTGAACAAACTTGAATCTACACTACCTGAGGATGCTTCCATTTTAATTTGAGCTTTTCTGGCTTTATAGTTTTTGAGAAGATTTTTAAAGATTTTCTCTATATATTCCTATGTAAAACTTAATACCCTAATTGTGGCCCCATCCTACCCCCGGGGACAATGATTTGAACAAACTTGAATCTACACTACCTGAGGATGCTCCCATTTTAATTTGAGCTTTTCTGGCCTTATAGTTTTTGAGAAGAAGATTTTTAAAGATGTTCTCTATATATTCCTATGTAAAACTTGATCCCCCTCTTGTGGCCCCTCCCTACCCCCGGGGACCATGATTTGAACAAACTTGAATCTACACTACCTGGTGATGCCTCCACACAAGTTTAAGCTTTTCAGGCCAAATAGTTTTTGAGAAGAAGATTTTTGAAAAATACCTACAAATTTTCAATAATTCTCAATTATCTCCCCTTTAAAGAGGGCGTGGAACTTAATTTGAACAAACTTGAATCCCCTTCACCTAGTGGTGCTTTGTGCCAAATTTGGTTGAAATCTGCTAGTGGTTCTTGAGAAGAAGATGAAAATGTGAAAAGTTTACAACGACGACAACGACGACAGACAACGGACAAATTGTGATCAGAAAAGCTCACTTGAGCCTTTGGCTCAGGTGAGCTAATAAGTGGTGAGAAAAAAAAATTAGCCATTAAAAAAATGTATTACTGAAATTAGTTCATGTTTAATAATTGGTTCAATTAATTTAGATCACAATAAATTTTAGCCAAAGTGGTTTCATATTTTTATGTTTTATGTATCCATCTTTTGCCAGGCAATTAATAGATTTGTGACTCTTTTGTGTTTATATTTGTCTTGGCAAACGCAGTAGGCACAACCTCCCCTGGTAAAACAGATCTAGAGATATGATCTGTAGAGAAGGTATAAGTCTTCGTTGCTTCTCCCTCTGAATTGATATCGGATTCAGAGAGAAAAGGGTGAACAGAAAATCTCTCGGATTTTTTATGGAATTTCCTGTGATGTATGAGAAACATGCATATTCGTGCCTATTTCCGATACCAAGTTCTTTACTGGCCTACACCTCATCGGAGAGTCAGCTGCATTTGACTCTGGTGTGTTTCTGTTTTCTTGGTCTCTGGCCCGTTAGCATTTCTTATGCTAGTAGCCAAACCCTTGGTGTCATTGTACATTTCCATCACAATATAATATAAATAAATATAATATATATATATATATATATATATATATATATATATATATATATATATATATATATATATATATTAAAATCAATTTGAAAATTGTTTATACCAAATAAATAATTGCATTATTTTTTATTACTTTTATTATAATCTTTCTTTTAAATTTCTGATTGCAAGACAAGCTGACACTTTTTTCCTTTTATCTATGGTCTTTAATTGCTATAGATGCTAACAGTATTTCCACACATCTGCAACATTTGCTGACATTCGATTTACCAGTTATGACTTAATGTATGTTATATAAGTACATGTATCATTTGACATATTGAATTTGCATATTGTTGGCTAGATGGGTAAACACTTGATTCTATTCCTAAATATTAGACAATTTTCCCTAAGAATTACTCCTTATTGTTATTTGGTGTTTATCGGAAGACCTTAATGTCAAGGCATGTTGTTTTAAGATATTCTTTAGATCGCCAGGAATGTGTCCAATATAAAGAGGGATGTCAAAAGGGATATACAAAGTGATATTGAAGTTATCTAAAGAAAAATTCTTTATGACAAACACATTTAAAACTAGATCTCGTTACGAGTAACGATTAGGTCTTCCGCCCGATTTTGTTTTCATATGATACGATGAAATATCTATATTCTCTGCCAAATCTGCGATCTTGGTGAATCTAGGTTTTTTGTCTCGAGACCGAAAACGGACGAACAAAAGAGGTTTATGTAAATAAAAGCTAGGTTTTTTTTATACATTTGTTTAGTGTACACCACTGTTAATCATGGAAGATGAAACACCAAAGATAATCAGTTAAACTTGTGAAAAAAATAAATTGTTTGAACTCTTCTGGTGAGTACTGGAAGTGACGGTTGACAAAAGAAAACCCGTTAAATATATCTTCAATCGATTGTCTATCATTTATAAAAGTTTGTGTCTCAATCACTTACAGTGACTAAAATCTCGCTGGTATCAATTTTGTAAAAAGGCTAGGTACCAAAGATATTTGAAATCTTGATTGTTTTCAAGTTATCTGTAATACAGTTTACGAGTGTCTTGGCCCCTCATTTAAGGGGCCAGTCCCTTTTTCTTGAGTTCAATCGAAAGGTCTCACGAATACTAACATTTTTTGTTCTTACACCCATCTAAAATTGTTGTTCATTTTTGAGATACAAATGATTGAATATTTTAGGGGCCAGCCCTCTAGATCCTTAATGGGGACAGACAGAGTTTTGATTAGTGGAATCGATTAGAATCATCAATGCAAACATTTTCTTTTCTACATTGCCTAACAAAATATGTCTCCTTCTCAAGATATATTGCATCAAAGTTTAAGTACTTTGGTCCCTTAAAATCCCTAATTACGTCATAAATGGGTGTGAAAATGATTTTACCTGATAAATATTGCTACAATCAACAACTTTGCTTCTATCTTGCATTACAAAATTTTGATCGTTTTTAAGTTATTTGTAATAGAGTTTACGAGTGTCTTGGCCCCTAATTTAAGGGACCAGCCCCTTTTTCTTGATTTTGTTGGAAAGAACGTTTAATTATCTACTACTTTTATTATATATGTCTTAACAAACTACCAACTGATAAAAAGATACAGATGAAAACGTATGAAAATTTTGAATGAAAATTCGTACTCAATTTTCGAGCCCAGGCGAGCTCCAAGAAATTGCGCCACTGGCGTAAAACAACATAATAGTGCACAACTTCAAACTATAGACTACCTATCCTGAAAATTTCATAGTCATATCTCTGATAGTTTCTGAGATCAGCTCTGCACAAAATAGGTCGTGAAAATGTGCAAAATGGCCGATAAATCGGTACCGGAAGTGACGACAGAAAAAATCTCAAAAATGTATGAAGTTTACATCAAGTCCCATCTTCTGTGAAAAAATGATTGAAATCGGTCGAATAGTTTTCGAGAAATCGCGTGCACAAAATTTGTGGAAAAAAATAATAAGAAGAAGAAATCGTACGAAAACTATAAGGTCTTCCGTTGGAAACGGAAGACCTTAATGAGTTGGATAGTTCTGTTGAAAAACTGGAACAAACCTCTGTGCTTTGGTGTGTTTAACATCTTTACAAATCTTGTTTCCACGTAAATATGTCTACAAAACCTTAAATAGTAGAATAGATCTTTCCACAACCTATCTTGTTGTCCTTTAGGAGAACAACATTCATTTATATCCCGGTATAATTTATATGAAAGAAGGTCCTCTTTTTTCAAATCACTGCGCATCTCTTTGATATCCACTTCTCTTTTTAATCGACAAGTGGGACAAATCGAATATTGTTTTTCTGATGATATCTTGGCCTTAACGTCAGATACATTGTAACACCTTTCTAGTTCCGAAGCAATATGATCAAAGGAGCACTCTTTCAAGATTCTAACAACGTCAAGAAAACTTTCGTCATCCATGACTTCTAACATTTGGGCAAATATGTGAGCTTGGTCAATTCTATTTCGGTCTTTCAGAGTTTTGGCGTCTTCTTCAGATATATATTCTTTAATCTGCAACTCGTCAATAAGATTCGATTCGGATAAAATGAGATCATTTTCAATTAAATGAATATTTTGTCGCACTGATTCACTTACTGCCGTTTTGATGTTCAGATCTAGAGGTACTGAAACAAGTAAGTATCATTTAGATAAGCAGATAAAATCTGAATGGAAAGACATTGTAGAAAAAAAACTAGTTAAAAGTGCCTATATTTATATTTGAAACAGGTGTAATGAACAGGAGACGGTTAAAGCTGACATGAATTCATAAATACGCATTATTTCCCTTTTATCTCCAACTACCGCCATATTAGTTGTCGACTTCTATTGTTCTGCTCATCGCTACACACCCCTTATATAAGGCCGAGAGCACTATTCATGCAACTATCACCGGGAAAAATATGGTGTTTCTATATATCCTATATAAATGCTCTAGATGTTAAAAAGCACTTTATTTGAACTTTAGGTCGGTAGGGTGAATTCTGGAAATATAAAAACTATACCCGAACAATCCGAAGCCTAATTCTCGACTCCTGATAATAATGAACAAATGATATGAATATGAATAGTAAACAATAGAAATTAGCACTATAAGCATGAGTGACAGATGACACGGAGTAAAACTTCGAATTGAGTGAGTCAATCATATCAAGTCCGTAAAGTTAAGAGTTAATTTAAAACAATTAAGCAATTACGCCTTACGTAAACAAATGTTTTGGGATTAATGTTTTGAAAGACAAAATGCGATAAAGATATTTTAGCAAATTGATAACAAATAAAGGAATGTGAATTTGAAGTTTTATACAAAATGTCTTGAATTATAGTTCATTGAAATTTCACTCCATGATACTTCACCGCATTCAGGTATTTCATACACCCGAACACGTTACCTTGGACGAGAAGACGTGTAGAAACGCGTTTTGAACAAAAATAATATGACGGCAAGGAATATCCAATGAACGAAGAAACAAGCAGACTGAAATCCAGGCACATATATTTAAAAAATCTTCGATAATAGTAGACTGTTTTCCTGTTATGTTATAACATTGCATATGCGCAACTACACACGGTGGCAGATCGAGTTATGTCAATGATCGCATGGATTTTTTTTTCAGAAACGGAGCGTTTTTGTAGAAACCGATGGAAACAAGTCGATGTTACGTTGTTACTTTCTTGGATTTACTATCATTTAGCTACTGGGTTGGATGTAGTGCCGCCGGGGTTTTCAAAAAGATGCAAACGTTGTTGCACTTTGTATGAACGACACACGTGTTCGAGGTGCAATGTGAAGTAAGGCAGCACTATCTGTGCAAAATAATACGGATACTAGTACCTTGGAAATTCTTTCAAAGAATAAATATATTTTGTATTTTATTGATTGTTGTTTCCATAATTCTATATTACAAACACTTTACTACAATGTGTAGTTTATGCATTTTGAAGTCCGTGCAACATGAATGCAACCGACGGTAACTTTCTCGACCGGTATATATTCCCAAGTGGCAGTAGAGGAGCGATCGAAACTAATATGGAGACCAAATGCTTTGATGAATTCATGTCAGCTTTAACAGTTTGACGATTTTTCACGATATGTTATGATCGATCAAGCAATAACATTTGAACAGGCTTGCCATAGCGGAAAATAACAAACTTTGCCAGTATTATGCTTCACATTAAATGAAAATGTGCTAATTTCAATCTTTAAAAAAATAAGAAAGATAAAACGATGGCTTTAAAGAACAGCATCAATACCAAAGTTAAACAATTTGGTTCTAATACTAAGCTAAATGTAAAAACAATTACCTTTAAACAATAACCATTCAAGTGTATGACTGCCTTTGACAGCACGAAGAATTGATTCAATATTGAAGCCCTTTGAAATTATCAGTAAAAAATAAACAGATCGTTTGAGTGGGTGAAAAAAATTTAAATCAAACAGATTATTAAATCTTTTTGTTTTTGTAAAAATGATTTAATCAATACTTCAAACCTCAAATTAATATATACTCACATATAAAACTTCTATTATACAAATAAGAATAATCGTAACAGCTATCATAGAAATTCTGTATATCTGTTGTTCATTGTTCCCTAGGATGATCTGAAAAAAAAACAAAAGAAAATTTGGGTTAAATAAATCCTTTGTATAAATGTTCGATGGGTTCTTTTTACACTGTGTTTAAAGGCTCGATCTATCTATCTATCTATCTATCTATCTATCTATCTATCATTATTATTATTTTTATTATTATTATAACAGCAACTATATCAAAGATTCGGATCACGTCGAGTTGCTAGTCGCGGATCATCAGAAGAGACGCGGTCCGGCACTTTGGATCAAATTACTGTCATAATGATAAATTTATTAAAAACCCTTGTCCATTTAAACGTTTTAATCACAAAACTTTCTTTTTAAAATCAACTGTTTGACGTTTACTTACATAACAAAGCTATTTTGAAACGAACTCTTGAAAACGCGCTAAAATACAGACGTTATTTAATGCGTACTATGTCATCAGTTTCAGAGAGTGGTGATGCGGAGTCGGAAAACCACAGTGTGGTGATCCGGAAAATCGGATCACACTCAGCAAAATCGACAGTACCAAGAAGGGAAAATTGATTGGTATATAATAATACAAATTATCACCATTGTGTTAGTGACATTATTGTCCACACAATCCCTTTAGTCTTTTAATGTTGTTTTGTTTTTTTGATAAACAAAATATATCTGAATTAAGTCTGTTTTGCGATTCTTTCAAGTTTAAACAATTATATATTAAGTCCGGTGTTGGTTTTCTGTTGTAAAAATCATTTTCTATACACCGAAGAAGCTAATTATATTTCAGACTTTTACTTGTATTTATACGTCAAGCAATCAATAGGTAATGGTATAATATACACTTATAAGAATATTTCCAACACATTAAGAATAACACAACTTAGGTGTGAGCCAGACGAGCTTTGCGAGCAGCTGGCCTTTAATGATAATACATCATCGATATCATGTGTACATAAAGTGTAACAAAAAATATAATTCCCCATGAATGACGTTAAAAACCGCCCAGGAAAAACCATAGATAAAATATTTGAAAAAACTATGGAAACCTGTGTCCAAACGCAAGTGTAAAAAACGTCTAGGGGCGAATATCGGACTTATTCATACTTAATTATAAATATTATTATTAATTACGGAATGCTATATAATTCACTAAATATAGTGACATCAAAAAACTTTTAAAAAAATGTAAGTTTCGTGCGCTGAGTGAAACTGGCTAGAATGACCTTTACTATTAACTTTGACCTTTTATACTGGCCTTCCTATGGCCCCGCCCTGTATTCCTACGCGAATCTATTCGAACACGTTAATATCATACAACATTTTCCCGCTATTCTACGAAACGCGGGAAAACTATAGTATAATATACACTTATAAGAATATTTCCAACACATTAAGAATAACACAACTTAAGTGTGAGCCAGACGAGCTTAGCATTAAATGTTCAAAAGTAAGCAAAGTATGAAATATTATGCGAAATAGTTTAAGTACTGAAAAAAAAACCCAACAAAACAAAACATGTAACCTGACTGTCTTTTGTTTGTTTTCATAATCCCAAATTTTTTGAAACTGAAAGTCTGCTTTCTAAACTGTCTTTTACATAACCGTCTTTAGACGAATCTGATGCCCATCGTCCGTGCTTTTTCCAACATCGCTCGTTTACGTTGGAATTTGCTGCTGCTGTCGCCCCTCCCGATCGTAAGGAATGAAGACCAATGTTGACATTTCCCATATCGGATCAAGTTTTGATAGCATGCACTCTCTTGCTCGTGTGTAACTTGTAACTAAGTTTTTTATTTTTGTATATTAACTTTAAACCCTCCTTGGATTTAAACCCGGACTTAAACAAAAAATGATCAGAAAAAATGTCTATATTTCCTAGCGATATATAACGTTGCAACATTTTTACCGGTCAAGCCGACGTAACACCCGCTGAAATTAGTATTTCGTTTCCTTGTCTATATTGGTCAGTTTTGCTTTTGTTGATGAAAATTTTGACGTATCCATTTAAAAATTGAACATCTGAACAACGAAGTGAACTTAGTTCCTCGTAGCGTAAAAAACCTGCAAAGGAAAGTAGAATCATGCACATATCACGCACTTCCAACAAACTGGAACTATCTGCATAAATATCACACAATAATACGAGATCTTAAGTCGTGACGACTTCTTTTTTGATAACTCTGGCTTTGTTGTTGCGTTTGGAAGCTTCTACTATATTTTTAATGAACGGATGTTCTGTTTGATCCTCATATCCTAAAATGGAATGCGCCCACTTGATAGCGTACACAGCACTGGATATAACATGAAAAGAACATCCGATATTCAACAAATACGTTAGATAAAGAGCGACATGCATTAAATTGGCTGGAATAGCTGATTTTCCTTTGTTCGTAATGAATTTTGACCACCTATTGAATGACGACATATATTTTTTGCTTGTGTTTTCACTTGTGGATTTCACAATATATTCACACATTTTTTTCTGCTAGAGCTGTATTGTCCGCTGATGATGTGTCGATGCCCGCTAAAAATAAACTGTCGTGTACTCTCTGTTCAATGTTTAGCTCTGGAATAAAGAATGAAAAAACTGAACAAGTTGCATTTAATATCTAAAATTCCAAGCGCAATGCTACCATGTCGAACATTTTATGGCCCCCAAATATGCCGTTTGCCCCTCTGCCTCTTTCGGTTATCAAAGAATTAAGTTTTTTCACGCCCTTAATGAAATAATCCCACTTTTCCGCTTTGCACAATAATGGCCAAAACGGGGCCGATTTCCACTGAGGAATAACAAGGGTACCCTTACCCTTATCCTGTTTTAATTTATTTATTGTCGTGCAAACCAATCTTGGTGATGGAACTAACCAGTTATTATCGTTACCCCAGAAATGCTTAAAAGCGTCTATCCCGCTTGTGTTTGGACACCACCATCTAGAGTTAAATTTGGTACATTTACTATTATAATCTGTAGCAAACCTATCACAAGTGTGTATGCCCCAACATTCGTCAATAATTTGAAAAACACTGCTTTTTATTCCCCAGTCGTCACTGTCAAAACACCTTCTAAGTGAATCGGCTTGAATGTTTTCTGCCCTTGGTAACCATTGAATGTCAAACATGATATGTAAATTCTGTAATTTTTCAAAAATTGTTACAGCAATTTCATGTAAATACGACTTTCTGCTACCGACTTCCAAAATTCTGCAAACATTTTTGCTGTCGGTATACCATGTTACTTCTTTACCCTGAATACTTTCTCCTATAGTATTCAAACACCTGTTAATTGCCTCTAGTTCCCTACAGGTGGAACTTTTCATGGATTCCTCTCCAGTCCAGAGGCCTACTACATCCGAGATCTCAGAATTTTCTACATAAGCTCCAAAACCTGAGTCGGATGCATCGCTAAAAATTTTTAGTTCTGAAAGTTCTTTGGAAGTCTTTATTTCTTTGCCATTTATAGATCTTAAATTAATCTTCCAAAATTCTAATTCTTCTAAAGTTTGCAAACTTAATTCAATGTAAGAATTCCAACTGAATCTTGACAATATATCTTGATAAAGATACCTAGTTTTGAAACTGACCGCATTTCCTATAGCGTTTTCCATAGATATGATCTGACCTGCTATACTAGCAATAGATTTCACCCGAAAATGCGAGCACCCTGATTGACTTTTCAAATACACTTCTTCAATGCAACTGAATAGCTTCCTAATTCTCTCTTGGGTTACTTTTAAAATACCGTTACTCATATCCCATTCGAAACCTAACCACACAATATTTTGTTGTGGGAACCAAACACTTTTAGACTCTGCTATAATGAAACCCAACTCTGTCAAGTCGCGTTTGATAACCTCACTGAGTGTAGACGCTTGATCAAAATCTTCGGCCCCTGCTAAACCATCGTCCAAGTACATAATGACCCGATAACTCAAAGATCTCCAATACTGAACTACCTTTCTCATAAGTTTTGTAAAAATAAATGCTGCAGAAGAAATGCCAAAAGGTAATACGTTGAACACAAAGTATTTTATATCCCCTTTCATCTCCCATCGAAAACCTAGATATTGTTTATGGTGTTCAAAAATTTCAATGTGATGATATGCTGATTTTAAATCAAAACTTATCAAAAAATCGCCCTTCTGAAAAATTTCTCTGGCAGTTTTGACATCTTCCATTCTGAAAACGAAATCGTGAATACAACTATTGATATGCCTGCAATCTAACACCAACCGAGGTTTACCTGTTTTATTGAAAGCAAGTGTCAAAGGATTGACAACAAAAGGAACATTCTTTACCTCTGTTACGCAACCTTTATGAATGAGTTTTTGAATCTCAGAACAAACTACTTTGACATTATCCCTAGCAGATTTATTGTTGTCTAAACACACACTTTTTGGAATAGTCTTAAACGGAATTTTGTATCCATTTTCAATAACGTCCAAAATATACTTATCTGCTTGTATATCTACCCATTTAGTCAAATGACCTCTCAAAAGTCCAACTGGACTGACATTTTCATCTATTGTGGCCACAAAACGGCAGACATTATTTTTACTCTCTGAAAAGTGCTCACTCATGCATGCATGTAAATCTTTGCTCTGAACAATACACATACTTTGAACATTACTATCTAAAGTACTTAACTTAGAGCCTGTCTCTTTGTTGTTGTTGTTGGTGGTGCAATTCTTTGCCCAATGACCGGGGAAACCGCATTTGAAGCATGTTCCCGATTTTTTACTGTTCTCGTAGGACTTGGGCTGGTTCTGCACGCTGCTGGCTCGCTCCGGGTATGGATCGGTACGCCTGGACGTCCTCGCCTTCTGTATCCTCTCCTCCTTTAATTTCTTGTCCGCCCTGATTTCAGCTTTAGAAATTCGTTTTTCGTCCTCCTCGTCTGACGCTAATTCATGCTGTGTATATTCTTGCACTATTCGCCAACCTGTTTTGGAAGAGTCTGCTAATTTAATTAACTTTTGTCTCTGATGAATAAGCTCTATACCTGATGAAATGCTGTTAAAGGCCATTTCTGGTTCCCCTTCGCTTAAGCTGGTGTTGGCTTCTATCAATTTTTCTCTTACGCGGTTGTTGAATTTGTACTGGGCTTCGTTTCCCTTCCTCTTGAAAACAAACGTCTTGTCGTTTGCTGCCTGAATCCTGGACAATTGCTGTTCGTGTTGCTGTTTTTGTTGTTTGGATATCGTTTGCTCGAATGAAGACAGTTTGGAGTCCATTATTTCTGAAACTCTTTGTAAGAATTCGTCATTTCGCCATGCTGCCCGCGATAAAAGAATGTAAGTTTCGTGCGCTGAGTGAAACTGGCTAGAATGACCTTTACTATTAACTCTGACCTTTTATACTGGCCTTCCTATGGCCCCGCCCTGTATTCCTACGCGAATCTATTCGAACACGTTAATATCATACAACATTTTCCCGCTATTCTACGAAACGCGGGAAAACTATATTCTTTGATTTTTCTATTTATTCATTGCTAAAAGAATAAAATAGCGTGGTCTTACCTCTTTTTTAATGCATTCTAATCCGAAAGTTGAGTATTCAGCTATCGAGTTTGTCATTCTTTTTTTTTAAATCTATCGGTGATCTGCAAGTATTTTAATGTATGGAAATAAATACTGCTTACATAAAATCTCTCTCATATACTATGTAAACGGTGTGACCGTTGGACCGAGTGCAGATTTAACACAGTGCCGATTGAATCTTTTGTAGAACAAAATTTATTTTAAAACGCACACAATAGGATCCGCCTATCTACTCCGATCATAAGCCGAATTTAAGCTAAATGTCGCGTGCCCAGTCTTCATTCCCACGTCATGTTTCAGACGTAAATCGTAAATGATTTGTCTTCGGAATAAGCCGATATTTTTTCTGTCTGATTTCAATTCTTATCATTTTCCAAAGTTGATTATTTGATTTTTTTTCTACTTTATTTTGGTTCCTTGATGTTCCTGAGTTTGTTTTTAATCCAATAATTTGATAAGACATATAAATGAAACTAGTCATATTTCTTGATTAAAGCACTGTTAAAGGTTGTATAGTGTGCACAGTCAGTTATTTTCATCTAAATTACTTTCAACAGATTCCCATATTAATACGTGTTACCATTAGGTTTCGCTTCGCCTGCTCTCGCTGCGCTCGGTATTAACCATTTTTGAAGAAAAAAATCCCAACAGCGTAGTTTATTGAAAGATGCAGTTGATGTCACAATAAAAGGTACTTGTAAATGCGAAACAAAATGAAATGAAGTCTACCGAAACGAAACAAAATCAAAACAAAACCTACTGAAACGAAACGAAATCAAATACGTAGCCTTTCAAATGAATAAGTATACTGTAATGTAAAAAACGTATCTGGCATATTGACTATTTTTACCTCATATGAAATTTAGTTCAAGCACATTGATAACTTTATGCTTTCTTGTTCATTGTAATGTATTTACTTACATGCATATTTGTATTTTTGGGCATGTACTTGCGATCATTAAACTAGGTGTCTACTTTTTAAAATGAGCATACCGTATTTTCCAAATATTTGTACTAATTCCTAATCTTTTTGGTCTTACTCACTGAATTAAATTATATCAGTGTCATTTATACGAACGCTATTAATTAATTTCTTTAGAGGTAGTTTCGAGAAGTATTTTGCCCTTTGTAAAATACCTAGTGCTGCTGGGGTCTACAATATGACACAGACGTTATGCACTTTGTATAAACGACAAATGTGTTCGACGTGCACGCGAAGTAATTAAGGCAACACTCTCTGTGCAAAATAATACGGATACCTTGGAAATTCTTTCAAAGAATAATCCATCTTTAATGTTTTATTGTTTGTAGTTTCCTTAATTTTTTTACAAATATATTTCTACAATGTGTAGTTGTAATATTTATAAGACCTGAATGCTTTGATCGGAAAGCAACTGGTCGTAACTTTCTCGGTCGATATACTCCAGTGGCAGTTGAGGAGCGATCGAAACTAATATGACGACCAAATGCTTTTTTGAATTCCTGTCAGCTTCAAGGAGAGATTTAAAAAATATGGCGGCCAAGTACTTTCATTCATTAATTGATGTCAGTTTTAGGCTATAAAATTTTATTAAGTAAAATATAACAATTCAAAATATGTAAGCTTTAGAATTTAACGTTTTCTTATATCTTTATACAGACCTCTTCTCCTCAAAAAGACCAATATCATTAAGAAAGTCCACGACCTTGCAATCCTCTGAAAGCATTAGAAAATAAAATACCACGATGAATGCATATGGATGAAAAATAATTTTTAAAAAAAATTTGATTCTCACAAATATGAATTGATTACCCGGTATGTTAATATTCAAATATAATCAACCATAATTCTATATATTAAAAAAATAAAAAATGAATAACAAGTTCTAATTTTAGAACCAATTCATTTAATAATTCATAGTGCTATAATTCGACTGTAAATCAATCATTATAGACTTTTTGATTGCAAAAGGACCTCAGAAAATGTAATATAGCAATATAAATGTATATTACCGCTCAGAAGAAAGTATGCAGACGCCTCCTTTATTCAAACAGCCATATTCTCATTCATTGTAGATGTTAAGAAACTCGTTGGTGCTTGCTAAATCCGCGTCAAATGAGAGCTTTAAAATTATTGAACCCATTGCACACAAAGCAGCTTATTCATTGCATTTGTGAACTCGTTGTATAAATATCTCAGACATGTAAAGATGTAAACGAGTACTCGACAATCGCTTGATTATACAGATCATCGACATATGTTTTTTAGTCGACTGTTCGTTATAGAGTTTATTAATTAACAATAAAATAAAAAGACGATTTATTACATTTTTTTATTTTAGTTTGTTTGTTTTGTTTTGTTTGGTTGTTTGTTTGTTGGGGTTTTTTGGGGTTTTTTTTATGGGGTGGGGGGTGGGGGGTGTTGTCTTTTGTGATTAAAACTATTATATGTAAAGACTGAACTATATCATTTTCTTGATTGTTCAACAGGATCTTTTGTAATAATCATAAATTCAAGGTAAAACAACCTCTTACATAAAAAGTGTTTTACCCTCAACAATTAGACTCTGAAATGAACTCCCGTATAATATCCATGGTCTTTCAACGCTCTCATCTCTTACACATTCCATAAAAAAATATGTATTGTTCCAAAGCCAAGAAGTACTTTTATGGTGTTTGAAAGGAAAATACAATCCGTTGTCAACTTCGTAACTCAGCTAGTAATTTAAATCCTGATTAATATAATCAATGTTGAGTGACAACCCAAGTTGTGACATGTGTGGAAACAATTATGAAACGATCTCACTTTTTTATTGAATATCCAAAATACATTGTACTGCGTTGCTTTCAAAGACATTTACTAATCCAAAATATAGATTCCTTAAGACTGTCAATACCTTTTTCAGTTCAGTTCATTCTTAATGGTGACATATGAGTCTTACTTATGAACCAAATATTGCAATATTTAAATATGTACATGCATTTATCAAATCTACAAAGAGATTTAAATAATCCATCTAGTCCTTCTTATTGTCTTTTACCACAGAACCTGAACCTGTGTATTAAACCTTTTGTTTGTATTTTTTCTCTTTTTTCTAATTAATATCATAACTAGTTACTACAAGTTATGATATTATATTAGTTATTATTATACCTATTGTAATTTCTGGTCACATATTTCTGTGAGGATGTGTGATTAGGCTGTTTAAAATTAATTCTACTTTTAACATCACATGAAAATTTAAAACCTACGAGGGAGGGAGGAAAAAAGAAACAAACAAAAAATTCAAACAAATGTGTATTTATTGAAAGCCACCCATTCAGTTACCAATACACCAACATATGGTAGTAGTTATATAATACATATGGTAGGATTCAGTCCATGTTAATTCTTGCATTTTCCAAGCAAATACTTTGTGTAATTTGGGTTTATGTCCTTTCTGTAAGTACATTATGTATACTGGGCGAGAAGTGGAGTTACTTGCAAGCACATCAAGTGGTATATTCAATGGATTTTCATCACCACAAACGTAGCAAACCAAAGGAAAACTTTAAATTTCCTTTTAATGGAAAATATTGCCCAACACATGTGACTCACACATTATCTGCAATCAAAATAATGACATTATTTCATACATTTTCATAATGACACATTTTAAAACTTAACATATCAGAGCTGTGTTGTAAGATTCACTGTACATACATGTGTTCAGTTCTTGTGAAATTTCGAGCGGAAGTATAAGTATTCGGATAATATTCTCAAAATACGTAAGTACTGGTCGTTTTTCATATCAAATCCTACTTGGATTTATGTTATAGTATGAAAACCTTTTAAGATGTATGTCTTATTTCACCATATAACAGTTATTCATATTAAACGATAATATTCAGAACAGAGTTATCGTTCGTGTTCAACCACGTGTAGAATGGTTGAAAATATAAACATTGGGTTGCTTTATAAAATCATAGCTATGTTTAATGCTTGTAGTGTGCCATACCATGTTTTTAGAAAAATAATGAGTGTCTGATTTGCATAAAAACTTAGTATATCAAGCCATTTTCAAGAAACATTCTGCATAAAATAATATAGTCTGTTTAACTATTGATGCTATTACTAGGTCAGGTGCGGATCGAAAATTAATCCTGGGGGGTCTCTACAAGCATGTTACAAATGTAATTTTTGCAACAGCAGACAAAAACTATTCTTTGTATTGTCGCATTTATTTCTAGAACTCATTTTATCCAGAATTAATGAAGATAAAGTTTACAATCAATAAACCTTTAGATTTTATATTTGACTACAAGTACCTATAGATTCTATTAAATAGACTATAAACACGAGGCATGATTTTTACTGCAAAACTGAAAGGGTAAAAAAAAACCACGTGATCCAAAATTTAAATGACAATAACATTCGCAGGGGTGTGCGTAGTAATTTCAGCTGTTAATGGACTACTTTAAAAAAATGTATACAACAAACCTTGTTTTTAGTGAAAAGCTGGTTCAGCATGGTTCAGGCTCTGTAACTTGACAACCGACATCATTCAATCTTGAAATAAGATTTTTACTCTCAACTTTGATCATGTGTTGATCCATTTTTGTTAATTATTATTTTTTATTTCTTTGACAGTGGTGTAGACTCTCGTTTTCGTCGTATTATGAATAATGAATACCTCGATGCTGTTTCTGAGCATGTTTTCTTCGCTAAATGCAAACCCAAGTCAGAACGACTTTTACAAATCCGGATTTGTTTCTTTCAATAAACTCATTGTGCAGAATATAAGTTTTCAAATGACACAAATTATATAAATATCAAACTTTCACAATGTTAAGTTAAAGCACGTATCTGCATTGACGAACTGCGGGGATCACTCTCAGGTATAAATTCATAAGTAGTTTTAGAGATGTGTCGAAAGGGCCGCCATAGTTCACTCACTCACTGTAGAACAGCGGTCTCTATAAATATCCCATAAAAATGGAAACGGCTACGCATATATACAGGAGCCGGAAATATTTCAGCACCCAAGAACCCTCCTTCCCTGACGTTCTGTAGGGACGGGGAAATTTACATCAAAACAAGACAAAAAAAAGACCTTGATGTTTTTCTAAAACAGCCCCTGAGCACTAGACGGGATGACGACCACGTCTATCGGCTGATGTTCCCGGGTACAACCCGTGCATACTTTTACCAACTATTTAAGGTATCAACGAGGGGCTCCCCACAGGATTGATATGTTACCACGGTAACCAAGGGTCAAAGTATTAAAAAAAGGGGCTCTCCAAAGAATAAACCGGAAGGAAAAACCCAGGGGATTTATAATATACACAACGAATTTTAGTTTGTTACAATTTCAAATTTACAAATATGCATATATTTATAAATATAATATTTATTGTCAATATTGTATGGCACTAAATCTTGTATATATGACCTTGACCTTGTATGTCGGATAGGATTTATATATTAGGCATGCCTGCTATCCCATCCGTTTATGTGATATATTGCACAATAAAATACTGTTTCCATTAATTAAATAATTCCGCTGGCTGACTTTATTAGCTTTTTGAAAAACTAACCTTGTTAAAACTGTAAGAGTGGTTAGTCAGTCCGGGCCGACTAATTCAGTTGGGATGAAACTTCAAATGCGCACGCGTAAATTGGAAAAATTAGATTGTCCGTGTTATAGAAATTCAGAGAAGTTATGAAACTGGTCAGTTTCTCGGTCAAACTGCGCATTATCGTATCGGTAGACTGTCCATGGGTATCGTCTGCAGCCACGGTCAGGAGTCTGCATATCCTAACTTTTAGTAAGATTAAAGAGGAAATATATTGGCAGTGGTTTGCGACGGGACATGTTGATTACTTTATAATTAGCGTGTTTGCAGGCGGTGGCAAACTCTAAAACTTGGCCAGGCCTAGCCTGGCCCAATATGCCCGCCTTTACCTCAGTTTTGGCCTCAAAATTTGCTTGGTCCCAAATTTTGGCCTGACCTCAAATTTTGGCCTGGCCTCAAATTTGGCCTCTACCAAACTTTTTTGGCCTCAAATTTAGTTTTATATTTTTTTTTTACATATTTGATAATTTTATTGATTTTTTATGGATTTATTTTCAATGCACAATAAACATCCTTCTTGGTGGCTTTAGGCGTCTAATAGTGATAGTCTATTAAAAACAATAGTTACAATTGAAAATATAGTACCAACAATGCACATTTATGACTAATGTTGTCGAGTAATCCATTCTAATAGATTTATATTCAGTCTGTTTTGGATTTTTCAGAATTTTAATATGTGATTTCGACTTGTCATAGTATAACCATAGATTAATTTGTAATGTGTTTAGATCAAACTGCTCTCAGGATCGTACAAAATCTATGTAACTCCTACCAACGAGTTGTTTGAGAAAAATAATAATGGAAAAGGCCAAAATATGTTCAAAATCAAAAGCCACAAAATGTTTTGCTTTGTTCAGATTCTGATAATGACAATTCTCCATAGGAAAAAAAAATGTTTCTTATAAAATAAAGCAACACATGCAGGCATACTCCAAAACTTGGCCTGGCCTGGCCCCATTGGCCTGGCCTGGCCTGGCCTGGCCTCAAAGTTGGCCTGGCCTCACTTTTGGCCTCAAAATTGGCCTGGCCCCAAATTTTGGCCTGGCCCCTAATTTGGCCTCTTCAAAAATTGTTGGCCTCAAATTTTAATTTTTTTCTTTTTCTCGTTTTCTTATATTCAGATTGAATTTTTATTGATTTCTTTTAGATTGAAAATTCAGTGCTTTTTTATGTTTAAAGAATAATCATATGAAAAAATATATACGAAAAGTGACTGATTTTTCAAGATTGATTTATTTAATCCATGTCTTATCCAGGGATGGGGTCAATTACAATAGAAAGTAATCAATTAAATTACAATTACTTGCTTAAATCCTTCAATTAAATTACCATTACCATTACAAGAGTTTTCAAATGTAATTAATTAAATTACAGTTACTTTGCAGATTTAATTAATTAAATTACAAATTACATTAATCAAAATTTACTAAAACTATGCTGTACCAGTAGCTACAACATAGATGTATAAACATTGAAGGAGATATGTCTATAATGAGAATAAAATTTCGTCATAATCAAAATAATTTCGCTCTTTTGGAATTTGCTAAATACTCTGATAGGTAACAATTTTTGGTAAGAAAAAAATATAAATGTGGTTTTAATGTTTTTTCAAAACACAGGTAGTCACAATGTGGAGGTGTCCCATACATGTACCACCTTGATATTCAATAAACATTTAAAAGTCATATATCCCCTAACCTACACCTATCATGTCAACTAAAGTATTTCCTGCATGCAAAACTTTTATCTGAAAATTTTCTCCTTTGCATTTATATCCACTATTTTTTTTTTATACATACAATGCCAAAAATACAGGTTAAATATGAGATAATTATTTATTACAATAAGAATGAATATAAGTTTTTAAAAAAAAATAGATAAAGCAAATCATCAAATACATGTGCTTAATTAAATTTGGGAAAACTTATGATTAAATATTTAATCACTGAAAAAAATCATTTTGAAAAATATATAGTATAATGAATATGATAATAGTTCAACGATTTTAACTACTCTTCCTAACTTAACCTTGTACCATCGATAGTGTGGGGAACAATGGGTAGTGAACAGTTTTATATTTATATGTACATCAGTGTGTAATTGAAAGTAATTGAAAAGTAATTGGAATTACATGCCTTTTTTGAAAGTAATTACCATTACATGTAATTGAAAATTTGGCCAATTACACATTACTTACAATTACATCAAAATTTGTAATTAATTACACTCAATTACCATTACAAATTACCATTACCGTATCCCTGGTCTTATCACACCAAGCAGAAATTCAATATCAATCTTTTCTGTCGCTAATTTGCTACATTGAGGTCAGATTCATTGCCTATCCTGTCATTTAACAATTCACACGGTCTAAATTAATTAATGGCATTTGTGAACAACTGCAACATTGCATCCTCCAATACCTTGACTCAGTAATGGTCATTAATCATCACCTCCTGGTTAGAGTAGAGGTTCATGCATGTGTTGCTTGTATATTTAGGAAACAATGCGGAATTGTCATTATCAGAATTTGAACAAAGCAAAACTTTTTGTGACCTTTGGTGTAGGTTAGAACAAATTTTGGCCTCATCCAATATTTTTTTCTCAAACAAGTCGTTGGTTAAAGATGAGTTACATAGATATTGTCCAATCCTGAGCGCAGTTTGATCTAAATACATAGCAAAAACATGCCATGGTTATACAATGGCAGGGCAAAAATCACATTCTTAAGTTCTTAAGAATTTCAAACAGGCTGATTGCTGCTGAATAAAAATCAATTAGAATGGATTACTCGACATACCTTTGGTCATAAATATACATTGTAAGTACTATATTTTAAATTGTACCTTTTTTTTAAAAAAGACTATCACAGTAAGACACTAAAGCCACCAAGTAAGATGTTTAATATGGATTAAAAATAAATCAATAAAAAAATTTAAAAAATCATCAAATATGTAAAGAAAATAGAAAAATAAATTTGAGGCCAAACTTTTTGTAGAGGCCAAATTTGAGGCCAGGCCAATTTTTGAGGCCATGCCAAAATTTGGGGCCAAGCCAATTTTGAGGCCAAAAGTGAGGCGAGGCCAGCTTTGAGGTCAGGCCAGGCCAATGGGGATAAACCAGGCCAGGCCAGGTTTTAGAGTATACCATACATGCATTAAACTCTACTCTAATCAGGAGGTGATGATAAATGACCATCACTGAGTCAAGCTATCGGAGGATGCAATGTTGCAGTCGTTCACAAATGCCATTAATTAAATTAGACTGTGTGAAATGTTAAATGACAGGATACACAATGAATCTGACCCCGATGTAGCAGATTAGCGACTAATTTCTGCTGGGGAGAGAATTTTGGGCTTGGTCGGTGTTGACAGATAATGTAAATAAACTGCAAAGTTCATTACACGGTGATAACGATTTAATGCTATGAACCAGTTTACAAATATTTTGGATATCAATCAGGTCAGTCTCTTATAATGATGTTTAACGTTTAAATAGGGGGGGGTGGCAACTCTTCATTTATAGTTAATTGCTTTAATATTGACGTAGTCTATTCCTTAACAATAGTAAAAGAAATGTTGTACACGTATGTCATAAGTATTTTTGTGTGTATAGACATGATTTAAATTAATTAATTAAAACTTAAACAATCGGTCACTTGTCATATATATTTTTTCATATGATTATTTCTTAAACATTAAAAAAGCATTGAATTTTAATTTCTAGATGAAATCAATAAAAATTCAATCTAATTCTACAAAAATAAGAAAAAGTAAAGTTCAAAATTTGAGGCCAAAATTTTTTGAAGAGGTCAAACTTGAGGCCAGGCCAAAATTTCAGGCCAGGCCAATGGGGCCAGGCCAGGCTTTAGAGTATGCCTCATACAGTGTATGTAAATGAACACCTCTCCTCACATAGTCATAAAAATAAATGTACACAGATCTTGGACTGGTGTGTCTTTGAATTTATTATGGTAATTCCCTCCTGTACCCTGTTCTGAGAATATATGTCTTTGAGCGTTCCCCAAATTTTGGTTCCATTTTGGAGTGATTTCATTGGTCCTTTATAGAAAAAGGGGAAGAGTTGTCAAAGATAAGACATTCGGGGATTGATTATTATTTTACACTCTCACTTTGGATTTCTTTTTGAAATAATGTTTATAATAATATTGTGATATTTATATATAATATATATAATATTTAATTGTGATTTTGGACTTTAATAAATCCTAAATTTTAAAATCGGATTTTTTTATTTACGTTACATTACGTAATCAGTATACATGAACGTAATCACAACAAGAGAAAAAGAAACAAAAAATAAAACTACATTTTTAAATAACATATACATGAACGTAATCACAACAAGAGAAAAAGAAACAAAAAATAAAACTACATTTTTAAATAACATATACATGATTTATTTTAAAGAATATTGAAATATGACTTGTTCTATAAGATACTTGATAAACACGAGGAGATATTTGTGATCGGCCGATCACAGTTTTGTCCATGTGAGGAATCAGGCAAAATTTACTATACGCGCACCCATTGTGCTATGCACTACTTTGTGTTCTATGCAGTGTCAGCTTCATTTAAATCTTTTATTAATTTTATATAAATTGCTTAAAAACATTATTTTAATACATTTACTTTTTTCTTTAAATTTGAAAGAATTAAATTCGGATATTCGGAAGTACACTTCACCAAAAAAGAGTAAAGTTTAATTATTCCTTACTATATTTCCGAAATTAGAAAAAACCTGTGAGATATCTCCTATTTTTAAGTGTAATGCATGTAATGCTTTCGCATTATATTGACATTAAAATGACCAATGATATCACACGCAGATCATTCCTTACAAGGAAAACTTGTGTTTCTAATCACTTTGTCTAATTTTGTCCTTTTAAATACAGTAAACCCTACATTACTATTACTGTTGAATAGAACCTGATGCATATTTGCAGCTCTGCTCTACTGCTACCTTGATAAAGAAAAACAATGGCTTGTGTGATGAGTATTTATTGAAAATATCAAATGAAGTTATACTGAATATAAACATGAAGTGAGACTGCATACATTTTGTAAATTTTCAAAAATGCAACAGAAGGAGGAGCACAAAAAATATCCTACGCCTTCAACAAAGGGAAATTATCTATTCAACTCAAACTAACATAGAACATATAGTAACGATGATAAAAGGGATTGGAGTAAGCAAAACTTGTGAAGCACACCGATTTGGAGCCAAATTTGATATATTCAGGAAACGGTTAATAGCCTTAAGGTAGTCCATTCATAACTAAAGCGAATTTGACAATTTTGATTGAGCTTTACAACATCAAATACGTATTTTAGAGCTATTATGAGACTGACATAAACCAAACTCGGCCGTATGTATGTAGTCAATTAAATGAACTTTTTGCACTTAAACTTTTTTTAAAGACTTGTCTTCCCTTTAGGAAATTTTTTAAAAATCAATTTCTGAAAATATGTATGGTAAACTATGAACTAATTTAGCATATTCAAAGAAAGGGAAAGGGAAAGCTTTTTACCAAGAGAAATGTGAGAAAATCGCTTGTACTAAACAAATATATTTAAAAATGCATTTCTTCTATAGACTTCAATGTTAACTTCAACATATGATAAATTTATTAATATTATTTTTTTTTAAAGATTTTAAAGGTGAATCTTTATTATTTAATAAATTCCTTAAAATCACATTGAGATTTTAATGATCAAACTTGCAATCTGTTGGATATGAATTATGATAGTTATGGATGGACTACCTTAAAACACTTTTGACGGGAAGAGTGTTAAAACTAAAAAAGACCGTTCAAGACCCAACACCATCATAATATGAGTGAATAGTAATTTCATGAAACGTAGTAAAACATGATTTAAAAAATGTATTTTGAACACATAAATTCCTTTACATACATGTACATTAATACACTTAATATGCACTCTTAATTACTGGTATACCCTACATTACTATTATTGTGAAATAGAACCTAAAGCACATCTGCAGCTCTGTTCTGCTGCCATCTTGATTAAGAAAAACAATGGCTTGTGTGAAAGAGCATTTATAAAAAATGCCAGATGAAGTTACATGTACACTGAATATAAACATGAAAATGGAGACTGCATAGTACATTTAGTAAATTTTAAAAAATGCAGTAGAAAGTGGGGCCCAAAAATATCCCACTAGAGGGACACTAACTTGCACGAGAGGTGTCGCTCACCCCACCCCAAGAATGTGCTTCAGTTAAAAAAAAGAGACCCCATCGCTCACCTGAGCAACAATGGCTTTATATGGGTATTCAAAGGATATTGTACAAAACATTGCATTATTACTAGTCTGATTATATATTATGTGTAAAAATAAATACAAAGATTTATTTAGTTTGGGAGAACTTAGCATTTATTTGTATTTAAGGTGGAATGCTACATCAAAATTTTATTTTATGCATTATTTATGAATCTTAATTTTTTAATACGAATTTTTTTGTATCTTTTACGAGAAGGTGGAAAATCTGTTTTGGTTGCAAGTAACGCAGTTTATAGTTTGGTGTAGCATTCCATTTTAAGCGCTTGTTGGGATGATTTTTGTTAGAACAGTTTGATGGTGCTTAGATACAGGATTTTCAGATCCTTGATTCGATTGGTTAATATAGAAATTGAATTTTTGAGCATTTTTTAATGCTGAGCATCTTAACAAAACACATTGCATTAATCAACCATTACAAATAGATCATACCAAATTACTAATAGAATGAATAGGTTTTTTCAGTAACTAAGTATGTTTTTAATGCTTCACGTTTTGGTCATTTTGCGCAGGTAAAAACAGCTGTCTGATTTACCGAAGTCTCTGTTTTCTCTTATACCTAAAAATCCAAAAAGAGGCGATTGATCTCTTACGTTAACGCATAATGAACGAAAATAAAACAAAAATCAAAACAAGCTAAATACCACCGCCACAAGTGAAAACGTCATCGCATTGAAATATTGAATCTCAATTCACTTCACAAAATCGGCACTGAAATATTTTGCATGTTTTAAAGATTCCCTTCGCATGTAGACTGTTGAACAACAAACAAATTCATCTCCGTCAGATTGACTCGTTTATCATGCGTCCAATATAGCTCCTTCAAACAAAGAACCTCGTTTTAGAGATATGAAATACCGAACCCGTTATCAACTATAGGACCCCCTCCCCCTTTTCTGTATTATTATTTTTTGATTAACTCAAATTTGGCAAAGCAAAGACCTTGATTTTTGCACTTTATATTTTCCTTTTTATATGGATAATTATTTATGCTAAATTACGTTGAATTTGACCAAGTAGTTCTTGAGAAGTACATTTTTAAAAAATACACCCCCTGTTTTACTGTTTCGGGGTTTTCTCCGCTTTGACTTAAAATTGGCCTTTTATTTCTGCAATTTAAATTCAAATTCACTTTTTCATAATGGATGTTTGTAGCAAATTTGCCAAGTGATTTTAGAGAAGAAGTTCAAAATGTGAAGGTTTACAGACGGACGGACGATCAGATGGAAAAATGTGACCAGAAAAGCTCACTTAAGATTTCGGCTCCGGTGAGCTAAAAATCTAGAGAATCAAGATTTAAAGCAGAAATCTAGCCTATACTAATTTATAAAATTATTTCCTTAGAATACTGCTTTAACTGAAAAAGAGATTCAATAACCTGGGTTATTATGCATGCTCAGTGCGAAATAAAATATATTGCAATTGCCTATTTTAATGTTATGAGTCTTAAATTTTATTAACTAACTCAAATATGGCATGCATCCAAATGTAAAATGTACAAGCTAAACTGAACTATGACAATGCAAAACCAACCCCTAAATGTCTATTCAAACAACCATGTACACTCACACTTAACAGAATCAATGTTTTTCAAACATGTCTTGAAGAAAAATAAGTGAACACATTAACGTCTTTATATTTTATATCTTGCTCATTCTTGTTTCATATCACTTTTAATTTACACATCTGACAACTTATTTTTTAAATACTTGAGTGCCTCCTCAGATAGACACCCCATTCACATTTTAAAACCAACTTTGAACATAAAATACCGGTATTTATATCATAAGACCTGTCAGATAAAACAAGAAAATTGAAAAAGTCAAACACTTAAGCTCTCATTCCCTATCGTTGCATTGCATAAATTCATTACCTCAATTCAATGTACCTCTTCATCTATTACTCCCATAAAGCAAGAGGACAATACATGGTTTCAATCTCTTACAGACACCCTTATGTAAAATTACTAAATACTAAAATACCTAGCCAATAATAATGGATACCTTCTTGGCCAGTTATCCACTATTACTAGACCTTATATAACATATATCCAAGAACATTAGTGTGGCAGAAACTATAATGTTGGAAACATTGACACTGCGGTGTATAGATCTGAGTGCCGTCTTCCCATTACTCTTATTTGTGAATCTAAAAAGCCCTGGGGATGAGCCTGAGTTGCTGCTCGTATTCTGAAACTGTATGCTTTAAATTTATTACCGTCCAACTTTGAGAACTTCGTAGAATTCTGAACGTGATATAGGCCTTCCTGATCTGATTTGAAAAACTTCTTCATGATTTGAACGAGACAAAACCGCGGAGTGGCTGAGATTTAACGTTCAGATGCACAGGATTTACCCCCAGATTGTGCTTGAGTTGATCATTGTTATGATCATACAACTCACTTTGGGTGTGGTCTAGAAGGATACATTACTCAAAAGCAGCAAGTTTGGGTTAGAAGGGGATCGAATTGTGATTTATCCTACTCAAAGGAAAGCATAAAATGCTATTATAAACATAGTCATGAAAACATTTTGGTAACTTGAATTTGCTGCATTCGAAAGGTCTGGAATAAAATAATATGTCAGCGCTGCCAAGTATGTTATATTCTTTGAGCCTCGTGCTCTTTTTGTAGCTTCTTGTTGCCAATGGCAGGGTTCTGCAAAGCCGCCAAAAGATTTTTAGATTACGATTACCTGAAACATCTTGGTCCCTCATAATGGAATCCAAATCCATAACTAAAACCTGCAAACAGATCATCTGCTATCACAGCGCTTTAAAATTACTTCAAGATTCAAATTTCAGGTCTTATTGGGATTACAATTTCATTGTTGCTCCAAACGAGGGGTTGGCACTTGGTTTCCTAACAGCTTCTTGGGCTCTGCATTTTGTTTTGCAAATTCAGCGAACTCCCCGACCTCTAAGCATCTCCTTGAATTCAACTATTTTATCCACAAGATCCTTAACCTGTACACTAAGACTACACATGACGTAAGAGC
This sequence comes from Magallana hongkongensis, assembly GCA_015776775.1. Taxonomy (NCBI): domain Eukaryota; kingdom Metazoa; phylum Mollusca; class Bivalvia; order Ostreida; family Ostreidae; genus Magallana; species Magallana hongkongensis. The sequence continues at coordinate 41,916,787 of CM027471.1, forward strand.
CTATCTGTAGTCACACCAAAACCGGTTTGAACTTACCTACTTCCCGGAGACCTCTCAAAGAATCAATCGTGCAGCCTGAATAACCTCTGTACACAACATGTTCAAGGTTCAGGCCTAAATAGTTCTAAAATGTATTCAAAAATTCAAAATCCTTTACATGTATGCAAGTGTACAATAAATATATTACCGAGAAATAAAATTGTATTATGCATGGCACAAATTCTTTGATACTCACAAAAAGAACAACACTTCAACATCATAATGAGTAATTAGTAATAACATGAAACAAAGTATAAGATGATACAAAAAATTGTTTTTCAATCACACAAATTCCTTCATATTTATGTACATAAATACATTACAGGGGTTTAAGTAACCTATATCTTGGCATTGATTAATAACCAATTTTTTTTTATAAAAGGGTCATCAGTTAAAATTGAAAACATTCTCAGCTTGTATGATATCTTTATATCCTTTATGTACAGCTTTGTTATTTAATTACATTGTAACGATATTCTGTTCATAAAAAGTAGAAAAAAATCGAAACGACTAAAATTGGATATAGATTTATCACCAAAACCAATAATTCCAACAATTTGGTATAAATTTACGGCTCAGAAAATCGCAAAGCTTTAGAGAAGTATTAAAGATAAAAAAAGATATCAAAGACTCAAGACGTGTACAATCGATGTAAATTACAGACTGGTTAAGATAGAAATAATTCAAATATTAAACTTTCGACAAGAACATCTTAAAAGAGTTAAAAATTACTGCATAATGAAAAATATTATACAAGCGTTCGTGTTTTTGTTTTAACTTATTTACAAAAGTTGTTCCAACCTCTCATATATAAGATAAACTAAAGTTCTTTTGATAATCTCTACCATTACTGTCCGGACGCGATATTGAATTATTGTAAGATAAATTGTTAGCATGCGCGGATCTACGGGGAATGGTTCGTTGGGTCCAGACTACTGACCCCCCACCCCCTGCTTTTTTTTTTAAATTCACATTATCAAATTACCAAAAATATGCCTCAGACTCCCCTTAGCAAACTCAAATAACCGACGGACCCCCCCCCCCCCCCCCCCTGGAATAATGTTCTTGATCCGCGCATGATGGCAACAACATTCAAAACGAGTTGGATAGTTCTGTTGAAAACACTCGAACAAACCTCTGTGCTTTGGTGTGTTCAACATCTTTATAAATCGTGTTTCCACGTCACTCTGTCCGCATGACTTTAAATTGTCAAGTAGGCTTTTCCACAACCCATCTTGTGAGCCTTTAGGAACACAAAATTCATTTATATCCCGGTATAATTTATATGAAAGAAGATCCTCCTTTTTCAAATCACTTCGCATCTCTTTAATATCCACTTCGCGTTTCAGTCGGCAAATGGGACAGATCGAATGTTTTTCTTCGGATGGTATGTAAGCCGCTTCATACTTAAAAACACTGTAGGACAATTTTAATGCTGAAGCAATATGTTCAAAGGAACACTCTTTTAAGATTCTAACAACGTCAAAAAAACTTTCGTCATCCATGACTTCTAACATTTGGGCAAATATGTGAGCTTGGTCAGTTCTATTTCGGTCTTTCAGAGTTTTGGCGTCTTCTTCAGATATATATCCATTTATCTGTAACTCGTCTAAAAGACTCGATTCTGATACAACCAGATCATTTTCAATTAAATGAATATTCTGTCGCACTGATTCACTTATTGTCGTATTGATATTTGGTTGGGCTGAAACAATTAAAGTTTATAAAGCACACAGAAATTGAATTAAGGATTACGTTTACTCGGGGTGTAAGATTTCAAAAAATATTTTTTTTATAAAGTTCAATACATGAAGTCAAAAACTGATTTAAAAACACAAAATAACGATGTTATGAACAAATATTGATATTTATGTTATGATTATTTCAGGAAGATATGCTTCAACAAAGGTAGATTAATATTGAAACAGAAGGAATTCGGACATTTTTTTTAATTTTATTTTTGTATCCTAAAAACTTTGTAAGCAATGTAATTGCAAATGTTTTGTGGTTGTATAACATGTATCTCGTGTATAATTTAATATCACTGGATGGCACGCGATGGAAAAATCAAAATGAAAAATACATAAAATTAATTCCGAATAAAATAGCTGGAAAAATTGATCATTGACCATATATAATGTTAATGTCAAAAGAATATATGCTTTGAGAGTAGTTAATGCAATCAATGGTTTAGAGCTTCTTTTAGTCAGATTGTGTTAAAATACTCGATCAAAAATGGGTAGAACTTTGAAAATTAGTAGAGGATATTCGGATTAAATTAATCTAAATTTGTGAGCTTAAAAACTCACTATTAATTGAATTATGAAATTAGTAAAGCTATTTGTGTTTTATCATTTTCAAACCACCAAATTGTTTATTCATCTCTGAATAATAAGGAAAACCTTGTTATTAGTAAACAAATTTGACAATTTTTTCAATAAACATTCAGATGTCACTAGCGTAAAAAGTACAAAAAATAATGTTCATGTATGCTATCTAAAACGATTGTCAATTTTTAAATCCAGGAATTACTGCGTTGAACTTATGCTTAAATTTTGTATGATTAAAGAACAATTTAAGGGTTTTAAACACCGTCGTCTTACACCATCGCGGCAAAATCGTGGCCCCGTATTCACCGAGATAATAATACTGTGACGGTGAATCGCGGAAAGACTTATAACGTCATCACGGACTTGCGGGAAAGTCTGGGATCCGCGTTGGGCGTAATGTATGTCATTTACCTAGTTATTTGAAAGTGAAAAATAGCACCACAGTAGTTAGTCTGTAATGTACAATAAGAAGTTTGCCCCGAGTAAACGTTATCCCTAAAAAAACATTTTGGGGGGGAAAACTAGATAAGGAAACTGATAAGAAACTATTTTTATTTTAAACTTTAAAATATTACAAAGATGAAACAACGATTAAAAGAGTAGCAAAATCATTAAGAAAATTAAACAATTTGGATATAATATCATAAGTAGCTAAATATCCAATAAAAATTACCTTGAATTACATTTACAGGTTTAAGACTGTCCTTACACTCACGAATAATATCTTCTCTGCTTATATAAAACAACACAACCTGTAAAGAATTGAACCAAACAATTCATGGAGTTTGAAAAAAAAAACAAAGAATGGAAATTAAAGAGATCATTAAATATATATGTATTTGTTCTTGTATAAATAAACTGACACGTGTAAATCAATACTACAAAAATCAATTTAATATATACTCACAATTGAAATCGCCAACACAAGATAAATTTCTGATATAAATTCATGTATTTTGCTCATCTTTTCTTCTTTTTTTCGATCTGGAAGAACAATTGAAAATGTATGTGAATGAATAAATTCTTTGCATACACAAATTTGCTCTCCAAATGTTACAAATCAAAATTACATCAACGCTAGTTACCTATTGATTGCAATGTTTCCTTGTCTTTGCTTTGTTAAGATTTTATCAAACAAAATATATATAAAAAATGTATTGAGAGACCGACATGTTGAATACTTTAACTTGATATAGCCAACTTATGGTATTCAGGAAAATCCCAATTGAGGAAAGGTTGCTTAACTTTGGGTAAGTATAATGAAACTATTTCTGCAGAGACACCCCTTTCCTGTTGGATGACAATAATCATATCTTGTACAGTGTGCATTATAGTGTTATATCTACCTAGGAATTACTGTTCATCATGTCTGATCAATAAAATTGTACTTGGTATAACATTTTAAAGAAAAACGTAAAAATAAGCGTTCTATTTTAATTGCGGTCTTTAAATAAGAAAAATAAATCAATCTTATTTAAAATATCATATGTACGTTTATGGACATTTAATCAAATTTACCTTTGACTAGTCGATAATCAGAGAAGACGACTTCCTTACGATTGTTCCAATTTAAATGTATGGTTCTGAATTGTGGGGTTTTGAAAATTTATGTACCATTAAAAAATTGCACCTTAAATTTTGAAAACTGTACATAGTCTTAAGACGTTCACACCAAATTTAAGATCTACGGTGGACTTGCTAGATACCCATGGTGTGTGAAAGTAAAAATTTGAATGTTGGATTTTTGGATAAGATTGTTTAAAGGTAAAGAACAAAATTGTCAGATATATTGTATAATTTTTTACATAGCCTAACACAAATCAACAATTATAATTTCAAATGGGTTGAATGTATACAGAATATTTTATATGAATGCGGTCTTAGCTATGTCTGGTTGACGCATAATGAAGAAAATGAAAAATGGATTTTAAATGTTGTAAAGCAAACTTTGATTGACCAATTTCAACAAAAATAGGCCTCAGATTGTAACGCATCTAGTAAAGGATTGATCTATACCTTTTTTTATAATTACATGTTTGTACCTAGAAATTACATAATCTCTAGTGCTTATATATAACATTACTGCATTACTTAGATTTTGAACAACGAATAGCGACGAATATCACTATATAATGATATGTTTGGAATTCAAAGAATATAGAAAATCTTATTCACTATCAATGTATTTTAGACGACCAAATGCTTTAAAATTCTGTGAATTCTTTTCATGTAACAAATTAGCTGTTATCAATAATTTATGTAAGTTTATCAACATTATAAATAAGAGCGTCAACTCTCAAGGTTGGTGTATACAGTATACACTTTTGCTTTTGCATAATATTGTCTGTATTCTATATTCTCTCTATGTTGTTTTATACATTATGAAAATAAATAATATGAAATGAAACGAGTGGTTTTAAAGTACCTGATCCATATAAGCACCAATTATTCTAACCTTAAATGTTTTTAAAAATGTAACTACCTTGTTATTTAATGAAGATTCCATTTAGGTGTATGAGGCATATTTTTGAAAATGAAAAAGTAAATACTTAGAATATCAATAAATGCTTTGATGGAACGATTAAATTAATCATTAGGAATAGAAAAACTACTGAAAATATTTTTGTAACAGATTGTTTTATAGCTTTAAAGCAAAGGGGGCAACTCTTCAGGAACAGGAAAGGGTCATTTATTAAGACACATTCCGCGTTAACTTACATACTGATACTTAAACATGAAAATAATGTCAACGTTTTACATGTAAGCCCATACATAACTGTTATGCATCCATATTCATTGAATCCTGGGCTATTGGATCGGATACCTTAAAGTGATTTGGTGTAATATGTTGATTTGAGGGCGAGGGGATACAGGGCTTAAACTTAATGTGTCAATATCAACAAACATCGCCTCCTCTCTGTTTAATAACTTCTATAATGTATTCATTATAGGGGGTCACTGTTTGATAATCAAAGCCCATATACTTATTTGTTTTGCTATATCTTGCAAGTTTCCCCAACTCAAAAGAATGTTAGTTGATGCAGTTTGTTCTTATGTATAAATTGCTATTAGATATTAAACTTTTTGTTCTAAGTGTGGCATATTCTTGTTCATATTGACCATTTACTTATTGTTTTCATTACAATTTTCAAAGCTTGGTATTTATAGACACTGTCAGCGAATATTTTTTTTTACATTTTTAATAAATTATTGAAGAAATGATGAAACAGTGTGGTGATATTCTCTTTTCTAAGAATTTAACAATTGAGTCCTCATTCATGTAGTGAGTCTTTTCTTCAAATATCCATCAACGCTTTGCAAGTGCATATACTTGTTTGAAAATTAATGTTGCTTTCATTTTCATGCATTAAGTCTCTGCCATGTGTTTACCACTTTATCCAGCATCGTAATTATTGTGTGCATCGGTAGATATGACATTTACAACATAAAAGCATGCAATCAGATATGTCAGTTCAAATAGACGGTGTGATGAAATTGACGTGTAAAACTACGAACCTGCTTCCCAAGTAGTAAATGATCCGAGTCAGCTTTCACACCTAGCCATTAAAATCTGTTTACTGCGCTATTTTTCGAGTAAAAATTTCCAAATGCTAAAAATAAATAGGAATTATTGAGTTTATTTTAATGCAACTTCATTTATTTCAAAAAGTAATATTACCTTTTATTTGTGTTATCTGTAACGTTATCTTAATCATATAGACAATCTTATTAAGGTTTTCCGCTCTCAGCGGAAAACCTTACTATTATTCTGAAAAATTTTCAAATTTCTTATTATTTTTTTTTTCTTCTAGACGCCAACTTTGATCCTTAATATCTCGCTCGTTTGTTCATCGATTGTTTTGTAATTTTCAGGACTGATAACATGCCGCGTAATGTTGTCGTTGCATATTTTAGTTGAGGAAAATTTATATCCGGTTTTGAGTTATTCCCCTTTTAGTAAAATTTAACGACTTTTTTTGTCCAGGGGGTTTAGCTTTAACGATGACTGGCAGAGTCTCAAAGATGGGCTGGTTTGGACGCTAATACATTGAATTTGTGCGAGATATATTTTATTTATTATTTAAATGCAAATAAAAGGGGTGGTAAAGATGTTGAAACAAAGGTAAGAAAAAAAATCAAAAAAATTCGCGTATTTTCCGTGTTAGTTTTCTACCTGATAAAAATTTGTTATAACATGTATTTTAAAAGTTCTTGGTCTTATCCAAACCTTTCATTCGGTATACCGAAAAAGGGGCTGGCCCCTATAATTAGGGAGTTAGAGGCGTCCAAAGTTTCTTGTCAATAACTTAAAAAGGAATAAACATTTCTAATGCATTATTGAAGCAAAGTTGTAAAGAAATTAATTTTGAATCCTTCCATGATATTCAATTTAATGTTTTCGTGATTTATAGTCAGTATTTGCAGAAACAGTTGTTGTCAGTTCGGTCCATTTTTGTGGGGGTGCGCAAGTTTATGAGGTTATGAAAGGGCTTCTTGTAATGCACTAACTGATACATGTAGCGCGAAAAATAATTCCACATAAAATTCCCAAATGTTTTTATTTATATGTACATTTTCATTTCATAAAGATGAACCTCTTTGACCTTATTTTTGTTGTTTGTTTCATTACTGTGCCCCTGTCTATATTTAGATGCATTGCGAGACTCAGGTAACCGATCGATAGGCGAGTCGCTAGCTGTATTCAGGCCGTCGCCTAGACGACAGACTGGTGCATGTGCTTGTAGAGCTGGACGTACACGTTTAACGCCCCACTGTGTTACTGTAACAGAGACATTTTGAATTGATTCAGTACTGGGAGATGTGTTAATAAAATGGTTCCAATGCATGGTAATTAAACTCAACTTTTCTACAATACGTATACACGGCCGTCTTATAAAGCACAATGTGTATTACTGGCATGACAAATGTTCGCTAGAAATTTAAACGAATGCGGGATTGCTCCCGATAAAAGCAAAAAAAAAAAAATACTGATTTGCGATGGATTCAATATAATTATCATCGTGGAGATGATTTTAAAAAGTGAACTTAATATTCGTATATACGATAATATTTGAATCCAAAGCCGCTAGATTTAAGTTACGGTTATTAGGGGTATTAATTATGACTTGCCCCGCGTTTCACGTTTTTTACTTGCAAAACATCTACAAACAAAAATACCAAACAACCTTCAGCAGCAACTTATAAATTATTTATTCCATACACAATTCTAAAGAGGTAATTAAATAAATTTTATAAATGCTTTATACTTGTACTCGCTATATCTTCCATGGAAAAAAGTGGCATGGAAAAAATGTTGTTCAATGTTCATCAAATACGCTGTAGCCTTAGCAATCGAAAATAATTAACAAACTGTATATTGATAGATTGACATATCAACAAACATTCAGACCCGCAATGTGTTTTTGTTACAAGTTCTATAAAATGTAGACTCAATGACTGAATTCTTTACCGTTTTCTGTCTGGGTTATTTTGAATCACGTGTGTACGTTATGTGTAGCCATATAGATGAACTCTTTAAGTGTTTAATTTTTAAAAGAAATTGTGTACATGAAGAGCAATGCAATGCTAGGACAATTAAATTCCAACAATGTATATGGTGAGGCCGGTCAGACTGATACTGGTTCTGCTTGTTCTAGAAATAGCGAATGTAAGACGAAGTATTGGGGTGTTATATTTTAAACAAATATAAGTATTGCTTTCTTAAAAGCTTTCATTACTCAACAAAGCATTTTATTGAAAGCATTCTTAGTTACCTTAGCTGAATATATGTACCGCTCGGTATGTATCCCGGAAAAATTGACTACCATCCGAAATTTTTCATACAAGGTCTACAGACTTGCAGCTAACATTACCTTTAAAGATACATTTTAGAATTTGCCACTGTTTATAAATTCATTAAAAAGACGCGCAGAATCAAGTGATAATATGTCGTTTGGTTTGGGATTTATGACGTCTATTTATATTGTTTTCATTTAAATTATTTTATTATTTCAAGCTTGTGGGTGGAATGAAATCAGTTTCGCATGTTATATTACATAAACATGTCCTCTCCCCACTTTTTCTCGCAGCAACTATTTTTTTAAAATTTACATAAAAAAATTGAATTATCATGGAGTTGCCCCCCCCCCCCCCCCCCCCCCCGTTTTTGGTAGCATATAAAAAAAATGGTATGAAAATCATGAAATTATGAGTGAAATTTTGAAAATTTTGGAAAATTCTTTTTCTTTTTTTGCTTGTCAAGATTTGTTGGATGAGTTTGCCCCCCCCCCCCTTTCAAAAACGATGCTACGTGCCTGGAAATTACTCATTTCTTTATTCCCCTCTTTAATAAAACAAACCAACGGACATAACCGATCCAGATAAATATAATTACATGTATCAAAAATAAACTTAAAAAACAAACTACACATTCATCCTTCACCCACAATATTGCCTTTTCGATATTTGTCATCGTTGTAGACCCGTGTAACAATCCGTTAAGTAGGTGCTTGCACGACAAAGAACCCCTTGCTGATCTACATATTCATTAACGCATACAAAGAAAAAATATATTTTGATTTATTTTTGAATTTCTTTTGATGTAAAAAAAGAGAAAAAATTGGTTCTCAGACTCTCTTTATGCCTGTTTGTTAGCGGTTAATCCAAGTTCATTTTGAATATCCTTTTGTAATTTAAAAAATGCGATGTAAATTTTTTTTTCATGCAATATTTCGGATAAAGCAAGGAAGACTTGTTTCTTGAAATTTTATTAGACCATAAAATTGTAAAATGCTAACATTGAAAATTGTTCCTGATTTCTTTCTTTTTTTAAGGTAAAACTTTATTGATTATGATTCTTTGAGACAAACAAATTGACATAATCAATAAGAGTTTGACAATCTCTAACTGCAGGTCTGTAGCTTTTAGTCTGAAAAAGAATCGGATGGACGACCTAGGACATCCGAATTTCTTGAAAATTGTCATTTCTTTCGTACGCGGACGCAATACTCACCGAGACTAAATGGTTCGTATCTTAAGTTTTAAGTTTTAACTGCTTTGAAAGGTAATATTGGTTTTTCTGATAATTATGAACATGAATAATTAAATAAAAATGGTTAAAATTACAGTAAAATTACCGGCATCGGTCTTCTCCATGCGCGGATCTAGAAGTGGAAGGGTTCCAGACCCCCCCCCCCCCCCCAGCGAAATTTCTTTCAATTACTGTACATTATAACTCAAATAACCGTCTGACTTTTCAACCTCCACCCCGGAAAATTTTTTTGGTCCGCGCATGTTCCCCATCCTCGAAATACAAAATTATTCTTCAAAACCCCCTGTAAAATTTCCAGGATCTCCGCATTTATACTAAGAGATTCATTGGCGCTTGCGTTCGATAAAAATGCGTGTAAAAAGTTTGCCAATGGTCTTTTTACCTTCGTACCGGTGTTGTATAGCAGTTTTTCCCCCATAGTAGCTTTTCCCCCCGGAAAACCTACTATATAGTAACCTTTCCCCCCAGGGGGAAAAGCTACTATATAGTAGCTTTTCCCCCATAGTAGGGTTTCTCCCTCACGTTTTTGGTTCAGATTTTATAAAAAATATTTATGGAAATCCAGTAAGGATTAAAATCAATGTTTCTACACTCCCAGGTTGCATACATGTATATCTGCATTCATCTGTACAGGTTAAGTTTCGTTTTGCCGATTTATTATTTTTATAGACAGTGCTGAAAGTTGAACATGTGTGTAATGGAATTACACAAAGAACTTAATTTAGGTATACACTTATATGCATAATTCTGTGTTCTGAAATTGTATTAAACGAGAATGTTTTAAGAATTTCTTGATAAATTTATCAGACTGTTTGTCTGAAATTTCATCCAGGCTAAACCTCTGTTTTAGAGAAATTTTGTTTCCGATGTTTCAGAGCCCGATTTTTAAAATCCTATTATAATAATTACAGTGCATATTCTTTAGGGTCCAATGTCTCATAAACTAGAGATGACCATATTACCATATTTTTATAGCGGCAGTGGTTTACCACTTGAAGATGCATATGACTCTGAAAATTTCAGCTCTCAGGGTAGGGGCCCTTGATGTTTCAGGGCCCGATGTTTAAAACCCCATTATAATGATTGAAAATTGTTCTATAAGTGGGGACCCGAATATCAAATTCTAGAGATGACTAATTAACCATATTTTCACAGTGATAGTGGTATACCACTAGTAGATGACACCGAAAATGCCCCCATGCAGGGTAGGGCCTTTGTTGTTTTCGAGCCCGATGTTTGAAATCCAATTATAAAGAATATGTATTTTTTAGGGACCCATATCGCAAAAACTATAGATGACCACATGAACATATTTTTACGGTCATTTAAAATTAAAAACATCATTTAAAAATACACAATCACTCATATATTTCTTTATCAAAATGATTGAAAATTACGATTAATTCTGCTGCTTTTTTTTAAATTTACGAACAGATTTTTTTAAAAAAGGTACGCGGGTAAAGTTTATCATTCTTCAAAACATTTAATCAATTCATAAGATGACTAATGATATAATAAATAATTAGATAAATAAATCAATTCATAAAAGGAGAAACCGAAAATCAAAAATAGATAACCAACCTAAGCGCTTATACGACTTTTTTACTTGTTAGTTGATAAGAAGAACAAGCTTATATTTTAAAAAAAAAGTCAGCTCATCACAATATTTGAGTTGGTTGTCTTTTTTTTTTTTTTTTGGTTTTTGTTTGAATTTTTTAAAATTTCCCCTTGTTTAATTGTTCGAAGAAATAATATGGTACACAAGTAAATCTTTATTGCAAAAATATGAAACAAATAGTATAATTTTTTTAGGTAATTGAATCGTATATCTTGATTTATATAGCATCGTTTTCAAAATTGTATATTTATAAATCACGTTGCAATATTAAAAGTGGAAAAATTAGCAAATAGTGAGTGACAATATAAACATAAAGTTAGTTCAGGCTCCATTTCACATTTTCCAAAGTAACCAGCAAAGATACCGACATTGTTCTGGTTGTGAAGACATTTCGTTGTTTTTTTTAAATGTTTACATCATAATATCTCGCGTTTCGTAGAAATGTGCTTAAAAATATGCATATGCGTAACTTTAAAACGAAATGGTAAACACTAACTTTACACATGCTTTTAATACATAATTAAAATACCCCTTAAACATGATTTAGAACCCCATCAATCAAAGTAAAACTAAAACATTTCAGTTTCTCATCATATCATTGCATCATGTCTCCCGTTTGATATTTAGAAGAAGAAATATATAATTGTTTTTAAGATCGTCAATTCTAACGGTATTAATTTAAAATCGATAGCCTTTTGGACGAAGGGAGTAATACGTTTCCACTTTTATTCCCTTCCTCTACAAAATTAAGTCAAGATTGGTCAGTTACTTCCCTGGGAGAAGCTTATACATTGATGGTAATACATTAGAACAATTAAATTTCCAAACCGGCGTATTTTCCCTCAAATGTGTTCTCACGTGTTCATAACGTCGAAGTCAAAACTGTATATAAGCATCGATTAGATGAAAAAGATTCGAGGTATTCCGAAATCCGTGTAAAAGGTGTTCCAAAAATAAACGATGATGACACATGCATGTTATGAAGGCGCATGACTTAGTTCATATTTGGGGTTGAAAAACCATGTATTTTATTCTATGTATTAATAAATGCCATAATTATCCTTTTTTGTGAGAAATTAATATCATATCAGTTATTGCAAATTATTGTCACGAATGGTCCGCAATAAACATGGCCGGAAAGTAAAAAAGGGGGAAAATCCACTATATAGTAGGTTTTCCGTGGGGGTAAGCTGGCTATAAAAAGGGGGAAAGCCCACTATATAGTCAGCTTTCCGTGGGGGAAAAACTGCTATATAGCCATTTTTCCGGGGGGAAAGATAGCTAGGGGGAAAAGGCACTATATAACACCGGACATAACCACAGTCCCACTCTGTGAATAAAATGCGGCGAATCACACTAGAGACAACGTGTTAAGATCTGTATTTGCTTATAAACATGTAGTATCATCGTGCAAAATGCACTGTTCAATTATATTTTTTTTGAACTTTACTTGTAAAATTCAACATCTGTTTCGTAATTTTTTCTCACAGTTTATTTTTAACAAAGTTACTATTTATTTAGTGATTGACACTTTTCAGACTTTAAATGTGATTACAAAGAGACAAAGTGTCATGTATCAAAGACTGTTAATATTGTGCAATTATCAGATTTTCATTTCTTGGACATCAAAGACTCATTGAGTTTATTTAGTTATTTTATATCTGTGAACCTTTCACTCAGCTTACTTATATCATTACCTGTCAATTTATACTCATTGTTAAGACTCTTATAAATAGTTATGTACAATTGTCAATGCGCAGTCTGGAATACGGCGGCCAGCCCCGGCCACGTCCGACTCTCCCAGAGTCTTGAGTCCGGAGGCCACTACGGAGGCCATATCCGACTTGTTTGTAACATGTCTGTCTGTTAAATTGTTATAATGTTGCCATCGTTGAGTCTCGTCCAATTTATGTGGAATCCTGCATCAATTGCCTGTTTATTTCTCTGGAACTGTATACTGGTGGACCTTCGGGAATACGGCAAACCTACCCTTCGTTTTAGCTTACGACCCACAGCGCGCCACAACCTTATACACTTTACGCCAACATTCCCTCACCCGGTTCGTCCTGCACACGACCGATGCAGATCCAGACGAATTCTCTAGCACCGAATATAATAATTTGTTTCTCAGTGTTTATACATCTAATATTGTACTATGGTTATCAGTTTTTTGTAATACGTCACAAGTATGACGCAGCTACGACGGAAAACCTAATCGTTGCTTGCAACGAGCTCGTCTCTAGTTTCGTATCTATTTTTTAGTATGTACTTTCACTTTCCCTCTTGTACGTGTATTATGTTAAATATTTCACGGTAACTGCGGTATAATGCTTTGCTGCAGCACAAATTGCCACAGTTTGGTTAATATGACGTAACGTCAGTTGTTTCATTTACGAGTCATTTAATTATCTTTCTACAAAATAAAACTTCGGCAAAGAATACCAATTTGCCCTGCAAGAGAGCAGTACTCACCACCTTAGAAATGAAAAATGCATTCAATTACAGCTTTAAGAAGATAAAAAAAAGAATTAATAAAACATAAATAATAATGCAGTTTGATCCTGAAACTCTATAAACATCACCTGAATTATAGGAATATCTGCAAAATTTAAACATCGGCAACAAGTTTTAGAAGTTTTTACGCATTTTCTTCCAGTTTATTCTCCGGGAATACTTTCTTGGATCAGATATATTTATATACAAAGCTTTGAAAGAAAAGTAAAATAATGATTGATGGATGTGATGATTAATTTTAATTGATTTGAAGACCATTTTTTTTATTGAAAAATTCCATATCTTTTTAATAACAAGGTCAAAATTGCAGATGACGAATTGAAAAAGCTATGTTTTGATGTTGACACTACTTTAGTCACCATTTGCACTTCCGACTCTCCTAAATGACAATTTTTCAATTTAGTTTTAAGATCGAAGATAATAGATTAAAAACAAACGAAGTGAGAAGATATTGGAAGCGAAAGTAGATTTCACTGAATAATTATGATTTTTTAACCATGATCTGGAAAAATAGTTAATATTGCTGAACTTAACTGATACAAAGACATGATTTATCACAATGTTTATTATATAAATAATTGATATTCTATTTTTAAAGTCGGAAAACACATTCTATTTTTATAAACTTTTGGAAAAACCAATATTGTTTATTAATAAAAAGACCTCGCTGGACACAAATGCTTGTATTTTATTTCTAAAAGTTGAATTTGTATTTTGTTTTATGGATTTTTGAGATGGTTCACGGTTTGTTATTGTCATTTTTTCATGCATCTTGGATTTTCTTAAATCATTCTAAAATAATAACCATGCTTACTTACTTTTTATCCATTGTTTGAAACTAATGTTTCTTAAATAGGAAAGAAATGGTCTAAAAAGGCTGTATCTTCTAGTCTCTTCGATGCGGATTGATAAGAGAAGAACTTCTACCAAAGGACCTCGAAAGGATATAGACAACTGTCAAACCTTAGGCCTTAAGGGTCTTCAAAATTCCCTGTGTCAAGAACTCTTCTATCACTAAAATTGATGCATCCGTAACAAAATATAACACAAATATACGCAAAACAAGGAAGTATACGGTTGTTCCTCATGGGGACCCTAACCTAAGGAACGGCAACTCTGTTAGGTATTCCTCTGTAACATTGTAGTGTTATAGGCATTTTTTTTGGGGGGGGGGGGGGAGGGGGGGGGGGGTCAGTGCTTTATATATTCAGATTACTGGCTTAATATCTATATATTAGATCCGACACTTTAAAGATGCCTAGTACACACACATATATATATATATATATATATATATATATATATATATATATATATATATATATATATATATATGTATGTATGTATGTATGTATGTATGTATGTATGTATGTATGTATGTATGTATATATATATATATATATATATATATATATATATATATATATATATATATATATATATATATATATATATATATATATATATATATATATATATATATAAAGCACAGAGAAATTCACTCTTGTTGGAACACATTCTCCTAGCAGTGAGCGGCCATCTAGGCAAGACAAAAATCTTAGTTTCGATGACGAACGGAACCTAGCCCGCTGGCCGCGCACTACACAGTCGCTTGAGACACCGGTGGAATACAGTTAAACGACAATTTGAGAGGATCGGAACGATACACATTGCAGAGATACACACATATATAATAAGCACAAACATTGCAATAACTCTCAAATTGACATATACCTGCCCATATATATATATATATATAAGCCAGTAAGCCAGTAATCTGAATATATAAAGCACTGAAAATGGCTAACGACACAAACAATTGATATTGTCAAATTTTCGGGACAACCAGTACCTTCTTCAGGACAAAAGGAGGTGTTGGCATTTCGGCCAATTGCTCTAAATTAATCAGTAGATTGATTACTTTAGAGCAATCGGTGGCAATGTCAACATCTTCCCAAATAATGGGATTCAAAATTGTTTTAAATGTAGTTGTTGTTCTTTTTATAGTTTCTTTAATGGTGTTAGTTGTAGTGCTAGATTTTGTTTTCCTTGCTTTTACCCATGTACCTTATTTCCTTTTTCTGAAAAAGGGACTGGTTGTCCCCAAAATTTTACAACATCAATAGTTCCTGTCATTAGTCATTTATAGTGCTATATATACAGCGTGCGTAGTTAAGTTTTGCCTTAGAACTGCTTATACGACGTGGTTGTGAGAGTATTAGGAATTGTATTTAAATTGAATATTATTGTTTGTTTTATTTGAAGAAAGATAGCAAAAAAGCTAATGTAAACAGATCGCCCTCTTAGAATTAGACAGGAAAGTAAAATAGGGCTCATATAATTCTTTGCTATTAAACTATGATTACTAGTACTGTATATGATGGGGACCTGCGTGCATATGACAATAACAAATCGTGAACCATCTCAAAAATCCATAAAACGAAATACAAATTCAAAGCAGAGCAACACGGACCTCCAAATAGATAGAGGTAGAGTACCCTTTATGTTACGAAACCCAGGTGCCTAGGAGGAGTGAGCAGCCCACCGTGTGCTCTTTGTCGTAATCGGGGAAAATGATCGGAAAAGTCTGTAGACAATTAGTTGATTAACTATGGTCTAACAATTAGTTTGAAAAATGTCAGTCAGCATGCGACCCGGTGGAAGATTGTATTTGCTGACAATGTCGTTGTATCGACCATAGAACGTACGAAAAATGACTTCAAGCGAGACTGTTGATAGTCCTGTTATATCAACTTGTTTGTCGGTAGCTTGCTTTTCATACGAAGAGCATGCCCTTGCGTATCGAATTTACCGAGAGACAAAAACACCAATTGCAGGTGATGACGATATATTGCTACATAATTAAGGAAAGTTGACTATAAAAAAATCGAAGTCATCGCGTTTATCATAAAGTTTTGTTGTTAGGTTACCATCAATGTCTATGTCTAGTAAAATATCCAAATATGAAACAGATGACGCAGACTCTGTGGTATCTTTTATTTCAAGTTCACTGGGATATATCGAGTCGATGTAAGTATGGAAATAACAATTGTTAATTGATAATACATCGTCGATATATATACCTGAATGTTGAGTTGAAGGCCACAGCGAGTGGTTTATCTTTTTCACGTTCAAGGTTTTGAATAAATTCTGCTTCATAAGAATACAAAATTAGATCAGCTGCTAACAATTGGGCACAATTGGTACCCATGGAATTCCAACAGATTGTTGGAAGACTTGATTTCCACTTCTGGAGTATATTGTTGTGCAATACTCTTGAAGTTTTTCCTTCACTACTTAAGAATTTTAGTAAGAAGTAAAGAGAGAGGTTTGGTAGAACATTTACTGGAACCTGCTATATATCTCTGTTTTTAAGGACTTTTGTGAAGCTTTGGAATCCATTACAAATAAGGTAATTTCTATTCATTTTGCGTATCGGGGATATTGAAGATATCCATTACAGATTTATGATTTTGAAGTATTTCCTGCTTAGAAAGGCTGCTATGGGTGTAAGTAGGATTCCCATGTGTAGAATCAAAACCTAGTTCTTTAAAATGCAATTGATATAATGTACCTTACAAACAAAGACAATGTTGTTACTTGCCTAATCAGCAGGGACCAGTACATACTGATCGTGCAATCTGTCTAGCTCTGTTCTCACTTCTGCTTTAATGAAAACAGAAGGATAGATGGTTTTCATGTAACCTCTCAGTCGTTTCATACGAGATTTTAATATACATTTGATGCTTTTAACCCACTCTGACAAGGTATCCATCGCTTGGCGTAATTTTCAACAGAATCCATGATATGTATAAAATTACGACGCCATGTAAAGGATCCAGGCTCCTTAAATTTCATTAAGTGATCTAAGGTCTTCGTTGTTAACTAATTAACATCACCAGTAATGACGTGTCCGGCAGGACTATAGTTGTAGGGTGAATAAGAACTTGAGCACGTTGGAGAATATTATATTAAGAATTAGTGTATAAATTATCCCGTATATTTAAATTTTTTAAATCCACAAGAATTGAAGAACGAAATGTTATGAATAAAAAAAAATAAATCTGGATATAAATTGGCTTGAAGGATTTTTTTTATCTATTGTTGACTTTTGTTGTACATATTTTGCAATCAATTAGTTGTTTATACAATTAGTTTGTTTTGATAGTAATATGTTTGTACTTTGCTATGCTAATACAGTTACATGTACATTAGTGTTCAATATTTACTTTTGTGAATGAATGTTTTCACCTTAAATATTTTAGCATTTTTGCAATTACTAAGATAAAGCCAAAAACTTTTTTAAAATTTTATATGCCCACTTAAGTATTTCCTAGTATTTAATTTAATTCTTGGTAAAACAATAAAATATGGTGCATCATTTTCAAAGCAAAAACATTCAGGATGTCCCAATTTATTACTTTCTGCTGACATTGTCTCATTTATAACAAACTTTATTGTGCCATTCTGACTTGCTCTGCATGTATCATCTATACTACTATATTAAAAGATAGACTCGAATTTTTGGGCTTTAATACCGAGGTTTTTATAAATTTTAAACATCATTGGTACTTGAAAATTACCAATTTGTTTTTATATTTTCTCATTCAAGCTTCGCTAATTAATAATCAACGAAAATTCCTTTAAATTCCTTTAATTCCGGAAATCATCTGGATTTTTTGGATTTTACATTCTTGTGCATGCGCATTACATTCATGCTAAATCACGGGAGATTCTTTAGTTTATGTTTTCCACAATATCACATTTGCATGGATGAACTTAGAAACGATATTACAAATACGTGACAATTTTCATTAAAAATTTGTCATATATTCTGTTCATCAAAGGAAATACGGGAGATAATTCTAACTCAGTGCATTTAACATGAAAAGTCCCGACAGTTCCGAATGTCAACATGGTGTGTAAATAAGAAGCGAGTAATGAACGTTGGTTAAAAAGTGTTGAATTCTTCATTAATATGAATTAAATTTTAAAATGAAAGGTATTTACAGCCTCAAAATGGGTTGTGTTGAATAATTTTACTGCTATTTTCAATGCAGCTTCATTAATTTTCTCCAAAATCGTTTCGGAGCGATTATGCAATTTTTGGCAACAGAACGGGTATATGGGAGGCATTTTAACTGAGTGAAAGTCTGTCCCGAGAAACAGTTAGATTATTCTATCTTAGCAGAGTGTAGTGAAATAAAAAGCATTTTTGTAGGCTTAATTCTTTGTTATGTAACTGTCAACTGTACGGCGTATCGATGTATTTATTTCGTTAATGTCCGATATCATATGCAATGTCAACCCGTGCACGCACGGGTCAAAGTC
This sequence comes from Magallana hongkongensis, assembly GCA_015776775.1. Taxonomy (NCBI): domain Eukaryota; kingdom Metazoa; phylum Mollusca; class Bivalvia; order Ostreida; family Ostreidae; genus Magallana; species Magallana hongkongensis. The sequence goes on from CM027471.1 coordinate 41,935,670, forward strand.
TAGTTGTTAATAAATAAATACATTTCCTTTTTTCTTCATTATGTTATTTACACCTCAAGAAAACCATAAAATCGTTGTCACAATTTGGAATTGTCCCATACCAGCCAAAGACTAAGTTCAAATAATATAATCCTGGTTAAAACTGCATTGATAAGACAAAAAGGTTAAATTCGTATAGCTTGTTTCGCCTATGCTTTAATAGCAATAACGCCAAAAATATTTCAGTAAATAAAAACAAAATCCCGGGAGGGATTCAAACTCGGATGCGCGGTTCACAAATACAATACCTTAACCACTCTGTTACATGTATGGACTTTGTTAAATGATGTAGTCGATATAATCATTTTAACAAAACTAAATGGCTTTTCTGATGGAAGTTAGCTATCTGAATGTCTGCGTAGACTTCCCCATTTAAGGGACTTGGACACGATTTGACTTAAACTGTTAAAATTTTATTTTTTCATTTTCAATGTTTATACTGAAAAATATAGAAGTCTTTAATGCTATGTCAAAATTTGAAAGTCAAAAATCAAGTTATAAGCAAGATACAGAGCTCTAATTCTTTGATTTGTAAACAAAGTTCGACTATTGTCATTTTTGACATATGTGTTGTAATGGTGTAAGTTTCAGTCAAATATGTATTTCTCTTGTTGATACTTAAGTATTTATGAAGATATGAAGCTATTGAGTTAGTTTAAATTGTTTTTAAGATGACATTTTATCTCCACATATTTTGTAAACAACTATAAGACTCGAGCTTTGTGTACATAACAAACAATTCTTACCTCTGTATCTCGCTTGTAACTTGACTTTAACATTCAATATTTTGGTCAATCATTTAAAATGCACCATTAAACCATTTTATACATATTTTATAGTTTGTGCACTACTTCGTGGGTAGAAATGATCCAAGAGCCACAGTGTTATAAGGATGCTGTGCATTCCAGTAGTAACGAGGAAGGGGTAAAACCTGCCACAATGAAGAGCAAAAGAAAAAAAGAAAAGGATTATGTAGTCTGAAAAATGTCTTCATTCCAACCAAATTAATTCGATTCGGATATAAATTCTGATGGAGAGGCTATGACGATGCATCAACTGGTTCGGCTTGTATTATTCTTTTTATAAATAACGATACGTATTCAGCATTTCTTATCTTATTGTGATCTCAATTAGTTTCTTTTCTGTATAAGAAGATGGATGAATAAGGCGTGTAAAATACCTATATGAGGATGGATAAGAGACATGTACCATAAAATTAAATTTTCAACAAATGTGATAAGTTTGTTTCTAACTATTGAAAATAATGTATATTTATCATAACATCGATACAACATTATAGAGCTAGGGTTTATAGGTTGTTGGTTCGATACCATCAAAACTTTGAATTTATTTTTTTCTTATCCTTTGTTAAAATATTAAAAACTGAATATAGTTGGAAATTGTCCATTGGTAAACTTGTGTTATAACATTATCAAGTATATTTAGTTAGAAAAAAATGAATTTGAAATTGTATTTTACAATAAAACAAAGGGCATTTGCGCTATCTTATTCCCCCATTTTCTTTGGGTTTTTTTTTATCATTTTAGCTCGACCGATCCAATCATTGACTTAAAAAAAGAAGAAAGTTGCAAAGGCTCCAACGAAAACTGGAAATAAATCGCCTTCGCCTTCATCTATTTTTTCGTGTGGTGAAAAAACAGTCATAAATGTACAACCTCTCTCGATAGATACTCTAGGCTGAACATAGTTCAGGTATCCGAAATCACTTCCACCACACACGGTATCAACCGTCAACATCGAGCAGTGAAACGTTCCATGAAACCAGAAAATAGACCGACAACCGAAATTGGGGATTTACCTACCATAGGTGGTCTAAGAAAAAGCACATCGGAACCATTATCAAAACTACCGTATAAAGCCGAGGAAAGTCTATGAAAACATCTAAAAGTAGTATCAGTCCCCCCGTTTATATCTAATTCCGATAGAATTTCTGAAGTATAGAGCATATAAGCCAAACACTTGTTGAATATTTCTTTAATAAAAGAGGAAACATTTACGATGTTGTATTTTTTATTGCTGTATATTAATATATCAGTTGGCAGCTCAGAATTTTGAATTCTAGAATAGTGATTGACATTGGAAGCGGATATGACCAATGTTTTGTTTACACAGGAAGTGGTTGTAGGCGTGCTCCGTATCTGAAATCTTTTACCATATCATTGGTAAGAAGTTAATCCTTTACATGAATAACTCTGTTGGAGTCATAATAATTGAAAATAAAAAAAAAACTAAAACACAATCATAATGCTCTTAGTCTTGCATAAGGATACTCGCTGAGTCCGCCCGCAATCAAGATTTGCATAATGTCCCATCATTGGTGAATGCTAGTCGAATATTGCGAATATTGTCAGTAGTGCTAGTTTATATGCAGTTCTTTTAACAATTTTTCATGATTATGTTTAAGTTCTCGAAAAAAAATATATTGGACAATATGAAGTGAACGACCTTGGTACGTGATCACATAAAAACAAATATCCTTTAAAAAAAAAATTGAAAATTCTCCGATATGAATAATTCAAGATTGGGTTTCCAACAAAGCGCACTGAGCCGCATGCAATGTTAACTCTTTACAACATCACTGACAGTGATTAATGTAGCCCCGCCTTTTTTGCCTTTATATACATGTATGTAAGCCTTATTGTCTACCAGGTGGCAGAAAATTCAGGTCGACCTCGGCTATACTGAATCCTAAATATTAAGATACAGTACTTATTGTTCTGTTTACAAAAATAGCACTTTAATATTGTAACAATTTGATGACGGAGATGATTTTGTTTTAAAATATGATATTTGAATGCTTCTGATCTAAAAGGTAAAGAAGATTGTTATATCCAATAGCAGAAATGTATTGTTAGCTAAATGTATACATAGTATTTTAATATTTGTATCATAACGAGAATTTTATATAAATTGGTTATGTACATGCGTTATATAGATAGCGTAGAATTGTTATTGCTCAAGAAGAAATGTGTAGTTAAGTCCAGTGATGAGCCTGTCGACGCCGGGTCAGAAATATGAGTAACATGCTACCACTGACCACGGTGCGTCAGATCATTAGTATGGACTTGATTGCATATACTTATTAGCAGGAGAATGTTGTAGCGCAAAGTCCGTGCGTATAAAATGGGTTTGCGGGAAACTCAACTCTCCAGTAGTCATTCCGAAGCTGTCTTTCTGCCTCTTCTTTTTATACAGTTTTTACACTTGCGCGCATTCTCGAAAACAAAAAATAATGGATTCAGGGGGTTAAACTAATATTTCATTTTTCAGAGATTTTTGTAATGATTATCAATGTCGATAAATTTTATTGCAATTAATATTTATTATAAAAATGTCATATTAGAATTTTATACTTTGAATAAAGAGTATATTATGATCTTGAAGCTGTCTTTCTGCCTCCTCTTTTTTTATACATATTGGGACACGCGCTACTCCCTATGTAGAGGAGAAAATACTTTTCAGTAACACCTTGGCTAGGGCATGTTGGGAATAAGATCCCAAGGATCAAATAAAATATCATAACAATCCATATAACACACTAGTGACCTTTACAATATAGTAGTGGTGTCGCTATAATGTTAGTATGATAAGAGTTTCAAACGATGTCTTAAAAGATGACATTTAGTAAGGTGCATTTGGAATATGATACAAAAATAGCATTCAGATATTCCCTCCAATGGGTAAGATGTCGTTCTCCTACTTCACATTCTTAGACAATAAAAAGAGACTTGCAAACAAAGGTGAATCTATCATTATCCCAAGATTTGGTATTCAAGGTACTTCTTAACAACCTTCAAAGACAAGCCATCTTGAAGTTACCTTGTCTTGAACAATTTGAACATCGTGAATGACAAAAATTCTTTTCTGACAAGTTTTTAATGTACTTCAAAGGACTGTTGGTGTTAATATTAGATTTGTTTATTTCGAAGAATGGGGCATGCGTGACGCCATACGGACAACCGAAACAACTTTCTCAACTGTAACACCAAATTAGGCCCTCCACTGAATTTTGAATTAGCATAAAGATATTTAAATACTGAGTGGAAAATTTAATTAAAACATTCAAATTCATCATGAAATATGATATGTACAATGATTGAGAATGGACTGAAACATTTCGTTTTGTTTCCAGTGTTATCTTTTTTATTTCTTTGATTTCCCTTGGTCAGATATTTTGCGTTGAATGGAAGTTTTTGTGGCTATCTTTCCATTGGAATGTGCAGTTTTAGAGACAGGTCTTGGTGTGGATTTTGCACTACTTTCTCTTTTTTGCGCATGCTCATTGTGCGCCAATTTCCCGTTGACCTGAGGTTGTTCCGTGACACTTTTCTTTTTTAGTTTGGGGGTCCCTTCTGGGGAACTCTTCACCGAGTCTTCTTCCCCGGAGTTGTCTTCGTCCGCCTCTTCTATCGCTGGGGTCAGCTTCCCAGTTTTCTTAATCAAGTCCAAGTCTTCAAATTCATGAGATTTACGTCTTCCTCTTTGCTTTGCTTTCTTTTTGGCTGAAATTGAAACAAACTCAACGTAAGAATATACCTTTGGTGAACGATAAAGTTTTTTATCGTTGATTAAAAGATATGAAAGTTATCTTGCCTTTTGCTTCTGCAATGGTTGACATCATCTCTTTACCCATATATATTTTATGTTTTCTCCAGAACTTCAGCAAATCATTGTAGTACTCGTCGTTTGGTTCCAAATCCATGTCTACAACAATTTTGTTTCTCAGTCAAATACAAATAAATAAATGGATAACGAATTACCATAAAGTCACACAATATAGTCTGTAGTTTGTGGAGGAAATTTTCCCGTTTGTCTGAGATTAAGACATTTTTTCGACAATTTACCTCCTAAATTCCCAAACAAAAAAGATTGTGATTGTTATCTAAATCATTCAAAATACCATTTTAAAAGGTTGATTTTGTTATCCATTCAAACGTCAGATGAATAGTAAAAAAGTAAATTAGGATTAAAGAATGTCGTGTGTGGATAAAAAGGAATAGAGTAAAAAATATAGTATGTCCTCTTTTAAGATGACCCCAAGATTGTTGCATTGTTGGGATAATTGGATGAAAAGGCAATAAATCGTGTAAGAATAAGCGGGCCATGTTCCATGTGCTTTGGGGGCAGTGTTTGTGATCACCTTTTATCGACATTTTTCTTGTTAGTATAACATTTACAGAGTACTGAAAATATTCCAAGTCATTTAGTATAACAGGTGATTTCAGCTACATTGTTCTTGCAGAATAAATCTCGCAGGGTCAATGTGGGAAAAATTTTAAAGACCTTTTTCTCTTATCGATATTAATCTCCATAGGTTGAGATCTATATTGAACTTCTCAACATAGGGTCTGTAGAATTTTCACCTTTATTTGTACAAATATTCTTTACAAGCAATAAACATGATTTGGCCATAAGAGAAGTCGACATAAAATGTGTACGTCTCGAGGAAACAAACTTTGGTGAAAACATCCCGTGCATTAGACAAAACAGGGACCTGTACCAAAATATATTAGGTTCACGTTCCGATGTATATAAGTAAACAACGTGCATAGTTACCCTGACTTAATGTCGGCGCCCAAGACGTTTAGAATTAAGTATTAGTAATTGGTTGAGTTACGGGAAGAATTCTTGATCAGTTTTTGAATTATAAATTGATTTTTGTTTTATTTAATCTTTTAATTTGATTTTTTTTTCGATTTCTCTTCATTCGTTGTTTTTATATGCTAGACCAAATCGCCATAATTTTGACTAATAATCTAAACAATATTGATATATGGTCAATGGAAATTTATTGCTGGCTCTACATGCACTTCCCCATCCTTTATTTCTTTACATAAGATTGTAGATAAGTCGTAAGATAACACAAAGAAACTCCAAAGTTAAGGTATTACGCCCCACAAAGGAACCGTCTATGGGCGATGCCGGGATCAGTTATTCACTCTTAGTTACACTCCAGATAAGAGCGAATTCAAAGATTGATTTTTCCTGAAATCCCCATATAATCTGTGTGTTTGTAGATCTCTTACTTTACGATGGCCCTGACTTTTAAAAAAATCACCTTTTTCCTCTTCAGGTAATGGTCTTTAAAGAAAGTTCAAATGGTGATCTCGATCAACTAATGGCTTATTGAGGAGATAGGTGTCAAAAGAAATCGGACGTGGCATTTGTTTATGATGTTTTGATGACCGGTAGGATAATTCAACAATTAGCGGACATTTACTGCACGAATGTTTTTAATAAAGGTGTATGTTTTCATTTTCCTGGAATTAAATGCTGCCCGGGAGAGAAAAATACCATAATTCTTTGGATTACAAAATATCGCATGAAAATTTTCAATGCAGCGCAAAAAGACATTTTAAATAGTGTGTATGCACTTCACATGGCTTAAATCAATGTTATGAAAAATTAATGCACTTTCAGTTTTATAAAATAAGCGTTTTGAATTTATCGTATTGCAATTTAAATTGTGTATGCACTGCATCGTTACGCTTCTTGAATTTCACACGGATTTGTATGCATGTATTGGCATTAATCTAACAAATTCTTTCACCACGAGTCTTCAGAAGCTACAAACTTTTTTTGCGACTTTCCCTTATTTTCTTTTAGTAGTACTTTGAGTGTAATTTTTATGATCCTCTCGATTATTTTAAATTCGGTAAACATAATAAAACACACACAATGTCAGCGCTCAAACAGGCGTTCTTTTGGTTATTTAGATCCCTCTTAAGAATAATCATATTTTTTTCCATAAACTTCTTTAAAAAATGTATGTATGGAACGTATTGAAATGTAAAATCAAATTATATATGAGCAGCTAACTAAAAAACATGTATATAACTTACCCCTTTTTCTACTTGCATATATATCTTTTGCTTACTTTTGCGTATAGTTCTAAATTCTTTGATTTCTAATTACATGTAATTCTTATTGTATGTATCATTAAATCTCTACAAAGGGGAAATAAAGGTCGAATGAAAAGTAAAATTAAGGAGGCTGGATGGTCACCAAATTATACGAATCAAATCCGCCTAGAATTTTAAGGTAATTTATTCAAAATAATTTTCTTATTTTCTAGCCATAACTATTTTTTTTTTTTGAATGCGCAATGTTTTATATAGTGTAAAATAAAATGTATAAATTCATATACCGCTAATTCTATAGCGGAAGCTTCATTTGCAGAAAGCTAGAATAGTTTAAACCAATCCTTGACCATTCAATGTTTATAAAACAGTGAAATGAATCAAAGAAAAAATATATACCGGTATTGCTATTTTTGATGGATTTTCAAAGTACACACCTGTACCCTTAATCACTTAAAGAAATGGAACATATCCAAGTCAATGTATTTTGTTAGTTTTCACAAATTATTGATTTCTTCAGAATTGTTTGCTTCTTTCTTGCAAACAGAAACAGAGTGGTCGTTGATGTGTCGTGTAAAAGTGTAATTTTAATTAGGTGCTGGTAATTTTGCTATTGACATTGTGTTTCATCAGAACTTTCGTTAAATGACTTTTTGACAAACACATAACGGAATAATGCTTTTTTATACAGAATTAAAAACAAAAAATGATTTACCGTCTGCCACGGGTAGTTGTCCCTGTTGGACCCTCAATCGACTCATCCTCCGCCTGAGGGCATTGTACTCCGTGTCCAGGGCGGAGGAGGACCGCGTCAACTGTTTTCCGGCCCTCGACATGGTCTTATTTGTTCTGCACTAATGTCCTCACTCCTCACATCTATTGCAAACCAACACAGATCCCACCAAATATCCGACAAATGGAACGGAATCTCTTAATCTCCAAAACAAAGAGACTACGCGGAAAGGTCCAGCAATGTCCTTCTCGTATTTGTTTTTCATACAAATGGAAACCTTGTTCGGAAACCCTCCGCGAGAAACTGTCAAAATAATTAAAAGTTGGTATACATGTAGCTCTCTGAATAGGGCGGATAGTGTACGTTGTTTCCCCGAAGTCGGGGACTGTTTTATCTGGCGGTCTCGGGGTCTAATTTTACGTTCAATTTGCTATTTTGGCGATAAGGCTGAGTACAGGCAAAATCTCTGACTTCATTGACTGACTGAACTATTTGAAATAGGAATTAGATTGGCTACAGAAAATGGGTTATAATTGTTTCATGTAAACAATGACAGTATTCCAATATCAGTAGTTAGATTGAACCAAAATGAGCAGA